>JAPQRP010000002.1:26635557-26655454 GCA_037367295.1 Apogon hyalosoma
ATCTAGAAATGGTAAATCGTCCAAAATCGAATCAGTTCTTCCTCTCCATGATATTGATTGATATGGAAAATTTTGAATTTCAAAGCCCAATATTTTTCAAGTTATTGCATTAACACGAAGGATATCCAGCGGCGGAGCCAGCGGCAGCGGTCGGACCAATAACATAATATCCCTGACACTGCGTTCGGGGATATAATAAATTGTATTCAAGCATTTCATTCACCAAATAATTTTGACTAAGAATAACTCCAAATAGACTACTGTATTAATTAATAATACTTTGTAACTAGACAGGACATGCAACCATTAAAAAATACAAAAGACTGAATTGATAACATTTTGCAGAGTAGTGGTGGACATCTGCTATTAAGTTTATGAGATCTAATAGCCAATGCCCTTAGCTTTAATTAGCTAAAAACACTGGGCATGAACATTACTCCAATTATCTTCCTTTAGGCATCCACTGGGAGGAAACGTTACCCATGGCAGGTTCTCTATAGGGGATGTTTTGGCAGTTGGACATCTAATTACACCTATGGGGAGATTCTCTTGGATTTTAGAGTGGTCCAATTTATTCTCATACTGAGCAATTAACAACTACTGTTTGCCCACGGCAATGACTGAGTATTCAGTTTTATTAAAATACACGATCCACATGTGTCATGTTTAGAAATGTTGTCTGGTGAGTTATACCCTCTATAGACAGATTTCTTTTGACATGTGTGACTGATGCATATGAGGCTTAACCTCCTCTCCACCGTGTCCTCTACATGTAGAATTTAATTGCATGAATATTTCATCAGCTACTTTAGGTCCTTTCACGTGTTGTATCAGCAAGATCGCAAGTTTTTCAAAACCTCGCTGAATAATTCATTTTAATTCCCATCTTACATAGTGCTTGGATATTTTAAAGCACATGATCAATATGCTTTTGTACATTTTACTTTATATGTTCTCTTTGGTTTTCCTTTTGAAGTGTAGCACAAAAGCACACAATGATGAATATTCTATAGTGAGTGGGCCACTCAATGATATTCACTTTCAAAGGTCAGCAGACTATCTATTAGACTTGTTTTCATATTTCCTATTTGGCCAAAACAACAACATGGAAAATAAAAAACAGAGCATTTTCCCTCTCCATACACCATATGTAGAGACAGCTGGACATTAGACCAATACAATGTTTTTGATATATCCCTATTCAAAATAATCACATATTAAATTTTCAAAAGGTCAGATGGAATAACGCAGCCCAGGGCAGACCTGAAGTACACGTTCCTGGAGGATAGTGTTCAATAATGTATACTAAAATGCATGCTGTTTCATTACATTGCATCCAAATTCGGTGATATCTTTGATGAATACCATATTAGCGAGATAACCCTTTTATGAAAATTAAATGTCAGTGTTTTGGCAGCAATTCAAAGGGAAAGAATTCAGTGCCCATTTTTTAACTGGGAGACTTTGAGACTAATTTTAACCCACAGTCAGTTCACTCATGGCGAAATGGGAAAACAAGGATTCAGTGTCACTAATACTTTGGCATGCACTTATGTCAGTAAATCATTATAAAGTATTGTTCAAGAAAATTAAAGTTATGTAAGTTTTTATACTACATTGTTGACAACCCCAAATAAATTATTTAAATAATGCGGAAAATTCAAATTGCCAGTATTAAAATGAACCATTTACATTTCATTTTAGACAGTCTAACCACAGCATATTTAATGTTGTGTCTGATTAACTTCATTTCATTTGTAAATACACATCCATTCTTCACCTTCAGAGGCCCAATTTAGGACTTGTAATGATTTAAAGGGGTTGTATGAAGTATTGCAATTCCAAACTCTCAACAGCAGGAGGAAATCACATATCAGAAAACACTTACAACTACCAAAGCCACCAGTGAATCAATGCTACATATCCACATAAACTCACTGAATAAAGTATAAAGCTCATTGTTTACACACATCTGTATTGTGGTACCATCAGGTTTTCTTCACAGCTGAATATCTTGACAGTCAGTCAAAATGACCTTCACACACTGCGTTGACTGATAGTTTACATTACATCTCTATTAGCTTTGCTCTGTGTTCATACAGAAAACAACCACAGTAAACCCATAAATCACCTGCGTTCCCTAAGATATGTTTTGTTGGTAGCTGCACAAAACTCCTGCTTAAAATTGTCCAAACAAGGTCAGAGCTGTCACAGTTTAGTCTGAACCGTTCAAGAAATGGCAACTTAGCAAAGATAATAACATGATGATATAATTTTATACCCTCACAAGTTTCATCATCAAACTCATCCGTGTAGAATAAACGCTGTGATTTCAGCATCAAACTCTGCCATCATTTTTTTTTTTTTTTGCACACGCACAAGTGTTTTTTTCCCCCCTTTATTTTTATTATTATCCAAAAGTCTTTTTTATGTTTTTACTGGGCTAAAGCTGGGTCCTCAAGTACCAAATTTCATGCCATCTCATGTGTAAATGTGTGCTAGTATGACAATAAAAATCTTTGAATCCTTTATCACTTTATTTTCTTTGGCTGTAAAAGATGTTCCTTAGTGGTTACGATTTCATCTTGTCTCTGACACTTTGGACAAAGGCCCCATGGTGTTAGTTTTCCCCATTATGGGATACCAGTAGAATGACTCACTACTCCCTCTAGTGGTCACATAAATCTGCCGTACTGTGCGTATCAGTGCATATCTCTATAATTACTACACCTTTAGCATCTTTAGCAAAACTTCAGAGTTCTTTAGTTTCAACACTAATGACAATTTGAGGTAATTTTTCAGATTTGAAAGTACAAATAACAATATGATGTGAACAGGTGATTGTAATGATGATTTGGCACAAAAGCAGCATTTGTGAAAGGTTTAGTCCTCAGGGAGAAAACATGGGATGAGGATCGTCAGTCTGTCAAAAACATGTGTGAGAAAATGATTATTTTAATAGGCTCGCATACTTGCCTCATACACACTGAATTTAGATCATTTGAGTCTTCTAATTCTATTCTGGAACAGGAGTAATTTAGGGGTAATACTGAGTCAAAAATAATGAAGTAACACTGAAATATATTGAAATATTTAAAAACAATGTTCCTCATATTGTTCTGCACTGTAGAGATATTTTAGTCTTACTACTGCAGAACAATATGAGAAACACTTTTTTAACTTCAGTACATTTTAATTTGACTTTATTTTGACTCATTATTAGCCCTAAATTATTCCTGTTCCAACTTTTTCTTGAATGTGTTGCAGTCTGAATGTGAGAAACATCTGTAATGAGTGATCAGTGTAATGAATTAATTAATTATAAGTCAAAGTACATTTTTATTTCACAGCCTTAGTTTTAAATTTGCTTTTTCCAAACTGTTCCAACTTTGGGGTTGTAATATGCCCTTGATATTTGGGAATCTTTCAGTATTTTTGCTGTGTATTTTGCTTTAGGTCCAATGGTATGTCAGTTTACCCATATGAATGAGCTTCATTTTTATTTAGGTTTTCAGCTGTCATGCTTGGATGAATGGAAAGAAAAGCCTCTGGGAACCCAGACTACAAATGAGACTAAGAATGCTTCGACACATGCCGTGTCAGAAATGATAAGTTTTAATATATATCTTTTTCCTTCCATTTTGTTGGTGCCCTCCTAGACTTCAGATTACTGACAGGACACTTCATATTTCCCGATTTAGAGAAAGAGCAAGGTTATGGGCCTCGCCTGCAGCAGATGACCACAGGTGACATCCTTTTGATAGAGAGGGTCATGGTCTCACCTGTTTCCCTCGGCCACTTGGCAGCTTGCCTTTTTCAGCAGGATACTGTCATTTCCCTTTTTTTTTTTTTTTTCCTCCACTTCTGTTTTCTGCACATGACAGCTGACACTGAGGCCACTGGCCCTTGCTTGTTTGTTTTCAGAGTAGTTTACTACAGTTAAACATAGTGAATACTTAACACAATGAGCACAGAAAGGTGCTGTAAATATTAGGCAATATTAACAGAAAACTTTTAATAGCACTGTACTGAGAGGCACATGTTAAACACAACCACATGTCGACTTCAGAGTTTTATAGGCCGTACAACACTAATGACTGTCTGGCTTAACCTCAAGTTCAACCACACAACTTTTTGATTGGTCAATAAGGAATTGAAAATGCAAACTATACAATACCTGATGGCTTCATGGTCAATTAAGGCTTAGGGGAAAGCAGATGAGATCAATGCTGCTCTTCTAGAGGATTTAATAGAGTATTAAGACATGTTAGGAAATGTCCAACATCTCCCTCCATTAAAAAACTTTAGGGCTTCTGTGTGAGTCTGTGTGTAAATAAAAGAGGGCAATAATGAGCTCCCTAGTCCTGATAATTGCAGTGGGTTTAGCTATGAGTAGATGTGAGGGTGAATGGAGCTAGTGTTATCTACATGGGACCAGCCTGTGATAGTAACGCAGAGTCCCAGGGTCCTGGGAGACTAATAACACAGTAGGATTACTGAGCACTCACTCTGCTTGCACCAAGGACATTTGCCAATAACAACTTTATCTGCCTCTTCCATGCGCCTTGGGTTCTGGCATTTGTAACTGCTGGAAATTAAGAATCGCTTTGTTTTGTCTCCAAGCTGGGGATTGCTGACTGTGGTTGTAATCAAGAAAAAGAAAGATTCTTTCAAAAACCTTTTTGATAAAACTTTCAGCAATTTCGTCATGTCACTGTCATTTTGCCACATCCTTATCAGTTGATTAATCGGGGTGAGTTGTCCGCTGGAGAAAACCATTCCAGGTTTCTAAGGATTTTCTGTGTATTTTCTAAGATGACGGCAGTTCTCAGCCTTTAACGGGGATGCCATTATTACACCATCTACTAACTTGTTAAATGGGGCTGACGGAGGCCAAAAGATTTTGATTTGCATAGATTTAGATAAGCCATTTACCTCCATTATTTTATGATTGTGTCCCTAAATTGTTACACTACCTTTAGAATATCCCATTCCATAATCTACAACTAATAGCGGTAGTTAGACCGGAAACCATCAACATGGCAACACAATGTTTTTCAGTTGTGCTTTATATAATTCCACAGTTATGAATATGATCACGAACTTCCATAATTTTTTTTGTTTTTTTCAGTTAAATATCCATCCCACAACAGAATATGACAACTTTTTGTCACATCACTGTTTTCATTTTAATGCTTATCCAACCTGCTTCTACCTTTGCAGTGTCTTCTCTATACAGACAATAATAATAATGTTACAAAATACAATATTGTCTAATAATTATCATATAACTTCTTACATTAAGCTTATACTTAAATTACAACAAGATTCCATCTCTCGATAAGATCTACTACAACTCAACTGAATTATTAAACTTGTTTTATTAGAAACATTAACCATCAACCTTTTATCTTTTTTTGAATTATCCTTTTTGATGTTCTTACTCTTGCTCTTACGCAATGTTTTTAGTAATATTTCAAACATTATTTTTATACAGTACTGTGCAAAAGTCTGAGGCCACCTTTAGCTTTGTTGTTTTTCCAGGGCTGAAATGAAAATACATATTTATTTCTCATTCTCTTTTCTTCAGATACAAAAAGAAATTACTGAAAATATGTACATAGCCTTAAAAAACACAAAAAACAGAACCAAATGGATTCTAAAGGTTAAAGTGACTATTTAGTGTGATCACTGTCTTTATGATAAGAAGCAGATTTTTTTTTTTTTTTATGCTGTACATACTTCCCATGTATTATCCAGACTGTATCTTAATACAAAAACTGAGAAATGCATGTGTGCATGTGCGGTCACTTCAGCTTCACTAAACCAACACTCTTAATGTTTGTATAGGACTTTTACACAGTACTGTTTATTCAACTTTTCAAGAGTATTTGCTGTTATTTTTCTTTGGAAACCATTTTTTTTATTAAAAGAAAAAAACATTCATTGATTAACAGATGAATAGTTGGCAGATCTGAATGAAGATGAAAACAGGCAGTGGTAGATGTAGCTCTAGTGTCCATCTATAAAATTGATGAGCATAAAATGTTCACACTGACATTTAACCAATGGCAGAATCAACTTTCTGTGCAACTCATGATCATAATTATTTTTCCTTTCTGCAGAGCAAATTTTCTTTCCACTCTACATCAGAGTCATATTTCATACTAGTGCCTACGAAGTAATACAGTGACTTGAGGTAAAAATATAGTTCCCACCCCTCCACCTTCTTAATTTGTGTCATTGTGCCACACTCCATGTTGAGAAAATGTTGCCCCTCTCCCCTGAAATGAGCCAGATGTTCCTGACATTGCAGCACTGTAGGGAACACCTGACATTAACACAGCGTTCCTCAGGGCTGTGTTTAATATGTATAGGAGGCCTTTTCTCTTTTAGCAGACAGACCCCTCGTCGGTTTGCCTCACCGTCTCACTAACTTGAAGAGATGAATCCAAACGCTGACCCCGTCGAGAGGCTAGGATGAACATGCCTCAGGTGATGAAGTAAAGCACAGACAGAAATGTTTTGAAACGTGTCAGCTGGGTTTAAATTTGTTTAAACATGCTCATCTCTCACATGTCAATTGTTAGTTTAGAGTTCAAACCGTGCACTCTGTCTCGTACCTCCCAGGCTAAACTAAGCTTACAATTTAATTGCTGCCTGAGGCTGATCTTCTCTAGGTAAGAGATATCAAAAAGCATCTCAATGGACAGGTCCCAGATCTTTTTTTTTTTCTTTTCTCAATTATAGTTTCCATAGAAACCACAGAAAATGCAGGTGCTGTTCCACCCAGTTCAGTTTTTGTGAGAGGAACTTGCTGCTGAACATTCATAAGAAAAGTCAAATAATTTTCAAATATATGGTCAAATCTCAAAGGCAAACAAAAGATGCACAGGGTTACTGCATGCATTATACAGTATTTCAACAAATATAACTATCCTCTTCATTCTAAGAGCAGTAGTGAATCAGAGAAGGAGTCACATAAGGTTGTATGAATTCATTATTTCTCTAGATTTGTCTTTGATGTGACAAATATATTTGGCATTGAGGTGTTTGAGTACAATTCAATTAAACCACAATCCCTGCAGTTTTCCCAAAGACACTATGCTAATTTGCAGTTAAGTCTATTCGACATACACAACTGCCACAAATGATTGCAAGGCTGTGCTAGAAGTGAGCTTAGTGTGTGGTTAGGTTTCCTTGTCACTGGCTGAATAAGTTCCTTTCAATTATAGTGACATAAACTGTCTGAAGGATGATAAGGACCTGAGCATATGGCACTGAATAAAGTGCTGGGGGTTCATACAGTAATATAAAAGCTGTTCTTTGTCTCACACTGAGCAGGCGCTGTCGACAGAATTTGAGCTTTTTGTCATATTTGATATGAAACGGGTAGGGAAAGATTCCATAGAAAAGACATTTATAATACTGGAGACCACTTCCAGGAGTATATAAATAGCACTACAGTAAACAGCAGAATGTGAGAACAGAGACTGGGCAGTTATTTACCATATATGACGGTTTGTACAAAACTCAGCCTGTCACCTCATGGCAGTCTCATCTGTGGAATGGGCTCAAATCTATTAACCTTCCAACATAAACAAACAATTGAAATTCACAGAGCATGTGGTGTTAGAGTATGGTTTCACATCTTAGTGTCTGACAGAGAGGAGCTCCTGTGAAGTGAAAACCGTTGTACAGATGCATTACATAACAAACATAAAAAAGGGTACATCAAACCGACACTGTATGATCACATGAAATGAAGGAACACTGATGAATCTTCAAGTAACTCACTCAGACAGAGTTAGAGCTGATGGAGGACTGGATACTGGAGGTCTAAAGCTATTTCAGTGCTTGTTCCCATCAGGGATGGGTCTTAGCAACATGCCACAGGACATTTTTCCATGCATCACTGAGCTGCCTTAAAACTAAAGCAGCCATTTTGATTTTTGGCATCTGGGGAGTTGAATTTACATCATCTATTTTGATTCACTGGCACTTAATCCATATATCACTAATGGACCCCATGACTGCATTAACTTGGTGGAACTAGACAAAACTACCCGTCAGAAGCGACGGCTAGGGTTATATCCCCAAACGCCCCCAATCCTTAACCACACAGCTATGATGTTATGACATGAGCCATCCCCAGGTCATGACCTTTCACTCGTACTTGATTTGAAGTCAATCAGACAAATAGTTCCAGAGATATGAACAAAAGAGTGTTTAGTGATTTTAAACTTTTGAGCGGCCCCTTGTGGGCAATCTAGAAATGGTAAATTGTACAAAATCAAATCAGTTCTTCCTCTCCTTGATATTCATTGAAATGGAAAAGATGGAATTTCTAAACCCAATATCTTTCAAGTTATCACGTTAACGAAGGATGGCACAAACGATGATTTTTTAATCATCAAGCTCCACCTAGTGACAAAATTTGGAACCGTACAGACATAGCATCATAACATAACACATGCTGAGATCATTACCTTTCATTTCCACTTGATTTGAGGTCATTCGGACAAATGGTTCCAAAGATATGGAGAAAACGGTGATTTTTCAGTAATGAAGCTCCACCTGGTGGCAGAATTGGAACCACACAGGTATAGCATCATCATATAACACATGCTGAGATGATTACCTTTCATTTGCCCTCAGATTGAGATGAATCGGACAAATAGTTCCAAAGATATGGCTAAAATGGTGAATTTTCAGTCATGAAGCTCCACCTGGTAGCAAAATTTTGAACCAGACAGCTATGTTGTCATGGTGTGAGGCATCCCCAGGTCATGACCTTTCATTTGCACTTGATTTGAAGTCAATCAGACAAAGTTCCAGAGATATGAACAGGAGTGTTTAGTGATTTTAAAATTTTGAGCGGCCCCTTGTGGGCAATCTAGAAATGGTAAATCGTCCAAAATCGAATCAGTTCTTCCTCTCCATGATATTGATTGATATAGAAAATTTTGAATTTCTAAACCCAATATTTTTCAAGTTACCGTGTTAACAAAAGGATATCCGGCAGTGGCGGTTGGACCAAAAACATAATATCCCCGAAACTGCGTTCGTGGATATAAGTAGAATCCACATTTAGAATAAGTATTCTTGTTTTTCACTAAGAGTCAAAAATACATTAATGGCCAAGGTTCAAAACTACAGACCTAATCCACCTCTTGCTGCACAACAGAAATAATGATATTGTGAATTAGGTTTTTGTCGATCCTCTCTTTAAAGTGTGGATGCACTTATGACTCTGAAAACGATAGAACTTCAGGAACAATGCTTTCAGAAGAGCAAGCAAGCACACATGTATCTAAGTGGAAACCTGTAATTTGTGCTTGTAATAGTATGTTGTCATGACCAGTCAAGTTTATTCCATATGAGCCTGTTGAAAATGTGATGTTTATCTTTAAGCAAAACACAAGGATATTTTTACTGCACAGAATAATTACCATTCTTTGCAAGTTGCAGAAATAGTTACTTATTCTGCAAGCAGTTGTCATTATGTTTTTATCACAATGTTCTTTATCTTGACAATAGTCATTAATTTTATCCTGAACCAAAGAGATGTCTTGATTGTGCTTTGCACAGTCTAGCTATTATAGCAACATTTGAATGTGTAGGAATAAATATCCTTAACAATGCTTTAATAACATTCTAAGACTAATGTGAGGTATAACAACAATCAAGCTTGGTTTCACCTTTTATCAGTTCATTTTAGGAAATAATAATTATGAAGCCAAAATGTGCTTCATTAAGGTTTTTCTTTACTTTGAATGATCTTTTGCTCTTTTACCTAATTATATTTATATGAAAACAAAGTGAGGAATGACCCCAAAACACAGAGCTGTGTTATCATTTTCATATTAGATGGTATATACTGCTACATTTTTGTATTATGTGTGTTGCTCATGACTCTGTCACAAAGCTCAGAGTAACCATTGTTCATTTGGCTGTGCTATAAGGAGTTACACATTACCAATGCACTTTTTCAGAGCTGAGATGTTTAAAAAATAATAAATAAATAAATAAATGCTATGGCTGTAAAGATACAGCTATTAAGATAAAGTATAAATTACTTGCCACATTTCTGGAGTGCGGCCCACTTGCTCCAGGTAACCTCATATTACTTGCATGTAAGTGGGTTTAAAAGCAGTTACACACACAGTCAAATATAACAAACAGAAAAAAAAGATAGGCAACCCCTCAGGTCCTATTGTGATGCAACTATTGCCCTGACTGTAGAAGATAGTGTTTCCTTCAAATGTTAATCATTGGGCCAACATAATTAGCCGCTGGTCCAGTGTAACACCCCGTGTCAAATGAAGAGCAGGACTTTCCAGTTGAGAGTGATTGCACTTGAAAGTCTGGAAGATTACCACACATAAGCATAGCCTCAGACAAAATTTCCCGCTTGGCAAACTTGATATTCGCTATGCAATTGCCTTAAAGGGTTTGAAGATTTAGCACAGAAAGTTGTGATTGTTGGACAGAACATCTTCAGAGACATTTATGCAGAACTCCCCTCACTTACTGTAGTCTTATTTGGATTCATAGCTGACATAGTGAGCCCTGTATGCCTCAACAGAACACACAGAAAATAGACACATTCTTCAGATCATGAAATCAGTTCAAACAACGGATGATGACACTGAAATAAAATAATACTCTCCACATATCAGTGTTACTTTCTTCTCAAAAGACTTTTTACACCCTTAAGATTTCACATTTTCTCATGAGGCAGCACTTGTTCAATTAGACTCAGGCCTGCTCTTTCACATGATAAAGGGAATTAGACTGTCAAACAGATATATCAATTTGCAGAGTGCCCCTCTATTGATTTTTGGGTTTTGTTTTGAGACAACTGCGACAGATTGCGTGTCTGACTGTTAAACCAAACTGTCTCTGAGTCATCTGGGAAACATTTACCAACTTCTGATTGTTTCAGATACGGCTGTTTCTTCATAACATACCCCGAGGGATTTTCAAGAGGCCTAACAAAGAAGATTGACTGGTTGAAATATTTAATAACTCTATTTAACAGTGCAGAAGAAAAGGATGCTCGATTGTCTGACGATACATTTGAGATGTGATCACGACGTACATTCACAGTCACTTGGCTCTAAATTGTTTAAAATCTCTAAATTGAAGGAAAAAGCCAGACATGTCTATGGGCTTAGATAGCTTAAAATGCTTAAAATGTCACATTCCAGTAAAAGACGAATGGACAGAGGTCTGTGTATGAATAAAGTGCCTTCTGAATACACACACATTATACTGTGAATTCACCAAGACAAAAAGCACTTCAATTAATGCAGAAATTATTGATTGCTATGCTCTTCTTGATGTGCAAATTGCAAAACTGGACACGTAGAGCATCAAGCAGGTGTCAAAAAAAAAAAAAAAAAAAGATGGGCTGGGTATTTGCAGTGGCATCCAAATCTCTTCAACTAATTTCTCATTGATAAACAGCTGGCATCCTGATGGTTTCCACCACATTCATTAGCACAGAAGAATGCCTTTCACTGGCACCGTCCACACTGATCATCACGAGACTGTGTGATTTTACTCTTATGAAAAGCATTCCACCCACATTCTGCACTCTATGCTGTTTTTACATGACTATTTTAGAAACACAATTATTAATGTGACAGCAGTGTTTACACGTGTCAGCATAAATTATTGACATTTGCTCATGCTCAGCTATAAATAGCATTGTGGGAGAGGGTTTTGTGCCTTTATCCTGTGACAGCCTTTCCATCGCTGTCAATGGCTACACTGGGCTTCTACAGGTTAATAATAAATGGACCAGACAAGAAAGTCTCACTATTTATCTGTGAGGCAAGTTGAGCTGTGGTCTGTCAGTAGTAATCACATTTTATATGAGACACTGTACCTTATAAAGACAGAATAAACAAAGTTAAATGTGCATTTAAATTATAACATTAATTCTTATGTCCAAAACAGTTATCTATTTTCTAAATAAACTAATGGAGTTAAAAGATGTAGTCACAAGCCATTTTCAACACTTTTCATTGGTTAGATATTTCTAAAACCATCAGGTCAACAAGAGGACTGACCAATAGAATTGTTTTATGACAAAAAAAATACCAAAAATGGACCTTACAAGGTTCCTACCCAACAGTGGC
Organism: Apogon hyalosoma; assembly: GCA_037367295.1. Classification (NCBI taxonomy): domain Eukaryota; kingdom Metazoa; phylum Chordata; class Actinopteri; order Kurtiformes; family Apogonidae; genus Apogon; species Apogon hyalosoma. The sequence continues at coordinate 26,647,707 of JAPQRP010000002.1, forward strand.
AATATGCAAAAATGCATTAGACCCCAACCTCAGCAGAACCGCTTTCAGACACATATACAATATAATATTAGAGTGTAGGCATGACTAATATGTGTGAGATCATTTAGACACACAGCATATTTACATCAAGGGGCAGAAGGTTTATTTGACACATTTTTGTTAACAAATGTGTGTTAATCATATATATATATTTAAAAACAAATATTTGATGATTTCTCTCATTAGATTTTCTTTTATATCAATTTCAGCTACAAAAATGTTGTATACTCTACACTATATTTGCCAACAGGTTATGTAAAAAACTTAAAAGTATGAAAACAACAATGAAATTAAGCTATGATCTGATACAGTGGAAATGCCGAATTCTATTAATGCAGTTGTATTGAAATAAAAGGGCAAAAAACATGTAGTTCTCTTCCTTATCTTTTCTCCCTCTCTCTAAGTCTGGCTGCCTAACTATAATAATGATCTGCCCTTATCATCCATCAGATCATTTATTTCTCACATCCTTTCTTGTTCTGTGTGCTTGTCTCCATCTGCTTTTGATTCTGTGGCCCCGGTGAATGAAGCCAGTGAAAGCCTCAGGATGTCTGGATACCCAAACAGATTAGAGGGTAAGAAGGACCTCAGAGATCACATTTTTTTCCTCTGAGGTGAGGTGATAGATGTCAGCCTTGGTTTTATTTGCAAAAATGTCACAATAACAAAGGAGCATCCTATCAGATCTGTTCATCCACTGCGGTTCATTTGTCACAGTGACTATATTTGAGATATTTATCACAACTACTACTGGTTTGCAAAACAAATTGCACCTGACACCGGCTCTTCTCTCAAAAATGTTAAGAGTCCCATCATTTTCCCTCGACTACAATTACAGATCCATGGGTGAGGATGGATGCTGAATCAGGGGCTGCAGCGACGGGCTATGCTGGGGAGCTGCATGTTGTAATGGCTTACCATTTCTCAGTGTCTGTATGAATGAGAGAGCATGCCATTAGCACCGCAGGCTCCTCCATGTTGGTGTCTTTAATGATGGGCCAATCAAAAGGAACATAGGACTCCAGCACACAAAATAGAGTTGTTAGTATTAATGATGTCCGTCTGGCTCTTAGACGATAAGTGGGCTGTATGTTTTCTCACGGTAAATATCTAATAGTCACTTGAGCACAAACGAGTGTGATGTTATTTAAGATGCATACTGCATCTGCATCCATAAAAGTAGCCTTTTGTGGCTTCTGGTGGAAATTCTGCAATGCAGCATTAGTATTTTCTGAACAACACAACTGTCTCCTATGAAGAGGGGAAAACAGAAGCTGGAATCTGAAAAGATGTGTCCGTGCGCGCCTTTCTTATTAGGAAAGAAAAGGGTTTAGGAGGATAGGCATTCAAAACTCTCCACATACAAGAACTGATTCCAATTATAGATCAGGGCTGTGCCCATCTCAATCTACCTTCCTTCAGATCATACTCTAGAGTGCATGCATTTTCTCCCTCAGCAAAACAAACACAAAACACATTCACATTCTAAACTGCTCTTGGTGAGGACAGCACCAGGCGGTGAAAGCAGGAGAGGAAGACTATTTAAAATCATGTCAGTATGTTCCACTTGAGAGATAGTTTTATCCAAAACTACCCAGCACAGGAAAGAGAAGCCCACTGCAAAATGTAGCTTTAAAGTGAGTAACTGTGTGAAAGTACCATCTGTTTACTCAGATATAACATTTCAAAAGGTTTATAGTACAAGGTTGTAGTGTCATATGTCAGTAACAGTCTTATGAGTAAATACAGAATACTGATCTTTTGTTTGACTCTTGTTTGCAAAATGATAATGCATTTTGATATGTTGTAAATGAGTCAGTAGCTGATTATTAGCTTTATTTAATTATTTGTCAAATATAAAAAATAAAACCCCATCATAAAATCTATGCAGTATTTAGGAATCAGAACTGAAAAAAAAAAATCCCACTGTTTTTCTTCAAATTCATATAATATTTATTCAAACTCAACATGTTATACTTTCACTGAAATTGCCATTTGTTTAATTAAAGATGATGAGCACATACAGCATGCTTTAGTGTGACTGCAGTATATTGTATTCATAACGCAGTGCAGTTGCTCATCAACACCAAACCTTCAACAAAGGTTACAGTGCTGCCTTGGTTATAGCTGCCTATTAAATCAGAGTCAGTGTAGATATAGGCGCTGGCAGAGCTGGACCACACACAGACACCAGATACCACTGTGTATTCAACACAACCTGATCAAACTGATGAAATAACTGTTTGCATTAGATCTATATCACAGAGAGCATTCTTTGAATTAATTTTCTTTATTTGAGCATATGGAGAATTATTTATTTCTTTATGCATTAGCAAGCGCAAGCAAGCAATTTACACTGAAAAAGAAAACATTTGCCCCATGCAAATGCTGGGAAAATAACTGTTTAATGCAAGAAATAAAGATGCAGTATCACTTAGAATGGTCTTTCTGTCAAATATGCTTTGCTTTGTCATATAAACAGTATTATCAAGTACTGCCTGCTATGTCACAGGTTAAATACAAAATCAAATAAACTGCACGTATCTGCACTTCAATGCATGTATTTGTACTTATCCTAATAGGCATTACATTGTGGCTCTCCCCAGTGATGCCTGCAGCTCTGTGCCACTGTGACACCCCTGCTATGACTAATCATTTTTTTCTAGTGCCAATAGCCTTAAGGTTCGAAGCATGCACTTGCTCTTCTGGAAAAGAATGGCAAAATAAAAGTACATGGTGCATACAATGTAATGAGCTAGCAGTAAAGTTTGTTAGCATGTGGCCACAAATGAAGCTTAATGAATATCCTCAAAATGATAAAAAATATGATTTTTTCTTTTTACTTCTCTGCAGATTTTTGAACAAAAGAAAATCCACTGGCATTAGTTTGTTACTGATGGAGCACAAGCACATGGCATTTACACCAGATCTGTTAAGTAGCTGTATTCAGTGCACTGTTTGGTGCACAGAGGACAAGTCACAAACCTCTACTTTAATGCCAGACAGCTCGCTCTGTTGTGTGTTAACGTTTATTGCCAGTTTAATAAGCAGTATAGCAGTTTGTCAGGATCTGTGATTAACGGTTTGCTAATCAGTAAGAGAGTGGCAGCAGTCTGTGCATGTGCTTTCAAGTGTCATTTCTGTTTTAGAGTTGTCACACTTATGGATTTGGATGAAGAGTGCAGCATTTCAATCTGAATGGTCATAGAAAGTCGCATTACACATCGCACACAGGTCTGTAGTTACCAATACTAGATAATTCTATCAAGAGGTAAGTGCATTTCTATGTGTATTGTATTACAAAAGTAATTACTGAATAGAAAAAGTCAGTCTTTGTGTTATCTTCACTTCAACTCTTATTAGTGCACACATAGCTGAGTTGGACAAGGAGACTTATTTTATCTTGGGCTATATTTTATCTGTTGCCCGTTATCACAAAGATGAAACATGATTAGTGCCACAGGTAACTAGAATATCTTTCTGCATGGCGGGCCACTGTCTCCATTTGTCACTTTTATTTTGCTAATTAGCTGTCTGAGGGCAGAGGAAATGTTGACACTGGCTGCATGTCCTCCTCAACACACCTGACTATCAGTGTGTTTGGCTCTGCCTCAGAGACTGCGCATATGAATTTGGTTGCACAATCAAAGCTTGGCCTTTGGGACGGAGTGGCTCCTCTTCTGTCAGTGGAGTCGGCACTGGAGACTTTTGTGATTGGTTTAGTGTGTTATTTGTCTGTGTTCATATTTCTAGCTCAAACAGCTCACATTGTCAGCTGTTGTGCAGGCTAGTCAAATGATGAATTCTTCTTGATTTACTTGTGCTGCTGTAAGGTCAGGTGATGTTAGATCATAAATGGAAACCAGGCACAATATTTTGTACTTGAAATGAATTTTGCAGGTTAAATCTTCTCTCTGAGTGTATTACCTGGCTATTATTGTGATAGACATCAGATAATATATAAAGCATGGGTGTTTTTTCTAGGCAAACAGCATGCATTGAAATGGTCAGCAGTGTGTTTGACCATATGCTTGTTTCTCTCACTTTGGTTGATGTTGCATGACTACACAATTTCCATCCATCTATGACACAATTGTGTCTGATAAATCTTTCTAGTGTTTGGTAAAACAGGTGTCATTGACATATATTTAACATCTACAACTTGGCCGTATGCTGCTCCGTCCATTATCGCTCTTCTGGTTCGGTTATAATCAAACTCCCTGTTTAGCACATTCATAGTAAAAAGTGTTACTGACCACAATGAGTGAAATTTGGGAACATTAAGAGTTAAACTGCAGAATCCTGTCCCCCTAATGTAGACCATGTTTAGTGAAAACACATCATTAAAACATTTATTGACCTCAAAGGAATGTCTGGGTTTTCTGTTTCTAAAATATATAAACTCAGATCAGTCTGGGAGGCCAACACTCTTAACCTGCTCACTGCCAAATTCTCCTGAACAACAGCTGTCTGACACATTTCATTTCTTAATTTATACAGGTGATACTACGGACAACATCTGATCATATTCATTAGTAAAAAGGTTAATACAAGAAGATAATGTTCAGGTGTACAATCTTAATATTATCTTGCTACCTTACATTCTACCAATATTACTGTTGCCACACATTTCCATAAAAAAATCTACACAGAAATTTTGGACTTTGAATTCACTTATTGCATATTGTAAATTCACTCTGGGTGCACAATAACAGGGTTTCCCCCATATACAGAATTCAGCAGTGGAATTCTCAGGGCTGCAGCTTAAAAAAAAAAAAAAAAACATAACTGACTTTGAAGTAACGTGATGTGCTAAATTTCATTACAGCTTGTTAGCCGCTAGTTAGCCAACTTGGCTATTGCTTTAGGCGTCATAATGCAACCCACTCCCTCCCTACCCGCTTTCCCTACACTGCTGAATCAAACAATCTGGAATCCATTTAAATATTGTAGAATCAGGCACATACTGTAGAAGTGTTTCCAGACTGACAGAGAGCCGTGTCGGTTCCCACACCTAATCTCGAACTGGCCTGTTGGATTAACACCAACAGTCTGAATGCTCGGTAACCGAAAATTTGGCAGAGAAACCAAAGTTGTAATGTTCTGTGTTGCATTAAATAAAAACCATCTTTTGAGAGTTTTGTGTCATCTTTATTGCTGCTCGTACATTCACTTGCAGACGTGCAGCTTTTCTATCCTATCATGCATAAGTCCTACTACATCTACGGTAAGTGTCGAGGGACAAATCAGTAGCAATCAACTCAGGCCCTTCACGGGAAAGCACTTCAGTTCCCAGTGTGACTGATGCAGGAACTGGCTCTGACACCAGGCTGGCTGGTCTGAAAACAGCTATAGAACTTTTAGCTGTCAACTTTTATTCTGAGGTAACTGATTTTGATGGTACTTAAATGAAGTAACTAGTTCGAGATGACTTGACTCTGGTAATTGGTAAGCTGCAATTTGTCAATTTCTTTCCAAAAACTCACCAGAAGTTATAATTTAAAGGGTTATTTTTGCAAAATTTTCCACTGGGGGAGCATGCCCATGGACCCCCCTAGTGTTGCTGGTTACTGACACAGCACCGCTGCTACAAAAATTTAAAGGGGAAACACTGCAATAATGTCTGAGCATTTTCACTCTTCTTGTAATAGCTTTTCTTTTTCTTTTTTTTAAAAGGATGTTGTGCACATTCAAACAGATGTGAGTCAGTAAAGTTTACCTGCACTGACACTATTAGATGAGATAATTTCTCTTGAATTAGATAAATGAAATGATACATTATTGATGACACATTATTTTTAGATAAATAAAAATAATGTATCATAGATTATAGCTTATATTTAATATTTTAGTAGTAGTAGTAGTAGTATTCTTATGAGTATTATTATTATTAACAATAATAATAATAAGAAGAAGAAGAAGATTTTTTAAAAATTATTAAATTAGCTAGCTGTTTTTTTTTCTCTCCTTCAGTTAAAACTTGTAACATTATTTATTGACTTTGTCCACGTCCACTGCTCTTTATCATAACAAATGACACATGATTTTCTTTTTAATGAATTCAGGGACACAGTACTGCAGCAAATTGAATACACAGAAATGAACAGGTTTGTACATAACCCACGGAAAAAATAAAAATGGCAGTGAATGGCGAGTGAGTTTTTGATCCTCTCTAAATTGTGTCACCATTTAGACATATGATGTTTGTCAATGTAATAGAAAATTTAAGTTGCAGTTTGTGGCAAAGAGGGTCTAGAAACATATTTTTGTCAAAGCGCTAAATGGACCGCATGTCTGATCACACCTCACCAACTCCAAAGCGGTCACTGCCATAGCATATTTCTAGACTTAGAAATATATAATAGACTTTTCCATATTTTGTATTTCTACTGTATCTTTATCTTTCAGTGTCAATTAGACCCTCTTAAAACCACCGCAAAGGTCAGGACTGACAACTCTGAATGATCATGGCAAACTTGCAATTAAACAGAAGAATACCTCTATGGAGACCCACTAATGCTGTCAATGGTGAGACAATGACGCTCTTATGGTTTAGTTTGAAATATTGAAAGCAATTAAATTGATCATGTAATAATAATAAAACCACCCAGTTTGTCAGACTTCTCCTGTTATTATCTAAGACAGACATCGCATGCTACATCTCACAACTGATATTGTACTTACAGTTGAAAGTATTGACGTGTGCCAGTTGAAATGCATTGTTTGCTGCTCCAGCCCCTCATCTCTAATTATAAAATGCCAAACTTCATTCTGTCTGGTTCTCTTTCTCGTAGGTCGACAGCTAGGCTCTTCATGCTTCATAGCACTTCCCCCTCTCAAGCCATTTCCCCCATAGCCTAACCTAATATTGACTGGAATAGGAAATTCAAAGCTGCTGTAAACATTCAAATGTCTGACAAGACCGCTTCCAATTTCACAGACACAGGCCTGGGAGTTATTATGGCCAAACAAACCACAATCTGTGCATTAAAGAGAAAAAAGACAATACTGTTTTACTTTCTGTGCAAGGTCTTTCCATTTTGAATACAAAAGAGGCAATATTTTATGAAGAAAGTGCTACATCAAAATACCTTGTTGATTTGTGTTTTCTCAATAACACACCATTTTATGAGTTAATACACTGTCTCTGTAGGGAGTCTGTGGAAAATTGTGGTAATAATTGGCATTTAAACAGCCAATGTTTACCTTTAAAGCTTATCTCAGCTCAGGTCAACCCCACACCTTGCTACAACTTGAGTGATTCTACCCCTTCTGTACTTGCAGGCCTTGAAAGGGTCAGAAAACCATGTCAATGTGTCTCTCAGTTTAATTCTATTAAGCTCAGGTTCAAGCTCCAAATTAAAATGCAAATTACCTCCGTAATAAAAGCGAGCGCGAGTACAGGCAGAGATAAGGTACATCCTTCCTTTTTATTGCCGGCACTTATAAAGTACAAACCTCTTTTTAATGTAAAACTTAATTTAATTCTGAAGAACAAAGTGTCTCAAAACACACTGTGTCAAAACAGGTCCCATCCAAGTTGTGTCATGTTTTAAAAAAGGAATGATGGCTTCAAAGCATGTATTGTGTCTTCTCTCGGTTTATGAAGATAATTTTAAAACGCATAGACAGTTTCTGTTATAATCAGTGGCTTTGGCAGAAATGTGTCCCAACATCACCCTACAAACACACACACACACACATATATA
>JAPQRP010000002.1:26672649-26686824 GCA_037367295.1 Apogon hyalosoma
TGGACCATAATACTAGTTTGGACTTTATTTTACAATTGACAATGGTAATTTTGTATGGGAAATATTTATTTTAATCAGTTTTTGCAAAAATATGTGTATTTGAAGCATTCAAAAGTTATTAATTTTCTTCCAACAATTTCCAAATTTAGCCACTTTAGAAAAATTGATAATTCCCAAATTTCCTCCCTGTAAAATGCATAAACATAACCATAGAAAAAACGCTCTAAAATTTACATTTTTACAAATAAAGTTCTCAACTTTGAACTGTAAAGTGCCAAGACATTGGTCTGTTGGCAAATGATGTGTTTCAGTCCATACCTATCAAATGCAGCTTTATACACCCTTGTTTTCACAAAAAAATTAAGGCAAGGGGGAAAAAATCAAAATGTATTTGTGTTTCTAAGTATGCAGCTTTTTAGGGGGAGGGACAAATGGCAGCTGAGTTTGACAGATATATCACCATTCAATTATTTCAACTGGGCGCGTAAAATGATTGGATGGTGTTTTTTCATTCCTGTCCGTTCCACAGGTGACTAAGTTTTTTTTAATTTTTGTGTTAGAGCATTTAATTAATTGGTTGTAATCGGGGTGTGAAGGGGATTGTAAGCAATCTGCTCCAGGAAAACATCTTGCACCCCACCTTTAAGCTAAATGAAACCCTACATGATGGACCAAAGATACAATAGTAGTGAGTATCATGCAGCTTAAGATCCTGTACAGCTGAACTGAACTGAAGCTGCCATTAACTGTGTATTTAGCGTTTAGCTGCAAGAAACTGTAAGAGGTGTTGTATTGAAGTGACAATATGAATATAATTCCTGCTACATGACAAACCTAGCAGGTACTTTTGCAGCTCTTTTCCATTTTAAGCGTTTTTGGTGTTTTCACGGTATTGAAACTGCATACTCCTACTGAGAGCGACTGGAGCCAACTGTGATGTTATTTATACATTACAGTTATAGCTGTACAGTTATATATACATTCAAATACAGCAAACCTGTGGTGACATTATCAAATCCAATGTTGATATTCATGTGTATGCTGTGGAAACAAATTTCTACACATTAACAATTTTCTGGCACTCGCAGTTGTTAAACACTGTAAAGACCTAATTGATGACTGTGAGCAGATATAAATAAAACCTTGCATTCAGTGTTTCACATTGTTTACAGTGGCAGTGCCCTCTAAAAAGGTGACAGAAGCAGAGAGAAAGTGCTGAGGCAGGCAGCTATAAAACTAGGGCTGTTTTCAAAGCAGCAGAGACGGGTATATCATAGTGTTATAAAATATAAAATATGTTAAGTTATACAAGTTCACACAAATCTCATGTACTTACATTTTTTCCAGTATTTTTTTTCATTGTTGTTTAGATTGTTTCACATTGACCTGAACTATCTTATGATGAGATACTGTATAAGTAGACGCATATTTGACGTTGTGTTTATTTAAAGCATGTTTCATTCTGTGTTCTAGATGTGAGTGGGTGTGTAGGGCATGGCATGTATTTTTAAAAAAAAAAAGAGCAAATATGAGGAAATGAAAGAAATACATGCTGATACTTCATTTCAAAAGCTTTCAAAATTGTAATGTGAGTATGAAAGTTATGTAAATTTTTTGCTCAATCCAACTGAACATTGTTGGGGAGAGTTAGGCGGCACCCTCCACCACTATCATCAAAAACACAGTTTTCTCATTACCACTGCAAAGATGCCCTTGAACAAGATCCATAATCCTCAAAGTGCACCAGTGGAGTTACCTATTTGTCAGAAAAAGTGTGAGAGTACATCCACTTGCAGTGTTTTAAAATGTTTGGTGAGAATATTTTTCTGTATGAATGTGGTTAAAAGTAAAGAACAGATTTATTGCCTCATTACTTGTTTTTATTAGGAAAATATCAATGACTAAACTGCCAAGGGTATTACATAACCGTCTGTCCTTCAGTTCAGCTGAACATCTATATAACACAAGGCATGCTACAGAAGGGAGATTTACTCTACCTAAAGTGAAAACAAATAAAATGAAAAGTACTGTGATGTATAGAGCCATGGTGATAGGGAATGCTCTGCCAGGATGAATCATTCAAGAAAATAACAAATATAGACTTAAAGAATTATTGAAAGAGTATTTATTTGCAAAACAATGCTTGGTATCTGGTAATGTTTAATTGATTAATATTATATTGATACATAACTGTAAAATACATCTGACCATTTATAAAGTATGCTAAAAACTACTTTTTTGGAAGGTACTGTTAATTGAACTAGGTCCTATATTACATGTATGTTGTTTTTGTTTTGTAATTGTGATTAATGGTTTTTAGTTGTTGTTTGTGATGGTTTGGTTTGTTTTGTGTATGGGTGTTTTTGTAATTGGTGTACTGCAGTGTAAAGGTCATTGTGTTGGGTGTGGACTCCAGAAGAACAGCGATGGCTTAAACCAAAGCTAATGGAGATCCAAATAAATGAAATGAAATGTGATGATTTGCAGCCTGGCAGGTTTTTTTTTTTTTTTTTTTTTTACATTTACCCTGATGGTCAGCTTCAAGAAAGCAATGGAAATCCAGCAGCACAAAGTGATGCATGTGTATTATGTGTTACTTCTATATTTCTGGTAACTATGTCTCCTCTGTTAGCCTTCAGTATAGATTTAACCTCAAGTTATCAATACAAAATGAGTATAGCTGTTGTTTACAAGAGTGTTTTCCCTTACCTAGTCTTTATGAATCCCTGCAAACATGCTCTTATTACTGAATTGATTCATCCCTATTCTGATGTTTATACACAGTGCTTTGCCGCTCATTATCCTGCATGTATACGGTGTAGTTTTAGTAAGACATGATACCACAGTTATTTCTTAGATTAATCAGTGGCTTATTATTGAATCAGTGAATAAATATCAAATGGGAATAAAATGAAGAAAATCATTAGCAAATGCAGGTATACATTGCTCTAGTGATGTTATACTGATTCAGTCATCTGAAGTAAGTGCAGTTTCTTCTGTTTCTTTAGTCTAGTTAGCTGTGGAAATTGTCAACTGGATGAGGAGTTGTCAGACCAGATCCAAATATGCTTGATTTTCCGTGCAGTGATTGGCAACAGCTCCTAATGCCCTGGGATATTCTGTCCTCCTACCATTCCAGGAAGATAGGATTGAATGACGGCTTTTCTCACTCTTCAACAGCATTTTACTTATTAATCACATTGAGAGTATGAACCGTGAAATGAAAGCCATCCCGCTAAACTACTCCAGCCTTGACTAAATAAATGGTCCTCCAAGGGAAATAACTTTTCATAGGATTGGTTTGGTGGCAATATTCAAGACTATGCAAAGTACTCCAAATATGGTGTAAATCAAATGCCAACATAAACCTTAGAGAGAATTAAACAAGCTGCTGCTTTTCCACTGCTTTCAAAGAACTTTAGATTACTGGGGATAATTCTCAAAATAAACAAAAATAAGCAGAATAATAATCAGCTGTAAAGCGTAGTTCTTGCTGTGAGAGTTTTTCACAACCACAGAAATGATTATTTGATTAACAAAATAGTTGTTTACTGTTTTTCTCTGATTGACTAATTGATTGTTACAGCTCGAGTTGTGTTTGCACTGCAGCAGTACATACAAAGATCTATGAAGAAATACACAAAGAAGTAAAAGAGAGAAAGCAGACTTGTTTTCAGATGTACAGATTTTGAGTAGGTGCAACTGGAATGTTTTTTTTTTTGTTTGTTTTTTTTAGTATTTTTGCAGGGAAATTGAATATACAAAAGTTATTATATTCAGGTACCAGTATGTTCTGTAAGCTCCAGTCAGCATGGATTATGTGATGATGATTCCTGAAAAAAAAAGAATGAACCAATGGGATACACATGTACATAAAATGTGAGGCTTGGAATATAAACTAGATATCATCTGGTTTTAGCAGTAGCAGACCTAAGGTGGAATTCAAACAAGATTTTTTTTACACTTAAAATCCCTTCTCTAATTCCTTTCAAACTACCTTTTCCTTAACAATGTAAATATAATCAGGTCTAATATGAAGTGGTGTTGGCATCAGCTTTGCCATACTATATGAAAATGAGTCAGTTGCATCTTTTGATTCATTTAAATGAGCTCAATGAACTGTGAAAAATGTTAATTTTCTTCATGGGGGCCTTTTGTGTTCTACATCCCTAAGGAAATGGCAAGAATACATTTCACAAAGTTGGACCAGTTGAAACTTGGTTGAAATTCAACAGTGATGTCACTCTCTGGGCCTGGAAAAGCACAGCCTCGTTTTATTTTAGACCAACACAAACTCAAGGACAGTTAAAACTACCAGCTTACGTGTTTGGCTTTATACAGACACTTAAATAAAGGCACAACACATTGTAAACTATATGTCAGAGAAGCCGCCTAATTGGGTTGCTACGTTTGCAACTAAACACCCAACTTTAAAAATAGCACTGACAGCATCATAAAGTACATCACCATATGCTCTGCACACAGGTTGATGCGTAAATCTCGCTGTAGATGACACTTCATTAAACTGCCATCACTACTAAGTTGCATATTTTATGTGAAGTGCAAAATTTACATTCACATCAGATAAAGTAATATAACTGACCTACAGTATTACAAGGGCATTGTTTCATATTTCTGCCAACTCTTTACACATATACTGTATGATGAATATTTTTACACAGGATGAAAGATAGCTTCTTTGACATAGGATACAAATGACTATATGTGCCCTCTAGCATCCTTATGCAGTGTAACATGCCAAGTCTGTGATTTTAAACTAGGGATGTTCCTGATCAACTCTGACATCTATAATTATCATTATATAATCCATCAAAGAAAATATGATTCTTCTAAGACCTTTCATCATTTAGTTCAAAGAAACCATGTCAGCCCCATTTGATATGTCTTCCACTTTATCTGATGGCCCTGTTTGTAAGAGGCTTTAAAGCTATGTAAAACTCACTTGACTGATAATGATACCACTTTGTGCTTAAGGTTCTGCTCTCATTATGGTCCCCTGTCAAAACTGTTGTGCTCTTTTAAGGAAAAATAAAATCCACATTAGATTTACCCTGCAAGTCTTTGATAACAAGGTCAATAAAGCATAATGGGGATAATAGCTGCTCAGGGCAACACAAATAATAGTGATTGTGGGGTTTATTAGAGGCAGCATTAGGATGGAAACGAGTATGGAGTAGGATTCCCTCATGCAAATGGTACCAATAATTATTTATTTTTTTAATTTACTGATGGATACAGGTAAATTATTAATATAAAGTTAAAATAATCTATCTCACAAAACAGCAGTTATCATTACTGAAAGGATTGTCTAACAGTTGAGTTTCTTTCTTTCAAGATAGATTAATACAATTCCATATTTTGTGTAGTGAAAAAAAATACACATTTTTTGTATTTCCTTTCAAAGATTGACCAGTTTTGAAAATAGTAATATATGGCTCAACATTATGAAAAACTTCACACTTAACACCTTCAGCAGTCACCATCTTTGGAGACATAGTGGAAGGGGAAGGAAATGACAGTGGAGGAAGCTGTGATTGTGGGAGCAGCGAACACTGCTTTGTACAAAAATAAATAAATAAATACTACAAATAGAAATACTAGTTAGTGAATAATGTGGAAGATCATGACTGGAAAGTTATACTTAATGGCAGACATTCTGACAGGTGCTAATGCAGCACTGATTGACCATTAAAAAGCAGGGAAGAATGTTACACCCACATTTAAGTAAGTAAAGTTTATTTATATAGCACTTTTCACAGAAATAATTCACAAAGTGCTTTACAGTAAAATCAGAAGTTGGATACATAGACACAGGCATAAAAACATAAAAGCAAAAGCATTAAAAGCATTTAAAAGCTCTGTGGTTGGTTTCAAATCAAATCAAATCAAATTTTATTTATATAGCGCTAAATCATAACAGAAGTTATCTCATGACACTTTACATATAGAGCCAGTCGAAACCAGACTCTAATTTACAGAAACCCAACAGAATCCTCCAGGAGCAAACACTTGTTACTGGTGACAGTGGTGAGGAAAAACTTCCTTTTAACAGGCAGAAACCTGGAGCAGACCCTGACTCCTGGAGGATGGACGTCTGCCTTGACTTGAGACAACACTAATTTGTTGAAACTTGCACACTGTTAAAGTAAATACACTATGTATAGAGTGTACTGCGTGTAAACGTACAAACAGAAGTACTTGATTTGAGATGCAGACTGTAATGCTCTGCTCTTTCTACTGTATGTACAGTGTAGGTCCAACACAGGTTCAGATTAAAGGTGCAGTTTGTAACATCTGTTTCACTGACCTGTACACAAATGTCTCTACAAAGGACTTACGGTATTAGCTTAGAGTCTATTAATGTCAGTGCATGTATATCTCCCAGCACAATGCAGAACTAACACAAACTTCATGCAAACACACAAACATGCACAAGTAATGCATATCTTAAGCCTCATTGCATAATTGCCTAAGTCATATTTTCTTCAGGTCATAGCCATTGATGCAAAATAAAGCAGCAGTGCTAGGGAAGTAAAGTTACACAGAAATCACAATTTGGCCAAAAATATGACTTTGACAATTATACTATGAGGTCGGGGTGTGCAGTATGACGATACTAGATCATGAAGGATTACAATATATTCGACAATCTGACAAAGCAGAGAGATTGTGGAATCAGGGGGCTTATACGAGGGTGTGTTCTGTGCTGCACAAACCCCACAATGAGTTTGCGCAGTGAAAGTCAAACTTAAAATGGCAGGAAGTCTATCATAACTTAAGACTTGGCCCCAACAGGGTCGGCCGTACTTGACTCCGTGGACGTCCACATACATCAACCTGTTTTTGAATGTGAAATTGGTACGCTCCACTGAAACCTCCAACGTCCATGGACAGTGCACACCGCTCACAGTATGCACACAGTATGTCCAACTCTGTCGGAGCCTTTAAAGGCTCCCGCTGTTGTACAGCTCATTTTTCTTTAACCTATCTTCGGAAATTTTAATCTGAGGGGGCAGGACATGAGTCCTCTACATACAGGTCTGTGGCGTTATCATCTTAAAACTAGACTTACGCTGTCAGAAGTAACAGCTAGGGGTGTATCCCCGAACGCCCCCAATCCTTAACCACACAGCTATGATGTCATGACATGAGGCATCCCCAGGTCATGACCTTTGATTTTTTTGTCAATCAGACAAATAGTTCCAGAGATGTGAACAAAAGAGTGTTTAGTGATTTTAAACTTTTGAGCAGCCCCTTGTGGCCAATCTAGAAATGGTAAATCGTCCAAAATCGAATCAGTTCTTCCTCTCCATGATATTCATTGATATGGAAAATATGGAATTTCTAAACCAAATATCTTTCAAGTTATCGCGTTAACATGAAGGATGTCTGCCGGTGTCGGGGCCGGCAGCGGCGGTTGGACCAAAAACATAATATCCCCAACACTCCATTCGGGGATATAATAACCTATGTCAGCACTAAGAACCTTTTCAATCAGCTGAAGAGACAGCATCCAAACAGTATGTTCTGTATTTATTTTTTTTTACTTTTCATGTTTATTGAAAGCTACCTTAAAAATCAAGTGCAGTTTAGCTTTTATGTTCAAGAGTGCACTTAAACAGAGTGTTGTTTACATTTTAGTATGTTTATATTCTCAGCACGTTGGCAAAATGGCACAAATTAAATTAAAAATGTTCTGAAAGGTTCTTTGGGCTAAATTGTTTTTTTTTCTTTTAGGGCTATGTTTTACATGGGAAATGGTTTGGTTGCACTGTTCAGAAACTTGCAAATTAGTCTCAAAGATCAGTGTAAAGAATTGTGATAAAATTGAGATCATGATTTGATTTTTTGGAAATTGTGATATGATATTTTTCCCATATCGCCCACCCCTACTATGAGGCTAATGATATTTAACCCTTAGCCTCACCCTCAAAGCAGACATAACTCACTTACGCTTAGGATCATGCAACATAGCATGGCCGTTCTTAGACCGGCTAAACTGTTGAACATAAAAAAAAATCATACATTTGTGCATCTTGTTAACTGTTTAAATATGAGATGATGTGTCAGTACAAGGGCTGTAAGCCTAAATTTGTACACAATCCATATCATTAAAAGAGAAAATAAAGCTTTGGTTGTGTTGTTTTAACATTCTGAGCTGCACCTTCAGTTTATTTTCATCGAGTGTCCTGAATCCAAAACACCTTTGTGCATCAGTGCTTTCACCACAGCAAAACAGCTGGAAAGAAAACAAAGTTATGTTTTGTTTTTAGGACAGTTTCCTTTTTAATGGAGACAACAGACTGTGTGAAAGAATATTAAGGAGATGTCTACCTTTAGCTAATTTTGAGTCCAAAAGTCTTGATGGATGTACATCACAAAGCAATTGAGAGGAGGTCTCAGGTTGTGCTCTTTCAGATGAGAGTGGGTTCATGTGGTGCGGTCGGTGACAAGGCAAGGCACTGATGAAGGAAACAGCAGGGACCACACACTCTTCGTCCCATCTCCATGGTGCAACATATTAAACTCTCATTTACTGACAAAAGACATTCAGCCCTGCTGATAGTCACACTGGTGTTACAACAAGTAGTGTCAGAATGAGAGATGGGCTCTCTTTGTCTTAATCACTGTTCACCATATCTGTTCACCGTTTTCAGCTTCGGTTCTTTAAAAATTATCAAACGCAGATTGAACAACACATTATTTAAACACCAACAGAAGGCTACAGTATGCCAGTGTGTGTTGAGCTTGGTTAATTCAGAATATTTATTTTGCGCCAAGCATTTTGGTTGCTATTTTACATTTCAAACAGGAATTAAAAAGAGAATCCTTCTAACAGAGCAGTACATTCTCACACTACAGTAAGTGGTTTAAAAGCTGTGGACATGGATAAAAAAAATTAATAAATAAAAAAGAATGGCTTTTTAATGGGTGGATGTTGACGCAGAAACACCCTAATCTTCTGTTATTGCTGTTGTAAACATAAGTCTTCAAGGCAGCGTTGTCAAAAGAAACAGTCATTTTTACTGCCTCTTCCTTAAATGATCAAACTGCCATCAGGTTTTTCCCTTTATGTATGTTCTTACAGTGCAATCTTTCAATAGCAGAGTTTGTTTATATCCTGTAGCTTATGTTTGTGTTAATCTGAAAAGGTATAAAGCATGCTTTACAGTAACAACACACGCACATAGTTTTGGTGAGACTTTTTTTTTTTTTTTTTTTCCCAAGTGTATGATAACTGATCTTTCTGCACTGTAAACATTCAAACTTTACTGATGAAACATTAGTGAATATAATTAGTATTATGACTTGATGGCAATGAATAATGTTGGACGTTATCAATATATTTTTAAAAAAGCACAAATTTATCATTTTAAATGTGCAAGCAGTGTGACAAAATATAATGCGTATGCAGTTATTTTCCAACCTACTGTTATACCTGTAAGTTTGACCATACTTGTTTCACAGTGTTATCATCAAAAACTGCAAACATAATAGATTTGTTTCCCTTGAAACATGACATTATGTGAGTTTTTAATTAAAGCCTTTATCTACCAGTGTAATTCTATTAGTGTAAAACAATATTTTCATAAGCTCCCATATGTCCAGTCTATAACAAGCATATGCAGAACTGTTCAGAGATTATTTTTCTTTGAACAAATCTCATGGTACAATTGAGATAAAATAAACAACCTAATTTCTTTGTCCTTAGAGAAATACACTGTATGTGGCAGCACTAACAAGATGTTTGTTTGATTTTAAAGGCCACTGCCATTGAATATACAATAATAAACATACACATAGAAGGTATGAGTTCATAATAATGTGCCAAGTCATCATTCAGAATGTTAATAACGGTTTGTCTGAGATAAATATATTTTCTTCTAAACCATTTTGATGACCCCATAGTGGGTCAGATCTACTAAGATCCTAATTTGTGTGCACAATCAAAAATTTGGCATGTGGGGTTGAACCACAGTTTGTGGGTGATTTACTAAGAGTGACTGCGTAAATGACAACAGGTGCAAACTTGTTAGAGACATGCTTATTTCAATGAGGGTTTTGTGTGTTTTTGTTGGTTGGCAGCAGAGCAAGTTTGGAGAGACGAAAGCGCAAAGCTAAATTCAATCCCATAGAATTCAAGGTCTTGGTAGATGAAGTAAATAAACACTGAAAGGGGCTGTACAGAGAATTAATTTAAAGTGGATTGCAGTGACGCCTTGGAATCGGTGGTGTTTTTAAGGGCTAAAGACTCCACTTCCCATGAGCACTAGCTCTACTGTCGTAAGAGCAGAACTCTGGTAAAGGCGTGCGTTTGTTTTGAAGCTAATGAATGAAGAGCAGATCCTCTTTACAACTCTGCATTTCTTTTTTAAACACAGTAACTTGCAGGGTGCAAAGTCACATTTGAAACGAGACAGCAAATAAACTTCATAAAGTCCGTTTGTACCGTAGTTTAGTAACTGGCGTGAAAACAAAACCTAATTTGGATGTACAACTGCTGCTTCAATGTCTCTTTTTCTCCAGAGCTATGGAGTGTTATTCACAGACCAGTGCTATAAGATGTGTCCCAATAAAATACATTTGCACTAGCTTTTCCACATTCTGCATTAGCAGTTCAGCACTAGCTGCTTCATCCTTCAGCATTCACACTATTCTACTTCTATAAATGTCTTGTTCCTGAAGGGCAGTTTAGTATACGGGCCACAGCATGAACATTAAACTCCATACAGAACCATTTCAGTCTCACCTTACAAATCCCTTAGTTTGGACTGAAACAATGCTCCAAATAAAACAGATTACCGAAGCCACACAGCTAGCCATGCGGTTAACGCAGAAGCGTTTAAGTGTTTGACTGAGCTCCAACAGCCACTATAGTCAAATACAATGTTCCAATGCATATGAATAAAGAAAAGAAGCATTCTATACCTGTGTAGAAGGAAGAGGGCCAGCTCTGTTTTCATTCCTTTAACTCCATTAGTTCTGTCCATTGGTTCAATGCAGAGGTTCACTGGTGTTTTAGTCCGTCATCTATCACTCTCCTGTTTATCTTTCTTTTTCAACCACAACTTCCAGTAAACTTTTACCCCCCTCATATAGACCACACAGGAGACTCTGATCAGTGAGTAGTATATCTTATCTACTCATGCAGGCTCAAGTCTGCAAGGTCTCTAATTCTGTATTTTAAGAATGCCTTGATTATAATGAGTGCAATGTTTTACTACAATATGGCCAGAAACTTGGCAGAAACATTTGGTTCTGCAAGATAAACAAGCATAATAGCCACGTTCAACAATAACAAGGGCTTGTTTCCTGACGATGCCAAATGACTACCACTGGCTAATCGGGAAGGAAGCTGTAAGGAGCGGTGACAAAAAAATAACATAAATGGCAAAAATCCACAAACAGAAGACCAAAGCTGCAAGAAAGACTAGGCCGTTTGCCCTAGGGTTCCTCAAACATCTCAAATCATTCACTAAACAAAGAATTTGCTGTAAATAAACCACCTTTTTTCTCTCCAAGTCACATTATATTTATGTAACATAGCAAACTGTTACAGAAGAATATATGAATAGTAATGAAGGTTCAGTTTATTGCAAACAATGAATTGTGATTTCAACATTTCCTTGAGTCAAAGCCTGGCATAATCTGTATTCTGGGTTGTAATGTTCTCTGCTATTGCCTTGTCTTTACTCATTCACCTTGTTCATGGCAGCTTTGGGTGACAAACCCAAACAGAGCATAACACACTGAGGAGTGTTGCAGGAAGAAGGATCAGTGTGAGGGGAATGAAAGCTTTTCGCCTCAGATGTGGTCATGTCAATTAACTGGGATCTCTTAAAGACACTGTGGCCTCAGTGAACACAGTATGAATAGTGTGAAAACTCTGGGGAGGCTGGGGTTGGTGTTGACTGATATGCCATGAGCTGCCGCTGTAATGTTTATGTAAAATTAATGGAAATGTAGCTACAAATTTCATGAAACAAGCACATACTAAACTTATCTTGCTCCTTACATAACCATTATTATGTCAGTACAAGGCCAAATTAAGCAACAAGACAAAGATTTGTTCTGGATTTTTGTTTATTTTTTCCAAAATAAAACAGCTACTGTGATGCCTGTTAGCTTGACTCACCATGGGCGTTTCTCAATACACGTTCTTGTCTTTCTTCTGTTCTCATGACCTCATGAAACATTATCAGTAGCGGTCTAAGTACTGTTCCATTTTAAAAATTCGCACAAACCAAGATCGGAGTGAATATCTGGTTGTTGTTCTTGTCTACTAGCTTAAACTAAGGAAGCACTGAGTGTATGGAGCCATTCTGAGCTCATAAGTTTTGTACATGAAAAAATAAAATTTGAAACTGAAAATCCAAGTTTTGATTTTGGATTTTGAAAAAGAGAACAATGTATTTTAATTAAAAATAAGTATGAAAAGTTCTTTCAGGTTAAATATCATTTAGATTCACTTTGGTAATTCTTTTGAATAAATTATTTATCTGGATTTTTCATTTTCATATATGTTTTGATATTTGAGGCTTTTTTTTCAGTTGCATTTTTTATCTTTTCAGATTCAGATCTTATTGTTCACAGTTTCAAATCTTATTTTTTCACTTTCAGATCTTTTTTTCACTTTCAAATTTTTTTCATGTGCAAAACTTTTGGCCCTGATATGTGTGGGGGACGTGGCCTCAACTGAGAGGGGTGTGGAATAATGAATGACAGCATAACAAAAAGGCTTAGGGCCCTTCCCCACTTATGTTGCTTTCAGGGAACATAGGAACTACTGCTGCGTTTCCCCTACGTGGTACCGGCTTGACTCGACTCTGCCTTTTTATGTTTCCAATACAAAAAAGGACCTGGAATCTAGTACCTGGTACTAACTGAGGTACCAAGCAATACTAAAACATAATGTATAAACACTACAGACCACTGATTGGTCAGACTATTATCTCTGTGACCTGCTGTTTTACAAAAAACAGATGCGGAAGTTGACAGTAAATATATCGGTAGGTTAATCTACATGACAGCCTGCAAAACTGCACCATGGTCGGTCGAGGAGATTCAGTCTTTGGTGGCTGATGTGAAAATTCAGACGAGACAACACGTAACGAGCGAGTTTATCAGTAACTCTGAGCAGACGACACAGAAGTAACGCACACGTGCTCCAAACAATCGGGCTTGCACAACTGCATTCTTTTCTATGTAAACATCCGGTACTGAAACCCAGAATTACCAAAGTGAATCAAAATTATATTTAACCTGAAAAAAAAAAAAAACTTTTCATACACTTATTTTAAATTTGAATACATTGTTGTATTTTTCAAAATTCAAGATCAAAACTTGAATTTTCTGATTCAAATTTTATTTTTTCATGTACAAAACTTATGGCCTTAGAATGGCTCCATGTTGTTGGTGACTCATGAGGACTTGGCTGGTAAACGTCCCCTGATGCATTTCATGCTATTCTCGAAGGCAAATGATGGCTTCTGTGGTAACAGACCTCAGAAATGTTTTACTGAGTAGATGATCGTCACGAGATGATGTGATACAATGTTGGAACACGTGCCAGAGGCAGAATAATGAGAAAATACATCTTTATAATCATATGGGATTTAATAAAATTTGTTCATCCAGTTTTGAAAAATGTACAAAATGTATAAAAAAAAAATACGAATGACTTGTAAATAGCAGAACAAATGTCTTGAAATGAAATAGAGTGACATATTGTGGTGGATAGAGGAAATACATTAGGGAGTTGATGGCAGAAATACAGCAGAGCCAGGGAGGAAAGTTCATAAGCACCAACCGTTCCAATTACAGAGAGACCTGCGTTCTTAGGAAGTCGGTTCTCTGGGGCCGTTCTTAGCAAGACTGTACTTGCCGTGTTCACAAGTCTGAACTCTGTGAACTTGATATTGAGAAACGGGCCTTGACTCGGTGTGGCTTGGCTAGGTTTGACCCTGAGCGCATTGCATTTCCACTGTAGGTAGAGTACCTCATCATAGTGGCAGGTTGCCATAACGACACAGTGTAAACTATTCTGGCATTAGGCCCTTTTCCACCAAAAACCCAAGAACTTATTTACCAGGAACTTATTTGGGTAAAAGAATTCCTGGTAATTGCGTTTCCACCGCACCCCAAAGTTCAGGG
>JAPQRP010000002.1:26686924-26703882 GCA_037367295.1 Apogon hyalosoma
TGGTGGTGGTAAACTACATATGTAGCCACAGCTGCCCTGGGGCAGACTGACAGAAGCGTGGCTGCCATTTTGTGCCTTTGGCCCCTCCGACCACCACCGAACATTCATATACATCCATACACCAGTGTGAGTAGCAGCACAGTATTAGTTTAACCTGACTTTTGACTAAACAGACTGTTTACAACATGGAACCAACTAAACGGTGAATATTTCTGTGATATACAGACCATTTGTTTGTTCGGTGGTCAGATCCACTGTGACCATTGTGGTCCTTTAGTTTTTTATAATCCTGCATAAGTTTACTTGAATTTTACTCGAAACTTGCTCATTTCGTGTCGGCGATTCAAAGTCCGTCTGAATTTCCTCCTCCGCAAAAACACTCAGAAGAGCCTGGACCTCGTCATCCGTCCACTTGTCGTAGCTTCTCTTTTGGTCCATTTTCCGAATTATCAGAATACAAAGCTTGTGGAAATGAAATAAAAAATAAAATGAAATTGTGGCGGATGAACGGGATGTGGAAACGCTGCGAGTGTGGCGTTCTCCAGCACACAGCCCCGCCCCTAAGAATTCCTGATAATCTGAAAAGTACCACCTCTCTACCAGGAACTTCTTCGGGGAAAGTTGGGGGCCGAGGGAAAGTTATTTACCCGGGTAATTTCGGTGCGAACACACCGGGACTTTTCAAAGTTCTGGGTAATGCTCAAAGTTCATGCAAAAGTTCCTGTGGTGGAAAAGGGCCTATTGTCTTCAGTGTAACTGCAACAATGGGCAACGCAATGATGAAGAAGTTTTAATTTACAAAATAAAATGTCATATTAAGTTTTTTTTGTTTTTTCAGGCAAACATATAGTGCTGTGGTCGATTTATCAAGATGGAGTCAACTCAAAAGTTTGCTCCAAGATTGCCACTAGCCAGCTGGATTTTCTACATCACAACATGATGACACATTTATATTAACACAGGTGAGGTTCTAGATTGACAAGTCTGTGATGGTACATTACTTTATGTTGCATTCAATGTCACTTTGGCAGGTCTGGAATCTCACAAACATGATACCAGAAATAGAATCTCATAATATCTATTGCTGTCATGTAGTGTAAACACTGTGTCAAGGTGAGTCAATGTGATACTGGCAGTGTTCAGTCTGTTCTTAAAGTTATTATAAAGGTATGTTATAATTAATGGCTCCATGCGGAAACCTGAAAAGAAATGATTGGAATTGCAATTATGTTTTCAATATTGTTTAACAAATGTTCCTGTTAATCATTGACATTTGCCAGGATGCAAAAATCAAATAATAGGTAATCCAATTTTCATAAAGTATTAAAAAAAATCATGTTTTGTGTTATTTGCATCAAAAAATGTAATGACATCATGATCAAAATAGAACATTTAAAGGGTTAATATAAAATGAGATATTTATGATTAGGGTTGATGTTGATTTATAAAAATAAAATTAGAGTAGAAAAATAAATCAATATATAATATTTAATTGCTTGATTTATAGGTTTGCATTTTAGGCACACCCAGTAACAGGTGTTAGTATTTTGGAACATTTGACCTAGTGCAAAAAATAAGAATGCATATTAACCAGTGTTGCTGTTAATCATTGACACATGCCAGGCTGCAAAAATGAAAAAAAAAAAAAAGTAACCAATTTTTATGTAGTATAGTGTTTTTTCATCAAAAAGTATGGTTTGTTTACATTACAAACATGGCATTTAAAGGGTTAAAAATATGACAAGTATTGAGTGTTTGGTGTTTTCATTTGCAGCTCAAGTTGATGAAATAACAAAAAAATGTAAGAGTTAAAATCTAACTGTATGAAATAAATGTTGACCTTATTCCACTACTGTGCCTGTTATGCAGACTTGGGGGTTAGGAAGGACCTCTCGGGGTGGGATAGCGGTGGGTTAATTACCTGGCCCACAGTCACAGTCCTATAGCTGTGGTAGCTGAGCATTCATTTTTTCCATCCATTTTAATGTATGTAGCGTTCACTAATAAGACGCATTACTGTCGTTTACTACAGTACTGTACAGTTGCATGTGGACCAGAGTTAATATCCTCTTTATTAGAAAGCCCAGAACAAACAAAAAAGATGTCCACTCTGATGGGGGTCTTTCACACCGTACTGGAGGGTGAGGCAAGGAGTATTCAGCTGATTGCAGCCTGCAACCTCACCACTAGATGTCACGTAAGATTACACACTGAACCTTTACACCTTTCGATAGTTATGACTCTATCACATTTCATTTGTGACATTTTGAGAACTCATTTTCCAAGTTTGCCCAGGGCCAGTCTCCCTCTGTGTGCATATTAAAGTGTGAGCTGTGCTTTGGCTTCAGCGCATTTGTCTCATTTTTAAGAGGCAACTTTTTAAATAAGTCCCACAGTGACAGAGTAAAACTGACATAAGACAACAGTAATGTATTTATTAATTTGTGGCTTTTTGCAGGCACAATAATGGTGCACCAAGGGATTTTTTTCTGTAGAAATGTAGAAATTGAGCCTTTATCCACAAAAACACATACATCGGTGTGGGTGATTTGTGTTGCATAGTTTGCGTGAAGTAACTTCCATAAAATAACAAAGCTTTTACATTTGGGGCCTATGTAGAATGAAATCATTTTATAGAACACTGGTGTTTTCATTCTGCCTTTAGACCTCAGTGAAAATCCCATTACCAATTATTGTAGCTGCCTGACAAGTAAACACATGAGGGTAAAGCCTTTATTATAATGCAGGTTCATTTTTTAGACAAAACATTTTGCAGCAGTGTAGAGAGGCAAGGCCAACTGTTTCTACAAGCTGTAGTGCTTATTTTGTTGTAAATGAAAAAAATGTAAATGACAACAACATCAGGCCATAAAATAAAGAAGTTTATTTGTGATTATGAGTAAAGAATAGGTTCACAGTTTTTCAGATGTGTCTTAAAACAGTGGTCAGGTGGACATATAATCGTAACACAGTTTGCTCGGCATAAACACAGCCTCCTCTTCAAAGGCCTGGCAAAATGTATTTTTCTGCAATATGTATGAAGTTTCAGCAGTATTGTAGATGTACAATTCCTCTGGTGATACCTTTGTGTTTCCCTGAACATTGCTTTTACTGTTGAGCTGTGGAATTAAAGTAATAAATAGAGTAAATTTCCAATACAAAAAGGTCAGAATAAACAGGAATACAGCAAGAACCTCAATGCAGTTTCAGCATCCTTTTCACATTTAAAGAACAGGGGATTCTTCTTAGAAATGGAATGGGAAGAATTAATGCACAAAGGTCCGTCATCCCAGTGTTTTTTCTAACTTAATTAAAGCATATTGTATATGATATATACAGTATAGAGGAAAAGACCTTGGCCAACATTAGGATTGCTGGTTAAGTCCTTAAGACCACATATGCATTTGTCAGTCTATTTAGATATGTGAAGCATGTACAGCAATAAACATCAAAGTTTCAGGGACAAAAACAGCTTCCATAAACCAAAGTGGTGACCTCCTTTTGCACTCAGCATGTCTTTGTTCAGACAATATTAGATATATTTCATTAATTACCTGATGTTGTGATGCTTCTTTTCACGGGGTCAGGGACCACATTAAATACTGACTTAGTTCAGTTTTTGTGTGTCTGTTAAGTTTGTGTACATATTCCCTGTATTTTATTGTTGTATCTGAAGAAAATTGATTAGAAATACATATTTATGATCATTTCAACCCTACAAAAATTAAAAGGCAGATTTAAAGAAGTGATATTTTGCTTTTTAAAATGGAATTATGCATTTTAAAACATTTCCCTGTGGTCTACATAAACAGTAAATGCTCTGCTTGGGTCTGAATTCTTCATTAATTCAACTCCACAGGTCCATCTTCAACCCTATTTCTGACTAATGACACCAGAAAGGTTATTTTGAGCGCTGGCCCTTTAAATGCAAATGAACCACCCACCCCCTCCAGGTTGTTAACTGTGCTTTCTGTCCCTTTCTGCCACTTGTGTTCATTAATACAACCAACAACTGAACATTTTAGGTAATTGACTTGAAGTTTGGACATATTTTCAGTTTTTACTACAACCACTGCTGCTGACAAACAATTATGTCGTACTCAGATAAATGTTCATCAGAAGTCTTGACCTTAAATGTGCCAATGTTGTGATGTAACTAGTTATAGATGTAACAATTTAAGCAGGAATTCAAACAGGTTGTAGAAATCCCCTGGATTTTTGCCAGAATGAATATAAAGATAGCTTTGCAGCACCTGGAGGGTTCAAATTCAAACTTTATGAACTATTAGTGTCCAGATACACAAATAAATGAACCAAAGACTAATAAAAGTGGGTTTAGCAAAATATGAGCCCTTTAAGACATTTGCACAGTCCTGTAGATTACAGAGCATCACAGAGTTGCATTCACTATTTCAGAAAACAATTTTAGTCCTCTTGAAATTAATCTAATGACATAATATGTGTTCCATGTCTGCTGATAGATCAAAATCCAATCAACTTTATTTATTTATGTAGTGTCACATAACAAAAGTTACCTCATGACACTTCACATTTAGAGCTGGTCTAAACCAGACTCTTAAGCCAAAACCAGACTCTTAAACCAGGCATGACTGCACACTGATCACTTGATAGCTAATTACAATTGCTAATTATTCAGAACATTTTGGCTCAATCCCAATTCACCCCTACCCCTACCCCTAGGCCCTTATCCTTATCCCTACCCCTTGAAACGGAGCTGCAAGGGTTAGGGGTTGAAACATTCCCCTATGAAATGGGACAACCCTTCACAACCTGTTACATCATCAGCAGTCATCGATGCCACTATTAACAGATGCAATAAATTTGTTTCTGAAAGTATTCACCATGCTATCAACAGCTGTAACCGTCTCTGTTCCATGGGTTTTGGCCATCTTTTTACGGCTATCAACTATAAACCGCAGAAATGTGATCTGTTACACATTAAAACAGCATTAAACGGTCGATCAAATGATTAAGCTGTTTATGAAGAAAATCCGTACACTTGTGTTTTTCTTCCATCACACTGCTGCACTTTTTTGCTGTGTTTACCTCCATCTTACCAATGATTCGAACAGAATTATGGGAGATTTCTCTTACTCCTCCATTTGTAGTGTGGTCCTGGAAAATCTCTGTTTTGAGGGCTATACAGCCCTCCACCTTAACCCTTCCCCTCCATCTAATCAAGAATCGAGACAACACTACCCCTTCACATATAACCGCAAAATGGAGAGGTAGGGGTAAGGAGGAGGGCCAAGTGGTGAACTAGGATTCACCCATTGACTGCCAGATGTGTTTTTTCTAAGTTAGAGTGTTTAGTTCATTTATGCTGTGGTCCCTCTCCTTTGGTCTGCAGCTGAGAGGCAGTAGCCAGTGCGGTTTATTTTCCTGTACCCGTCTCAGGTTTCACTTAGATAGACAGATTTTATTTGTGGTAAGTTGTATATAAATACATCTATAAGTACAGTACATATAAATTGTGTCATATATATTGTAAAACAGAAAAAAATTGCTTAGTCACATCTTGTAACCAGTGGCAGATACTAAAGTTTAACAGTCCAGGAAAATACAAATAAAAAAGCAACATCACAGACTGTATGTAAAGTTAACTTTATATGAAGGCTCTTTGATGCATCTGAGCCACTCCACATAGAAAACGCCAGGGATTTATTTTTCAGTCAGTCTTTTTTTTTTTATTAAACAAAATCTTTACAGCATAGTTAGTATTTATGTGAATTTATTTGCTTCACTTAAAAAAATCACAATATGCTCATTTAAAGATATCATATTACATTATACCTCTATGTTGGTTAAACCTCATGTATCAAAATATCAAAGCTGCACTGATGGAGAATGACTGGTCCAAATCACAGCCATTAAAAAATGTTGAACTTGTAATACCATGGGTCTTTACTTTGAAGGGTCAAAGTCACATGTGCAAAAAAATACATGTTTATTTTGTTCTTTGATTTACTATTTTCAACCTTTTATGGCAGGGTTTTGACATGGAGCTTATTGAGGGGGATGTGCATTCATGTCTCAATCTGGTTTATTCTTCTTACTGCAGCTGTGAATTGGAGTGATCTGACGTCATGTTTATTGAATAGACAAAACACAGAAAAGCCATCTGAGGATGAAAACATGAAAAGAAACATAAACAAATCTACATGTATGTCACCCATAAAGACCCAATCAGCAACTGGCGACTGAAATCATCTACTTATCTAAAATGTTTAATAACTTCTGAAGTACTAAAGCTATCAATACATGTAAATAATTGGTATAAAATGCAGTTTGTCATCAGATATGAGTTATTTGGATGTTCAGAAGCTCCGTAGTGAACGTGGAAATACCACCATCTTCTACAACACTCATTCACCAATAAAACCCACAGAGTTAGATCAGTGACACTGGATGGAGATACTTGTTTTTACATTCAGTTTTTGATATATTTGCTATTTTTCTTCAGCTTTCTCTGTTTCTGATAACAATCAACTTTAATCTAAGCTTTTATGAGCATCTACTTGATCAGTAAATTAAATACAGGAAAATACATGATTTTCACAGAAAAAAAATGCCAAATACAGAGGATAATATATAGAATGGTGATAAACTATTTAAAATAAGTGAGATCTAACTGCCACAAAAGTAACACTGTGTCTTTATGGGGTAAAATAATCGTGATAGGATGAACATTAAAACTCTCAAGAGAACTGTTCTTGTTTATTCCCAGAAAAGTTACAGAAACACAGACAAAAGTCTGCACTAAGTACAACTAACATTCACTCTTGGCTTGGAGCAGCCCACGGCCTTTCCACTGTCTCTTGACAACATCAGAAAGCTAAGCTGAGCAAAAACTGTTTACTTTCAGTTTCGGGACATTTTCTGCAGGCAGGTACCAACTCTGAAGTTGCAGCAGGATTCCCGGTGGTGCTCAGGGCCACTGCATGGGCAAATTATATAACATTTTAATACTGTACAGAGAAGCAGATGGAGGCTCTCACTGATGGTTTCTGTTTACTCCATGACGTACATGCAATAACATTATTAAAGCCAGACAGACAAATCAGAACAGAACAACCAAGATGCAGAATATTTCATCAGAAATATCATCCTAAATGTATTCTATATTTCATCTGAATTATCCTTTAAGTGACAGACTGACGTGCAGCAGCAGTAGTTTACTGTAGTTTGTTCCAGGTCAGGGACACTGGTAAAAGCATCATATTTTTTTTTATTTCCAGTTGCTGAATGTCCCTATTTTTGTTTGTTTCATTCCTGCCACCAGCAGTTTTTCCCTGGAAACACACACATACACCGTCACACACACAACTACACATAACCTCTACTCCTGTGCTCCAAATACTAAACCACCCAGCAGTCTGCAAGGTGACAAATGTATTCTGTCACTTGGCTAAACACCTACTTGCACTTTTATTACAGTTATGTACCGTAGTTTGGTGTTTTGTCTTATAGTGGGATGTTGAAAATAACAGACAGAAATCACAAAAAAAAGAAAAACAGTTTGTCTGCTATATGAAAATCAGGATCCTGTATCCATGGTATGGTATCTAAATGTGAACAGTGCAATAATAGAGCACATTTACTGGATAGTGCTGTATTGAAGAACCTGTGACCCCGTGCCCTTCACACCAATCAGTTTTGTACGTCTATCTGAGAGCCATTAGGGGAGTCGCTGAGAGAGCGAGTGTCACTCTGCATTAGTACACCGGTCTTGTCTGTCCGTTCCATCCTGTCTCATAGGATTCAGTCTTATATCATAACCTGCTGTGTCAAATCTGCAATCACATTGGCTGCATGGAGTAATATCACTCCTGTACTGATCCTAATCATGTTAATGCATTTCTTTTATGCAAAGGCTAAGACATCATGTCTGTGAAAATATCAAGATGATATTCAACCATGAGTATCCTGATGAACCTGTGTATCTGCAGCTACTGCTATGCTCCTGTCCACACGCCTATGTGAACTCTAGTTGTGGAAATGGCATTTACATTAAATTGAGCAGAAACCTGTTGATTTAGCCATGAGTTTGTGTTCAACAGCTTGGAGGCAACAGTTAGTGGGGCTATTTAGGTAGGTGTTTGGGAAAAGGAAAGAGGGGGGAGGGGGACACTGTGGGTTCTGTTTTTGATTTTGACAAGAATAGAATTTTTATCTCAGGAGTGCGACGATAACGATATATATCGCGATATAACTTTTCCTTGATAGAAATATGAGACACGCTCGATACAATTTCGATAGAATTCATTCGTCCGTGTTTTGACAGACATAAGATCAGCCAATCATAATTAAGTAGCGCTGCACCGAACCAATCACACTAGAGCCACGTCAAGTTCGGTTGACGCCCACAGCACAGGCGTAAGAGCAGCCGCAGCACACACATTAATGTTTGGGCTGCAGCAGGAGGTAATGAGTGTTTACTCTGGAGAAAATGTGACCGAGAACTTGGGCGAAGTGGGGTGCGAAACGTTTCGGTTCGGGGCTTTCAATTCAATGTGGAGGTGTACCGAATGAATACATGTAGCCTATGTGAAGAATGCAAACACTTGCCTTTCCACACAAACCTTGAAGCAGAACACACACAGTATGAGCAGGTTCAGTTTGAGTTTCGGTTAACACCAGTTACAGTAGTTATGGAATGCACCCCTGTGCAGATGGTCTGTTTTGTTTGTGTTCTCTTTTAAAATTTGAAAGCTCTTGCCTGTTGGTCAGACTTTTAGTTTAGTTTTAAATATATGTGTCTGTTTTATTTCTCTGAAACAGTTGTATAATGCTCTTCAGCACATCTTTCATGTTCAACCTCTGACAGAAAATAAATCTTATTTAAATCAAAAATAACCTTCTGATGTCTTCACAACTAACTTATGAGTAATGGAAAACGGAATCTTGACAAAAATAGTGGTTTGATTTATATTGTGATACATATCGATATCATCTAATATGAAAAAAAAAAGATCATGATATGATTTTTTTTTCCATATTGCGCAGCCATACTCAGACTCAAACACAGCTCCCAATGCACCATTTAGAGGTCTAGATATTAGACATGGAAATTTGTTCTAATACATTTGTAATAGAAAGTGCCTGAGTGAATGCCATGTTATCAATTCCATAGAATAATAGTGACTGTAAAAGACATTCACATGTATAACTGCTTTCCAGTTAAGCTATTAGCACAATATTTCTTCACCTGACTGCTTCCTTTTTGAGAGCATCCAAATGATGATCTAATATTTGTGAGATATGTCTCCAAAGTGATATACACTGATATTTTTTCTCTCTGAGTGGAAATTATTTAATTAGCTTGCCCTTTCCAGAGAGCTTAACCTTTGAAAATGTCAGGTGAAGAGGTTTTAAAATAAGTGTGCACCCTATTCTCTGAAAATTCCTGTTTTAGGGGGCTCATGATGACCTATAGAAGTGTGGCAAAAAAGGGGATGTCTGACAGTGATGAATCTTACAGCCTAGAGCAATTTGTTAGTGTTCAGAAGTGTTCCTAGAAATCCCCTTAAAAGCTGAACTCTCTCTGCACTGCCCTGACCTGTCATTGGTCTGGTATAACCACCAGCTTTCCAAACTTTTTAAGAACATTAAAATTGCTCATCTTAGGTTTCTACGTAACAAACAGAAAAAAAAAAAATAATAAAAAAATAAAAAATCATGGTTTAGTAGCTAGACAATAGCGAATGGAGTATAACTACTCCCCTTTGTGACAGGGCCATTTGTTTTCTCTGAGGCAGATCAATCCAGCTCTATCTTCTCCAGATTTCCTCTGCCTTTGTTGTCACCACTCTAGCTGTCTTTAGTAATCATCAGCTTTCATGTCAAATAAATGAGCTGTTTTATTGCCAGTGTTGTTGCAGCTCCACCACTGGTCAAAATAAATGGAAATGAATAAGGGTTATTTTGCAAGGACATACGTATATGTGGAGTAAATGTGGCCAAGCAATAAAGGCTTCTGTCAGACTGAATTGGATCACAGGGATGACACATCTAGTGCACTTTACCTCTAGAAGAAAAGGAGAAAAATGTGAAAGTTTAATGACTTTAAGAGGAATATGCTGTTCGAGAAAAGTGCTGTGCGAAATGTGATAAACTGAAACATGTCATAGCAATGTCAGAAGCATATGATGTTAAAAAATAAAATAGTGACTTTGATAAACATGTTCTAATGGAAGTGTGTATTGTCCACTTTCCATTTTATTTGAAATAACCTTTAGAAGATGAGCAGTTTATTAATAGCCACAACCACAGGATGTGTAAATACAGTACAGTCTAAGTTAAGTAGTATAACATATGTAATACGTGTAATGTTAATCTTAATGAACACTTGCAGTCAGTAGTGCTTACAGAATAACCCCTCCAGCTGTCAGGTGTATGCTCTGTGTTCTAGACACACACTAGAGCATCAGTAAAGAATGCACTCGTGTACATCTGCAGCCTGACTTAATATATAATTCACACAACATCCAGCGAAGCAGCTCTTATTCCATTCACACTGAAGATAAGACCATGGCTCTATCCCACCACAGTATGCTACAGCTTTTTCTTGCTTCTTGAAACATTTGTGGCAAGATTGTTTTGTGGTTTTGCATTTAACTTTAATACTGACGACCTTATGTTTATCTAAAATTAACATCATCAGTGACTAGTGTCAAAGGCATAGAGTCAAACATTTACTAACAGTAGCAGTAAACGTGTGCTGTCAAATGATAAAAAATGTTAATCAGATTAATCACAGGGTTGCTGTGGATTAATTTTGATTAATCACAAATAGTATTCGTTTTTAATCTATATTAATTGCATTTAATTTTGCATGAGTAAATAGACTCAAGAAAGAAGGGAATATATATGTATTTATCATGTTTGTCGCAAGCTGGGCGACGTGTTAGTCGAAGTGCTAGTCGAGTCCCCCAGTAACGTATGCTTCGCATTAATGTGGTATTTTTAGCTGGAAGTGCTTCGGTGAAAATAAAACTCCTTCCTGCAGAGTGTGTATAATACTTTATGTTGGTTGACTGTTCCGTCTTGGGATTTTTTGTCCTCATATTTCCATCCAGAGGCCAACGTGCTGTTCAGTGTCTTCCATCTTTATGGGTTGGTTCTGCTGCCTGTCACTGCTGGATCAACTGTCCATTTGTTCAAGAGCAATGCTAACTCTACTTGGACAAGCTGCCCTAAATGTGTTGCCAGAGACGGTCAGAGTCATTCTGCGCTGCAGATGGGTTAATTGCATTAAATTTTTAAATCAGATTAATCATGATGATAGATTAATCCACTTTAATGTGTTAATTTTGACAGCCCTTACATTAAAGCAATACATTATTATAGCTTCTTTCAAGACAATATTTCTATTTTTCACTGCCATTAGGTTTTGTTTGCCATCACCACTGACAGATAGCTGTTGTTCTGTCTCAGACTCTTCACAAAATCACAGAAGTGAACAGAGATGCTTTTGAAGCCCTTGTATTCTGTGGGTAGTGTTTATAAACTGATGGTGACCTTGCACATTTCCTAATACAATTATAGAAATAGTTGCTGCTAAACTAAACAAATACAGAATCTTGTATGAGCTCCACTACCACCCGCTGCTGCCACTGACAGCACACTACATGAGAATATGCAAATATGCATCAAAATGGATAGAATTTACATTAGACTTCATATTCCAAGGTGATGTTCCTGGCATGATTTGTATTGGAAGACTGTTTCATTCTCATTCTCTTGCAGTCAAGCTGCCTGGTCTTGGCCTTGTCAAGCACTTGTCAGTATCATACATGAGAAATGTTGCAGTTGAGACTTCAGTTGGGCAAAAAGGAAGAGTGGCTTTATTTCCACTTTTCCTGCTAAAATATTCCATTGAGAGTATTGCATTAGCTTGATTACAGTTTTATCTGTCAAATGAATGCACAGAAATAGCTGACATAACATAATGTTGCAAATCCAATTTCGTATTGATTGACAGTGCAAGATTCACCAAGCCTATGTTATGGTTTCCTCCACTATTACAGCATATTGCAATCTTATTTCCATTGCAAAGACGGTGCATTTGCTGGGAGTAATTAGTTAAGCTCCTCTGACTTTGGAAATTTAATTGCAGGTACAGTAGAACGGACTAACAATGGGATAACTCAAGCATTACAGTCTGTGAGGGGCTAACAAACAGCAGGAACCTCCCTCCTGAGAAACAACACAGGAACACACACAAGCACACAAACACTCTAGCAATGACATACACTGACAGACACATACAGATAAAAATGCATACGCAGGCTGCTGACCTCCTGATTCTTTGATCCATTAATAACATGCAATATTCATACACTGAACTACTAAATGTTTCATTAAAACTGCAGAGATGTGGAGTGCATTATTAAGAAGCATGGCACAGAGTATCTACAAATGTTTATCATTAATCATGTGTTGTTGGCTTAGCGTGATGTTTCTCTGAAATGGCTGACCTTGAATGCTTTTATGTATTCTTGTATACTGGAAGTCACGTCAAAATATACCATCATAAGGTTAATATTATGCACTAAATGTGCTGGAACTCCTAAGCATATATTATATAAACTAAGATAAATATTATCCTTGACTTTCCAATATGCCCATGGTTGCCATTATATACTGCAATTGATGAACGTGTGTATTTAATGCAGCAGATCATGTTTTCTGTTCATCCTACACAAAACGTTGTGTAAGTGTGTTACTAAATCACCTTAAACTCTAGTATTTACTCGTACAGAATTTCTCCCATACATTGTAATATGTAGGATTGATTTCTCTTTACATTAGCAGCTTTATCTTAAGACCTTTAATAGCGTGGACATCAATCATAGGGACAGTGTTGGGAACATGACACAGGCGGCCCTGCCAATTATTTAAAAGGATCACTGACTATTAATGGTATTTTACCTCACCTTTCCCATTATCTGTAGCAACCAGTTTGTTTTCCTCTCAATTAGGCACGCAGGCAGTGAACAACACCCATCTCCTATTACTGGGATATGGCAACAGAGACCATGGGGGAAGGGAAAATAACAGGCTGCTGTTGTTGTTACCACTGCTGCTGCTGCTGTTGAGGGATTGTTTTGAGCATTTTCTTGGCTGCATTTCATTTCTTTTTCTCTCCACCAGAACTTGCTCCACTATTAAACCTTTGTCTCTCCCTTTTAGAGGTCTAAAATGACTTGGTTAGTGCAACCTAACCCAAGTCAGAGCTATAATATGCTGTTTATATCTTTTTATGTATCTCTCTTTGCTGAAATTCAGTCAATAACACATGGGTAGGCTTTGACATAGCCCCCTACACATAGCTGTTATTATAAGAAGCTCTGAAAAATAGTCAGACGTGTCAGGCAGGTCTTTAATATCGCTACACAGGATGTGAAATTCAAAGTGTTTTACACTGTTTTTATCCTCTGGGCTTGTGGATGATATATTTAAGTATTTCCTGATCCATGACAGTAAACACATTAGGATAACAAATAATGACTAGTTTTGCTTTTGATTAATACACTGATTATATATATTAAAACAAAATGATATCTACAATTTTAGCTACTAGTGAATCAAGTAATTAAAAGGAATCACAGTTCATCAGTTTTAATGTTATCTGTTTAATCTTAATCTTTCCAGCACCAGACACACATAACCATCTGACCCCACTATTCCACACTGAAAGCACATTCGACCAGAGATGCCCTTTGATTTTCCGTAGGTCTGGCGCATTAACGTGTTTGTCCAGCACATATTTGTGTGCTAAGTGAGGTGCATCCTTCTGTGCACAGGCGTCTATTCCGTGTAGCTCAAACCACATGTGGTGAAGATGTCTTCCTGCCACGCT
Source organism: Apogon hyalosoma (assembly GCA_037367295.1). NCBI lineage: Eukaryota > Metazoa > Chordata > Actinopteri > Kurtiformes > Apogonidae > Apogon > Apogon hyalosoma. The sequence goes on from JAPQRP010000002.1 coordinate 26,700,810, forward strand.
GCGTTGACTGCTGTGGTCGCATGGTTCTGACTGTGCAAAGCCTAAGGCAAGAGAGTGAAGTGTGTCAGCCTGTGCAGCTGATAACACTGCCTCTGTCACACTCAGGCCAAAGAGCATTTGCTGGAGAGCCAAGGCGCATGATGGGTTTGTGACGCAACACGCAGTGGTATTCAAATACTGAAATTGGGGTATGTACTTTTTCTTGTCCCTTGAACTGTGTCACGTCATTTATCCAGCACCACATGATGCGTTTTTCATTTTCCCACATGCAGCGATAACAGCGATTCCTTCTGAACATCTTTTCCATCAAAATATTTAGTCCCGACATGTGCAGAGTTGTATCCCACCCATTTATTTTTACACTTTGTTAACCAAAGGTGATTTCTACATTGTCCAGTGTTTGCACAGAATGTTTTATTCAACTAGATTTGTTGTTTCTTTACATCTGTGTGACACTCCGCCACAATAGTAAGTGCTTTCCTATCTCCTTAGGCCATTGCCTTCCCACAGTCCCTTTCATGGAAAGAGGCGCTGACAGAAAAAAAGAAGAGCTCCTTGAGTGCAGAGTCTCTTATCAGCCTCCAACATCTGGCCAAGACTGATGGGCTCTTGGAATAGCTCTCCAAATATCATTGAGTTTGAGCGGCATAATGCTTGTTTAACTGCATCCTTTCTATAATACTAATTCACCCCCCTCTCATTATGTGTCTTTCACTTGAGGAACCCATTTCTATGATTACTGAATTTAGTTCCTCAGCAGGGTAGGTCTGATGTGAAGCAGCACACTAAATGCCAAGAACAAGAAAGACTGGAAAATTAGTCAAGTCATATGCGATCAAAGAAAATGAAATACGATGTGACCATTCCTAATAGTATGCAATAGTTCTGAAAATAAATGTTCAACTGTTTTAGCGGTGCAAAGTTTTGACATGAAAACAAATGTTCTTTGAAATGTGCACAATTTATAAAGTCTTTTTACAGGAAAAAAAAAGAATCTTGGTTATAGTCATTGTTGGTTTAACCCATTAAAGACCCAAAGTTACTTTTGAGGTAGTTCCCAAATCAGTTTTTCCTCTCTATTTAGTGTTTCTTAATTCATTTATTACCATTTATTGTAATATCATTGTCCTTATTTTGCATTTTTTTTCTATCAAAATCAGGTGTTTTCCTACATTGAATTTATTGATGATGTAGATGTTCATAAAAGCTCAGAGTAAAGTTGAGGATTATTATATCAGAAACAGAAAACTGAATAAAATGGGACATTTTCAGCAAAGATATCAGTAACTGAACATAGAAACAAGTGTATTCATCCACTGTCATAGATCCAACTCCATGAGTTTAACTAACGAATCAATGTCGTAGATTCTACAACATTCTACAATGTAGAAGATGATGGGGTTTCCACGTTCACTACGGAGCTTCTGAACGTCCAAAGGGGTCATCTCTGATGACCATGAAAAGATGACAAACTACATTTTACACCAATTATTTACATGAATTGATAGGATTAGTGGATCAACAGGTGTTAAACATTTTAGACCAATTCATGATTTTAGTCAATGATGGATGTTTGGGTCTTTATGGGTTAAAACATATTGACTTGATGCATCATAGCTGCTTAAATTAAAGCTTGAGGGTAATCTGCATCAGATTTAAGGAAATATCCAAACATCTGGTTGTGTATCTGCAAGTCAATAAAAGCTGAGTCTGACACAGAATTTGAGCAGATGTGTCATAATGAACCGCTCTTTTTGCAGCACTATGGCAGGAGCACAAGACAAATCCGTTATGCCTTTGAACTGTTTTCTTGTAAATTCTTGAACAGTTTGTACCTTGTGTTTTCTGTTTCTAGATGAATTTTCTATTTTATTTATAATCTAAAATCCAAACTGCTTCCTTGAAGTGTGTGTCTACTCTGCTGGTCTTGTTGAATATTAATGACCATGCACACATACTGTTTGGGCCCTTGCAGTAGCACTATGTTGTGCTAGTGTTTTCTGAATTTATTGTATTGATCATTTTTTGGCATTTTACCTCCTTTCTTCCCATTTGTAAAGGCCATATCCCCATGTACAGCTGTGATAACTCCCACTGTTTACATTGGGAGGGTGTAGACAGCCGTGCACTTCTTGGGATGCACATGGAGACACCAGCTGCTTCTTTTCACCTGACAGTGAGCGCCTTTCTGGGAGGGTGGACCACACACCGAGGTTCAAAGACTCTCCTGCAGGTCTCACCTCCACTTTGTGAAGACCAACCAGCGGCGGTTTCCACAGCCACAGTGAACACTGATGGGTGGATGATGTGGAGGTGGAGGCAGTGACCAAACCTTGGGTCACTGCAGCGGTGGGTGAATGCTACTATAATGTCTGCCAGTGTTTGATCTATCTATTAGGGCTGTCAAAATTAACACATTAATGTGTATTAATCCATCATCATGATGGAAAATTTTAATGCAATTAACCCATCTGCAGTGCAGAATGACTCTGAACGTCCCTGGCAACACATTTGGGGCAGTTTGTCAGAGAAGAGTTAGCGTCGCACATGCGCAAATAGGCAGTTGATCCAGTAGTGACAGACAGCAGAACCAACCTATAAAGATGGAAGACACTAAACAGCACGTTGGCCCTCTGGATGGAAATATGAGGACAAAAAATGAAAAACCCAAGATGGAACAGTCAACTGACATAAAGTATTATACACACTGCAGGAAGGAGGTTTCTTTTCACCGAAGCACTTCCAGCTTAAAATACCACATTAATGCAAAGCATACGTTAGTGGGGGATTCTGCTAGCACTTCAGCTAACACATTGCCCAACTTGCGACAAACACGTTAAGTGCATATATATATTCCCTTCTTTCTTGAGTCTGTTTGTTCATTTAAAATGAAACGCAACTAATATAGATTAAAAATGATATTTAATCGTGATTAATCAAAATTAATCCACAGCAACCCTGTGATTAATCTGATTAAAATTTGACTTGTTTGACAGCACTGCTATCTATCTATCTATCTATCTATCTATCTATCTATCTATCTATCTATCTATCTATCTATCTATCTATCTAT
>JAPQRP010000002.1:26709280-26721644 GCA_037367295.1 Apogon hyalosoma
CGCCCCTCTCTCAATTCATTGAGAGTCCCACAGGGAACCTACTGATCCACATCACTATAGCAGACATATCACAACAGATCATAAGGTGGTAATAATACTCCATGTTGCGCATGCACAGCAGCTCTATGGCTAGGGTCACTTTCATCAAAGTATTTTTGTACCACTTGTCGCATATTGCAATGTGCGCGAGCATAATGTACAAAAACAAACTCCCCATTGTCTTAATTATTTGCACCAACATCCATTCCCACCTCCACACCCAACACCATTTATTTTTCAGTCTATTGCCAACCTGCAGGACGTCTTCCTCGGTCTTCATCTGCTAGTCTGGATGAGGTTGTTGGCTCCGAACCAGTTTGTTCATCTCAACAAGACCCGCCCCCTCTCTACTACTGATTGGCTAGTAGCCATAATTGAACTTCTTGGGAGCGAAAGCCATTGGCTGAGAGCAAGAGGTTAATCAAAGCCCAGGTGCGGAGCCCTTGATACTGTACTGGCGCCGATATGTTTGCACGCAGTGTTAGGAAAGTAAAGTTCACAATTTGGCCCAAAATAAGCAATTATGCGATGAGTTTGACGATTTGGAACATTTTGCATCAATATACAACCATATTGCACAATGCATACTCTCTGGTTTCTGCACTAAGAGTTTCTATATGTATTTTATGTTAAATATTTCTGACTCCCCTGCTTGAGAGTAAGTTTTTGTGTAAATGTCTCATTTCTATTGCACAGCCTTTGTAGACATACCATGAACATGTGACAAATATTATAGTTCTTTCCTCTTCTTTTTTCTTAGATGAATGCAAACTTTTCACGTCACTACCGTGGGTAAACACTTGATTTCACCTTGTTTGACTCAGCCTCTCTGTGGATGCTTCAGATGCGGGGCAGATGCAGAAGCTGGAAGTAGCCGGGGCTAGTCACAGTCATTGGCCACCTGAGATTGCAGTGTTTCTATCGATTCAGCCGGCAGTGGGCTAATATTGACAAGTGCAGCGGTTATTCGAAGCTGTCGTAATCTTGCAGGCTGGGGCTTTTTAATTTAACGTCAGATCAAGTTTGACCAACGTTGTCCTGCAGCTACGGGTCCAATCGGAGTTCAGATCAGCTCCTTCTCCCCCCAACACAAGCCCACTCCTCCTCCTCCCTCTCCTCCTCCTCTCTCTCTTTCTTTCTCTCTCTCTCTCTTTTAGTTGCAAAAAATGCTCTGCAGCTGGGCAGCTCCTCAATGAACCTAATTGGTGCACTGTGAGCGACCATCATCTATCCAGTGGATTTCCATCGCGCACGGCTTCCATCCAGAACATATGAATTTGCTTACACAGACCCTTCTAAGGAGTTGAACAGACCGGTCGGAGAAAATGGCACAACGCGTGGTTTTGTTTCTACTGTGGCTGACTGACAGATCATTCGGAGGTTTTCCTAATCAGATAAATATCGGTAAGTGTTTTTGCCCCCCTTTAGAATAAACTGCGGCTGTAGAGATGAATGGAAGACCGAACATTTACCGGGGAGTGCTGCTGTACGTGCGCGGAGCTTTTGCGCATAATAGAGACTAACTTGATTTTTTTTTACATGCATGGCACTGCAAGATTATATACATTCTGTAAAGCTATCTAGATGAAATGATAGCCTGGTGGTAACTCTATAGCACTGGAAATAAGTAGTGATAAGAGGAACGGGAGACGCTAGTTCCACGGATGGGTCTGAAGAGTTCCAGACAGACGCACTGGTCAAGCGCGTACATGATCACAGTCTTCCATGGAACTGTTATTCTGGTTTATGTTTCTGTGGATGTAGCAGTGTGTGGTCTGTGCTCACAGAGTAAAATCTAGTCCCAAGCTGATAGTTGACTGCGTGTGTTTGTGTGTGCGTGCGTGCGTGCGTGTGCGTGTGTGATCTTTCATCTGTTCCAGGGGGATTGTTCATGCGTTCCACGGTGCAGGAGCACAGCGCGTTCAGGTTCGCTGTCCAACTCTACAACACCAACCAAAACACCACTGAAAAACCTTTCCACCTTAACTACAATGTCGACAACCTGGAGTCGTCCAACAGCTTTTCAGTCACCCATGCGTGTAAGTGTGCCTCTATTTCAGTCATGTCCAGATTCTCGCTCCTGCTGTCCGAGGAGAATGAGCAGAATTATTTATGTCAAACTCATATGGACCTTATATAGCGGTTTACAGCTCAATCCACGGGGAGCAGAGAAGTTCAGTTCAGTCTAGCACAGACCACCACACGCTCTGATCAGTTCACACAAAGCTAGTTTTGCATCTTGTTACAGTATAATCTTATTTATTTATGTCATCATCATTATTTAAACCACAAAATGAATAAATCCCTTTTAACACGCTTTTATTTCTTGCAATACTATCATAGACATTGGCTACAGTTAGAAACTACTGTGTTTATAGCAGTGTCAATGAGGTTTTAAGAGGTGATATTTTATAAACAGGTGGATGCCACATTGTAAAATAAGTTCCCTTGGCAACATGTTGTGTACATGATGGCCTTGAAAAGAGAATACAGCCAATTACATAAACCCTGTGTCAAGGACTCGGTGACTTCATATTTTTCACCATGAAAGAAAACTGGATGGAAGCAGATTTGAAAATATCCGTGCTGTATTCACACACATGAGTCATTTTTAGAGAATTGGCTGAGAAGATAGTATATAAGTTGTTGTCATTTCCACTGCATACAAGACTTTAAGCATATTTCTATGCAGATTGAATTCCATGGTGCAACTGGTATACTGACTGTGAACCTTTTTTCTACCTTCCTGTGGCTGCAGTTTCCTGATTTCAATAGAAACAGAACTGACAAAAGGGGAAGAAATACAGTGGTGAATGGCATTTTGTAGTGTCATTTTAAATGAGTTAATTTGGCTGAATGGGAGCTTTGGAGACATGCAGGTCTGTCTGGTTTCGGTGTCTCTAACCCCGGTGTGGCATGGTCATAATGGCCCCTCTGACTCCACATGTGACAGAGCATCTCCGCCTGCTCCATCCTCTGACTTCCTCTGTGTTACAGAGCATCTCCCCCAGCATTGCAGAGTCAGCTCATTAGCACCCAGCCCTCATAGCACCTTACCGTGCTGTCATTGGGTGAAAGGGGAAAAAAATCCATAGCTCCCCAACCAACGCCAGCAAATGAGTTAGGCTCAGACCTGCAGAGGAGGTGGGTCTGAGCAGTGAGAGAGATGAAGCAGAGCGTCATATCACAGGCAGCAGAGCTGCAAGTGCCCTAACGAAGGCATCCATAAGAAACAATAAGCAAATGAGAGTGAATAAATAATAGATAGCGCTGTGCAATTTCACGCATGTTGAAGAGGAAGGGAAGCATAGGAGAAAAAGGCTTGATATCAGAATCTAATTAATTTCAGGGCCAGACAGAGCTTTAGTGAGAGGAAGGGGTTCCTATGGGAGCCATGGCCCCGTTTCGTGTTTTTTGCCGCCACGTCTCAGCATCTCCATCAAGAGCAGTGTCTCAGGACTGCCTTGAACTTCACATACAAAAAAATTTGGGGCTTTTAATGATGCAAAGAAGCCAGTGCTTAAAAGAAATGTGTGAGTAAAAGTGATGCAAAAAAGAGAGGAGAGTTGTCAAACATCATTATAATGTGTAAGCATCTCATCTTTTGATGTGCATGTTAATAAGCCGCTGTGCTTAAAAATGTCTTTATGTTTGTTGAATGTGGAGTCGACTGCATCATTCACTTATATACGTAACTTTTTTACTCAAACAACTTATATTAATTGATAATCGAGAAAGCTTTGAAGAAAGACAGTTTCTAAATCAGTCTCAGATTCAGTTGTCTTTCAGTTCTGATTTGTGTATTGTATGAACTAAGACTTTTTTTAACATAGCACCCTGAGAGCCTTGTCTTGTCAAGCTGAGCTCACAAACAGCAGACAGCTCATGCTGAGTTCACAACAGTCCACAAGCACCTCAAATTGTCTCTACCAATGTAGTGAACAAAATAGAGATGATGGTTAAATATCACTTATCTGCTGACTTCCAGACCTTTGAGGCTTTGCCTCCAGTGACTAAAAACCTTCTGTGTTCTGGAGTTTTACATTTGTCAGCACTGTTGTTTGTTCTGCAAGCTGTCACAGTTATTTAGTGTACATTTAAATTTCCTTTGTCATCAATAGCCCCATGTGGGTGACTCAGACCTTTGTCAGCAATAGCACACATCTATTTATGATTGGGCAGTCTGAACACGATTTTTACAGAAGGGGAAAGTAAATCTATTTTGAGACAAATTTCTTTGTTTGATCAAGATGAGGTCTGGCTGCATAAGGTCCAGCAGAAGTTTGAAATGACAGATTTTTTTGAGTTGTCACTTTTCATGAGACTGATGTTATGTAGTTTTAGTGTGCACTGACTGTTTTATCCTGGGGCTGATAGATACTGTGCATCACTATATGGATCACTCCCCCTCATTTGCTGTACATCCTTTAGAAGTAATATAATAGAGGTAGTAAAAGAGGATGTGCACATTGTAATTCACTTTAAACTTACTGAAGGTTATTTTGCTTTTTAGTAAGAAAATATGGAAATTCTTTGGTTATAATGAAGGCAGAGTCTTGTGTCAGAACAAATTCTTTTAAGTTAGTTTAAAGCGTTTTGCTATTAATTGAATTAGTGACCAGCAGCAAAACAATGTGTGGCTTCAGTTAACCTCAAGGCTTGGCTTTGTACTACTGCAGAATGGTATGTACTGTTTGGTGGCAACACTGTTGTTGCTTTGAAGTGACATCAGAAATTGTGAAATGTGTAATTACCAGAGCTGGGGTCCATAATAGCTGTGGAAGCTAGGAGTCAGGTATGCTCACAGAGAAGACAGCAGTAGTTCAAAGCAAAGGGTGCCGGTTTGAAGAAAGCAGAGCAGACAGCATTAATGTTCCTGATGGTCACGGCTAGCCAACTTAATGACACCTCCATCCTTTTCTCTCCTGTTTACCCTTCTTCTTATTCTCCCTGTACCTGAGGCAAAAAAAAAAAAAAAACAAGCATCAAGAGCCCTCCGCCTTTTCCTGCCACACTATTTATTAGATTACTCGCCTTGATTCCTGTTAAAGGCAAATTTTGCAATGCTTGGCTTTTGAATCTCATCTCCCTATTCCTCATTTCTCATTCTGTCATTAAGCTAATGGTCTGTGTCCCCTCTGCCAGCCTTTTTACATGTGCCTACCCCTCTTTTATTGAATCCTCCAGGTCCTTAAACCCTGGCAGTAGCAGATGCTTCTTTGGCTGCATCATTCAGCCACCTTCTCCCACTGCTCTAGCTACTGAAGAGGAAACTGCCTCACGCCAAGTGTATGGAAAGGAAGACAGGATAAAACAAGAGTCACTGTGATTGCATTTGTCATTTCCAGAGGCAAGACAGAGGAGAGGGAGAAATAGAGAAAAGCAGACTGAATGTGACGTGCAATGTTTCTTATAGAAGAAGAGGATAGAGGCGGTTAACTTTGGTCTGTGTGGAATGCAGTGAACTCGTATGATGCTGTTACTGAAACTCACACTGCAGTGAAAAATGATCAGTGAGAATTAATGTGCAGCCAAATAAATTGTTGGACTATACAGATTATTTGTGGAGTGATTTATGAGTGGATGTTGCATTGTGCATAATGCAGGATCTACAAATGAGGAATACCCTTATTGAAAATATGGCACCAGATGGCATTGCATTGACACGGAAGACACTCCAGCAGATTAATAATTTTACACAAATTATGCAACTTAACTCTTTAAACCATAAGCCTAACACGGTCTGCCTGGACTTTTTTTTCTTATTTTGACAAACTAAAAGGTTGGAAAATATACTGTGAGTGAGTCCGTTTGCCCATTTTTTTAGAGCACTTTTTTTTCCTAGATCTTTCAAAATCCAGCAACCCTTTATAATTTACTGCATGTTATAATACTCCTAAAACAGCTTCTTCTCAGGCTTCTAGTACAGACATGAGTGAAATTACTGTAATGACCCAATAAAACCTATAAAGCACAGTGTCTCAGGTTTCAGAAACCGTTGGAATTTTTCCAATTGCACAAACAGTGAAAGAGTTACAGCCATCCAAACTGCATGTGCACAGGGTGTCAGGGATGACACATCAGGTTTTAAAGAGTTAATTCTCTTCTTCACTGACCTTAACATCTGCCTAAAGAGACCTTGCATTGCACATATTTCCCAGAAACACCCAAAGTCTGTTTACTCCGGCGGCTTACACCATGACTGAGCACATGTGGCAATAGGCATATGTGTGTTACCAAGTCTTCACATGTACTGTTGCAGCTTTTGGGCCTGTTGTTGCTCTTGTGTGAATAGATGGTAAACAAAGCGTTAGGGAGACATGTTTTTCTAGCACGTGGCCTGACAGAGACAGGCTACGGTCGAGAAAGCTCCTCAGGTGATTGTAGTAGTGCCACACTTCTTGTTCTTGCAGACTGTAACTCAGCTTGAAAGGTGTGACCAAGGAAACATGGCAGTGGAAAACAGAGGGATAAAGGAATAGTGGGAGGACTCGGATGAAGCCTGCTTTAAAGAAAACAAGAGACAACACCATTTGAGAAACATGTTAAAGTATGTTTACATTAGTGCATTTGTTTAGGTGTATTTCTTACATTATAGGACTGTAAGTAGCCATTTTTAACAGATGTTCTGCTACATTGTCGTTGTGAATGCCCCACATTATTCTGTCTTTCTCTGTTTATAATATAATAATGCAGTGTGTATGTGTGCGTATAACTGAGCTGCCCAGGTTTCCAGTATCAGAAGCATGACACAAAAGCCTCAGCATCTAGAGACAAATAACATACAGCGTACCTGTGGGGCTTTCAAAACAGCACTGGCACCGGCCTGGTCCGCTGCTCACAGTGGACGTTGCTGTCTCCCCAGTTTGCAGACTTTTTTTTGACAGCAGGGTTATGGCTCCTGTGGGCGAGCTGCTGCTTCTTCACAGATTTTTAAATCTCCCGGTAGCAGGTCACACACATAACGCGTCATCAAAACCTTGCGCCCCTCTGCCACAATGCCAGCTAACCCTTTTACACACATGTCGATTTAGCTCTATGGCTACCTCTGCTGTTGGCTTAAAAATGGAAGAATGATGCCCATTCATTCTGTGTTTGTACCTGTTATGCAGCATCAAGTTTCCCACCAGGGCTGTGTAAAAGGACTAGTCACTGATGGGCGCTTACAAAATGCATGTTCCTGTAACTTGCATTATTAAATTTAAATATCAAGGGTTGGGGTTAGGTTACGGTTAAAGGTAAGTCTCTAGGAAAATCCCTTTAAACACATGGACACACAATATTTGTGTATGCATGACTGTTATACAGAGAGAGAAAGAGAGAGAGAGAGAAAGAGAGAGAAATTGGGGGGTTGTACTGGGACATGCCATCACAGTCCAGCTGTGTTGGAAGCACAGATGGAGGTTTGTTTATGGACAGACAGGCATGTGCATATGCATGCTCACACACACATCAGCAAACACACGTTCAACTTACTGAAGGCATATGCCTTCCCACATGCATAGACACATTCCATCTTCCTATCCACGTTTGTTTTTGAGTAAATCTCACTATTTTTCAGTAAAGCTCTTAAGACACATTGCTTGGTTCATGCCAAGTAAAGGTCATGATAAATATATCTGTAGCTCGCCGTGCAAAGAATAAATAAAAATAAAAGAGCTTTTTCAGAAACATGAGGTCCTTTAAAAAATGCTATGCGCAGAACAAATGAGCATTAAATGTATGTGAACTGCACCGTGACTGTGCAGTAAAGCCTCTGAGGGAAACACGAACCACCATTCAGTAACATAATTATCTGATTTTGAGGACAGCAGGCCACACAGTCTCAGAGGTTTGTGTAGGTGGCTTGATGTGGGCCTCAGTCAGATGAGTGGTACAGTAAGGGCTTTGGATGAGGTTACATGCTCTGGGAACTGCGAGGTCTCTGAGAAGGGAGCACAACGTCAGCAGACGAGGGTGACTGACAGCACAGCAGAGGAGGAAGAGGCAGAGGGTGAAGTCTGTGTCACGCAGACATGTATGCTGTTGAGTTTTTGTTCAATTCAATTAAAGTATTAATTCCGATGACATTTTATCGGCACAGTGCATGCATCTATATGTGGTACCGATGAGGTGCTGTAATGTATCATGCATTTCAGATTTCTGGAAGTCTTGGCATGTTCACAGTAACTGGTGCTGTTTGCTGTGGTCACATTATGCAAAAGCTTTTTCTACAGCAAATATATAAAAGGCTGGAAAAATTCCAAAGGCCAAATCTCCAAAGGGAAAATTATTTTGACCTAATTATCTGGCCATGAGTTGCCCTCCTCTGTATATATATGTTTTTTTTTTTTTTTTCTAAAGCAGGCACACGGCTAAAGCTGTAATGAGATTCAGAATAGAAAACATAAAACACACTCCAAGGCAGATTCAACACAATTAATTTTTAATCAGAATATCAAAAGATCCTCTTAAACCCAACCTGAGGAGAAGTGTAGCTGTCGGAGTGTTATTTGTCTTGGAATCAATGACGCTGGCAGATGTTGTTTGATATAACAACAGCTTTCCTCTCTCACTGCTGCGGTGGCTTCAAATCTCCATATATCTTTCACAAACACTGGGCATTTGGCCATTTCAGAGTCTATGGAATATGAGAAGCATACACTGTAGGGAGACATTTTTGATTTTTAAGAGCAGTAAATCAGCAGTGAAATCTAAATGTTTTTTTTTTTTTCCCTGTGGTCCAGACTGTTATCAATCTTTTGTGCTCCGACCTACAGGGGGGATGTTGGGCCTTCAAATTTCCTATTGATTTCCTTTATCTTTCATCTTTTATTTTATTTTTTTTTTCCTTGGGCAAATATGATGAATTGAGAGCAGGGACAGATTATAGATGGACTATCGCAGCATCATGAGGATATTACCTCCCTACAGCTGGCAACGATTATTCCAAACAGACAGTCTAACTAGCCCCAGTGATGACTGATATAACCTATGTACTGATCAAGCTTCATTAGATAGATTTTTATACTGTCTGCCACAGCTGGATGGTAAAAACCCTGACATTACCTTTAACCAATAAGCCAAGGAAAGACTTAAGAATAATTTGTAAAACACTGACCCAGATGGCAAACCCATGAAGGCAAGGCGGAGATCAAGCCCCTTCCGTCGGAAGACATGATGCAACATGACAGCCCATCTATGCTCCACACATCTGTTCACCACTGTTCAAATAATAGGGTTTCTGAACTATAAGTCAACAATGACAGGGTGAGTCTGTGTTCTCTTATTGAAGATGATATCAGCAGTGCGTTGTGATGAAGAAGAGGAGCTGACTGACCATATAAAAAGCAGTGATAAACACTATGAGAGTCCAAACAGTAGGAGACACACAATCTCAGTAGTACATTAAACATATTCACTGCTGTGCTCCGTGCAAGGAAAAACTGTTTATGATAAGGAAAAGCTTGTACATGGTGGTGCATTTTAAATAAAATGAACAGGGGGGCAAGCTGCTATTGTGGACTATTCATCTCAGGTGCATCAGGGATGTGACTGCCAGCAGCCGAGCTCTATGAGATGGCTGCTTTCCATTTTGTTTTCTCAATGAGCAAAACCTCTCAAGGAGAGTGGGCTATGTCGTTTACGGGGGAGATTATTTTTCATTTCAAAATGTCATTTACCCTTATGCACCAGTTTGTGAAAAGGCAGGGAAGAGGATGGCAAAGAGGATGAAAGTGGGAGAGAATTTCAAAACTTCATGTAAAGATCTTTGACATTACAGTCAGCATTTTCTTTTAGAATTTCTCCTCCTTTCTGTCTTTCTCATTTCTATCTCTTTTTATTAAATTTAATCTCTCCCACAAAGCCCATTACTGCTATGTTCTCGCAGCAGTTGCAGTCACACTCAGCTAGCTATTGGCCATTCAGTAGACTCCCCTACAATACCCGTAATCACTGAATCAGTAATCCCCTACTTGAGCTGGAATAGCACATCCGCATCTGAAGTTGCTGCATTGGTCTGGCTTCAGTGGGTCCTAAAGAAAAAGGGAACTTTCTAGTCTTCCTCAGTAAGAGCTGCTGACTGCATTGTCCTAGCCAAGGTCAGACAGCTTATAAAAAAAAAAACAGTTTTCAGCGATTTATTATTTTCTGGGGAAAACAAGGGAAAGGCATTAATTGGCTTCACTGTCTAATCTTGTTGGTTCGCTCAGACTGTTTCTAGCTGTTTAGTTTGTTTTTTCCCCTCTGCATGCGTGTGGTTGCGTATGATTTCTGCACTAAAGCAGTCAAATATTCAAGAGGACATCAGGCGGGATTGGGCTGAATACAAAGCATCAACAGGGAATGTCATGATGTACTCTCCCAACTTGTAAATATTGGATCACAGTGCAACGGGGCTTCCAGCTTTCCGTCTGCCGACCGAGCAGATTGATCTGCACGTTTCTGGCCTGTTTCAAAAGAGGCAGTCGCAAGCAGAGCCCTGCCAAAGCTGCATGTGTGTGCAGAAACAAGGACTCCATCATAACTGATTGCTTGTGACAGTTCACAGTCGCCAGGCCACTGAAGCATCATAACCTTGTGAAACTACTGTATGGGCACTCTAGCATATACAGGCTGAAGGAGAGGAGAAGAAAGATATATATTAGCATATTTCTTGCAGTACCACAGAGATGCAAATAAGACCATGAATAGTCTTGTTAATATTAAACACATCTTATATAATGAAAGACATAATGCGGACCAACACTTCTGGAGACAGTTTGAATTTATAGACAGTTACAGCATCTGTGATTGCAGCTGAAGATTGAAGATCCCAGCTATGTCACTAAAGGGTCTGTTGATGTGTTGGAATAAACTGCTGATGACACAGAAACAGAAATATCCTGCAGCAGGCAACAAACCCGGGCCGCTTGATTACCTTTAGTTGTGTCATCACCACAATGAGTGCCAATGTATTTCTGATTGTTCACTGATTCACACTTAATTTTAATCTAATTTACATGAATGCTGGAAGAATAGCTCATCAAGTGCCTGTGAATGTATGTTAAGATTGTAGGCGACTGTAAAGCTTTGACTCATCTCCTGCTTGGACGTCAAGGAGGTGGCTGCTGTTGCTCTTTGTCGCTTTTTCTACTATTCTAGCTTGATTGTGTTTGTAGGTGCGAAGAAGAAAAAAAAGCCTTTAATTGTGGCACAGTGGTGGGATCTTACTTGAACACGGTTCTCCTGTCCTTAGCGCTCACTACCCATGAGTGAGAATTAAGTGAACATGATGTGCTCACTCAGCCATGACCCTCCTCTGTTTCTCCCTCCAATGGTTAATTCGTTGTTGTGCTAATGCTGTTGTGCGGCTCTTGCCATTTTCACACATGGCTACGTAAAACCTGTGGGCGGTTGCTCCGAGGCTGCTTGTGTGTCCATGCATGATTGTGTGATGAAATATTGAAGGGCTCCACCGTTGACCACTGGGAAGCCCGTGGCACGATTCTTGTCCCTTAATTTTATTTTTTCATCTTTTCTTTATCTCAGTGGCATGGCTTTATTTTCCGCAGCATGGCGTGCAGATCAGGAAGGCAACCTCATCTGGACCCATGACAGAGCTAATCCATCGCAGCTGCAGAATGAAAAGGCTGTTTGGAGTGAATTCATTCCAAAGGCCTCAATGGAAAGCTTCTCTCAGATGCCAGTGCCCTTTGCAGCCCTGACAGTGCTAGAATATGATGAAAAAGGACTTTGGAGAGTTCAGTGGCTTAGCTATGTTTATGAGAAAAGGGAATAGTGCAGAATTGAGGCGCAGTGTTGAAGATGCAGAGATGAAGTGACCAGCCACAGTGTTTGTGTATGCCGGTGCAGTGTGCATGTGTGTGTGCAAAGAAAGTGATGTGAACTGGATTGTAAGTAGCACTGAAAGTCCCCTGTTTTCTCTCCACAACTAAACTGAGCAGAGTTTGTCCAGACTATGCTGTCTGTTGATGTTTGAGGTTTTACACCCCTGCAGATAAACTGGACAGAGCAGATCAACAATAGATGTGTCACTAGAAGTCACCCGTGTTTGCAAGTAGCACGATGTTCACTCTGAAATGTACCTAATATGAAGGAAAAGATTAATAGTTACAGCATTTTGCTTTTTCTAGTGTAAATTTGTAGTGAAAATGAACATCATACCTGCCTTAAACCTTTATCAGGCAAGTGACTATTTTTGGTCATTTCCACATACATTACAAGACAGTGACAGCAACAGTTATAGTTAGGACAGTAGGTCAGCAATCTCAGGTCCAATGGGGTCTCCAGGGTCTGTAAGGTCCACCTCTGCATGAACAGTGAGTGGACCTGCTTTGTTCGG
>JAPQRP010000002.1:26737977-26756102 GCA_037367295.1 Apogon hyalosoma
GAAAAGATTCAAGAAGTACACAACTACTTGTCATCAGGATCATACCCTGATGGACTAAAAGAGCCTTTTATTTATTATGTCCTTAGGAGGTACATGTCTTTATGTATGTAACATACATTGTAATCAGTATAATATAATGTGGATGTAATACCTACCTTCTTTTATCTGGGGGGGACAATTGACCAGGGCGGAGGGGAACTTATCTTAGGACAGGTTAAGTTCCCACCAGCTGGGGTAAGTTCCCACAGAGGCGAGGATTGTCCAGGGGGGAAGTTATCCTGTTACACCAGTCGCCCAAGTTCTTGGTCAAATTTTCTCCTGAGTGAACACTCATTACCTCCTGCTGCAGCCCAAACATTAGTGTGTGCTGCGGCTGCTCTTACACCTGTGCTGTGTGCGTCAGCCTAACTTGACGTGGCTCTAGTGTGATTGATTTGGTGCGGTGATACTTAATTATGATTAACTGATCTTGTGTCTGTCAAAACATGGACAAATTAATTCTATCAAAATTGCATCAAGCATGTCTCATATTTCTATTGAAGAAAAGTTATATTGCGATATATATCGTTATGGTTTTATCGCCCAGCCCTATCTGAGGTGCAGAAGTATATAATGCAGTGACTAGTTTGTCCCAACTATATAGCAAGTGGTATTTTGTCTGCACCGTCCACACTAACCTCATTGCCATGGGTGAACTTATCTGGACATTGGTTCATAATGGCTTCCCCTCATTATGCAGAACTTTCCACTACAGTAAAGTGGTGACCCTGAAAAGAGTGCACTACAAAGACACTGTATCACTAATGGGGATACGATGAGAGCACACAGTGAAGAGAAGGGGAGGAGTCTGTTATATCTGACATATCTGTTATTGAAGCTCGGGTTTGCTCAAAGCTCAACCTAATAAGCAGAGGACAGCTGAGCAGAAAGAAAGAGGTTGCCAGATCTGGACCCTAAGGAAAGGTTCTGTGTCAGTACTGGCCCAAATTAAGAGGGAGTGCAGCAGAAACTGGGCCTCGCTGAGGGCTGGAACTCCTACTGGCTCCCATTCAGTGTGGGAGATTGCACCACTCACCCGGCAGCACTTACCCACAATACTGCTGTCCATCTGTTGATTCACTTATCTAGAAGCTCTGTTGTGTGTGTGTGTGTGCATGTGTGTGTGTGTGCATGGCTCTATGTCTGCATCTGTGCTTGTGTGCCTGTCTGTATGTGCATTGCTGAGAATGGATGCTTACACTTTGGGAAAGGTGTCTGTACCAGGACAGATAGGGAGGGAATAGAATTAAAAAGGATCAGGCAAATCCCACCAGTGACTAGATCTCTCATTCACACAGCAATTGTGCTTAAGAGCCATATACGTGAGCACTGTCATGTTGTCCTCCGAGTATCAAATGGGTTGTGCATACTGTCGCGCTGGTCTTCACAGACACACTGACATAGACAGATTCTGGCGGACTGGGGAAAAAAAATTCAATATGAATATATGGTGTGTTTGTGTACCTGTGTGATTGCGTCTTGTGCTCAATTATGATGACAGCACAAACACAAACTGTCATGTCGGTGATGAATTGTTTCCAGTTTAGTATCAATAACCTCAGGAGAACACAAAGACTCCTCAAGTAGGGCTGATGAATGTTTGATGTGTCCCTCTACGCAGACTGCCGTCGGCCAATCAGAAACAAATATTAAACATCATCACACAGAGATTGGATGATGCGTTTCCCTCCTGTCATCCAACCATTGTGTGAGAATATTAAAAGTGTTTACAGGTGTTAAGAACGGTGCTTGATTACCCAGCGGGATGCACTCAAAGTCAGTCAGAATAACTGAACAGTCATTCATGATAGGGCAGGAAACCAAAACACACCTGTAGCTCTGAATATTAGTAATGGCTTCTGACTGAATGGAAATCGGTCTCCCTTACAATTTATGCCATCCCACTAGTGTGCGTGATGACTACACAAACAAACAGAATAGCTTTTTTTTTGCCTCTCAAGAAATGTCATCAGATGCACACGCTGATAACAAACCACTTGCAATGCCGTGATGTTCAGTTCTCTAAAGTGGTCGTAATAGATTTGTTTTAGTGAAAAAAAAAAAAAAACAGATTATTGTGCATCTCAGGTGTGATCAAGATCCAAATGTGGACCTGGTGTTAAATTTGTTCATACTGTTTTTTTCCCCTTCATTTGCATTCCCATCAGACTTCACTGGTCATCTGTGCTACACAAAGTAGCATGTAGCATGAGCAAAAAAGAAAAAAAAAAAAAGCAGACAGGTCAGTGAAAGTAAGACTGTATTTACTTTTCTCGGGCAGAGAGGGCTGTCTTTTGCAGCTCCTTCGTAGGAGGCGACAGGCAGCAGTAGCGCTCAGAGCTGCTGTGAATGCTGCAGTGAGTCGTTTACTCTGGATGAAGGAACAGCGCAATAACTGGTGGGAGCTCCTGGTGGGAGCGGGAGACCTTCAGTGGATAGAGCAATGTTTCTATCCTTCGGCTTCCACTTACATACCGAAGCAAGCACACTTGAATTTACACTGAGGACATCTTTTGCTATCATTCTGTCATAATGCTACAAATTCCATTCATTTTCTGCAGTGTGCATGGTGTCTGGACAGTGTTTATTACAGTGTTTATTAACTATCCAAGCTACTCTTTTTCAGGCAGTTATTATTGCTTAAGTTCAGAGATTTTATTTTATTATACTTTAGTGCAAATAATTTAATTATATACTAATTCATCTATTAATTACTTTCAAGATTAGCCCCTTACTAATTTGGTGTATATAATGCAAGGGGCAATGTCCAAAATGAAATCAATGTCAAAGTATGTGTTATCCAACTTACAGGTGCTGCAGTGGCTCCAAAAAGGCCTGGCTCTCATTGACTGACATTGAACTTCATTCTAAAAATAATACATCAATGTTTTTTTTCTTTCCCTGGGTTAATTCTTATTTCATCTGTTTTATTCTGACCATTTAATAACTGGCCTGGTGGGCAGATCTTAGGCTAAATAGAGGCTTTTATGACCATGTTTAACTTTGATTGACGGGTCTTTATAGCAGCTCACTTGCCTGCAAATTTCGCCTGTAAAACACATTTTTCTTAAGGAACAGCTCCACTGTGGCTGCATTTGATAGAATCCACTAACAAGACTGTGAAATTATAATGTTATACATTGCTTGATGGCATTTATCCTTTTAGTGGATCAGTAAGTACTTCCCATTAACTGACCTCTGACCCCTCAGGCCCCCATAGTTCCAGCCCTTTTGTTCAAATATGGTCATTTCAGGGTCCAAAAAGCCAACATCGTGCATTTGCTGTTGCCGTACCAAAATTGCGGAACTCGCTGCCTCCTGACTTGCGAGTCCTCAATGACCTGTCCCTGTTCAAGTCCAGGTTAAAGACACAGACTGGTTTTTAACCCTTAGCACTGAGACACCATTAGGTTTTAATCTGTGGTCTTTTTTTTTTTGATCACTGTGTGTTGTGTCTTATTGTTTTAAGCATATTTATGGTATTTGATTAAACTGTGCTATCTTATAATTTAATCATACTTTCAGATGTAAAGCACTTTGGTCTTTGATATGCTGTTGTAAAGTGCCATATAAATAAACTTTGATTGATTGACTGATTGATTGAACATGGTGACTGGCTTCAAAACCGCAGTTCAGGGTGGTGTTATGTTTCCTCTGTCTGACAATTATACTCAGTTTATGACATAATAAGTAAAAACTATTCATCAAAAAAGTCCTACTGTCAAAGGTGACATTTTTATTTTGCCTGCTTTGCTTCATTTATAATTCAAAATCAAATAAATTCAGTTTACCTTTTACAAATGCTTTGTCAAGCATTTCATTGGTCATTAAGAGCCAATGAAACCTGTAATTGCTAATTAAGTTTGGGTCAAACACCCGGATCGATCTGTTACTACCTTAAGTGATGAGATACACTTATGCATGTTTTGCTGACCAATGTCTGAACATTCGTGTGTTTTTTTTTTTTTCCTCTGCTGTCTTTGCAGTTTGCTCCCAGTTCTCCCGTGGAGTGTACGCCATCTTCGGATTCTATGACAAGAAGTCCATGAACACTTTGACCTCGTTCTGCGGGGCTCTGCACACCTCCTTTGTCACACCCAGTTACCCCACTGATAATGAAGTGCAGTTTGTCATCCAGATGCGCCCCGCCCTCAGGGGTGCCGTCCTCAGCCTGCTCTCTCACTACAAGTGGCAGAAGTTTGTCTACCTCTATGACACTGACCGAGGTAGGTGCACTTCAAGCCCAGTCGGGACTCCAAGCTTGAATTACAGCGTGGATCCACAGGAAATGCTACAGTGACTTAGAATAGCAGCTGCACACCAGGTTTAGCAGAGGATAGGTTTACGTTGTTATACTTTATGAAAGCCCTGAAACTGCTTCAACTTTTAATACTGCGCTATTTCATACAGTAGTGAAGTATTACGTAAATCTGGAATATATTCACTAGTAGCTCTTAACACTTGTAATAACACACAACACTTGAAGTAATGACATGTCATATGAGCTATAACCTTATATTTTTTCAAGGACTTTGCTGGTTTGTGCCAGTTAATCTTCTGTTTAATCATGGTGTTGATATTGGCTCGTCTTTCATCTGTAATGAGGTATGTCGTGGCTGATACTAAAATGTTTCCTACAGAAATACAGAGTGTCTGCCTGCCTGTGGGGGCTGCTTATTGTGTTGTGTAAAAGAGGGCTTTGTGCAGTTCCCAGATTGCATTGCCTTGTTGACAATACACTGGTTTAATGCAGCAGTGAACCATGTGTATTACAACCTGTCAACATGGTGAAGTGTTAATTTCTGGGATTTCTAATGTCAAACCGGAAAATGAGCTCATTATCTCTCAATAGAATAATGATCCCCTCCTCCTACAGAAACTTCAATTTGTTCAAACAGCACCTGGGCAGGAGGGAAGGATATGTTCAGGATATGACAGACAAAGCTACATTATGTCTTCCTCTTTGATTAGAAACAATTGTGAGGGTGCCAAAATGGGTGCGTATTTATTCCTCATGCACTGTACTTAGCTGCTTGGATTTGCTGTGTTTATTTGCTCATTATAGAAAGGTCCTGACCTGTAGATAGGCTTCAAGCAACCTGTCTTCTCTGCGGCATGTTTTCTGCTCTTTGTTTGGTTCTTTTTTTCTGGTCCAGCCTCACGCCCCCACCTCTCTTTGTGTCTTGCTTTAAGGCAGAATATGGAGTGTGCTTTAGCACAGAGTCCTCTCTCTTTGGGTCTCCAAGCCTGTAGGGTCTGGAGCTGAGGGCCTTAATCCTCCACACAGCCTGTAGATAATATGTGGTTAATTAGGGTCACTCTGACGAGAACACTCATTGGATCTTCCCTGTGGATGCTAGCAACCCACACGTCCTTCAGCACAACCAATACTGTCGAGCTCCCGGTCCCCATCCCTCTGCTTTTCCTCTTCTGTCTGTCAAGTGAGACCGTCTGGGGCAGAGGTGGTTACATAGCGGAGGTGGGGAAAGAGCCTGAAATAAAAAAAAAACAAAAAAAAAACAGAAGAGGCGTTAGAGAGAGGGAAAATAATGACAAACAGACATATACCTTAAAGAGAAAAAAGGATAGAGGCCAGAAGAGGGATAAGGGGGTGGAAACAAAATACCAATTCAGTCCAGCAATTAAGGCAACAGCCGGCGTTTGTGATTTACAGCCTGTTACCTGTGTACAGACAATTCCCTATGTACCGTACTTCGCCGTGTAGAGGCCCATGCCAAGCCACTTTTACCTCTCTCCTTACTGCCAGTGGTGTAAGACGATCCCTTATTAGTGGGAGGACATTGGCCCCAGGAGGGGATTAAAGTCGTTTATTGATGCACTCCATCCAGCACTTTGGGGGGCTTTGACACTTGGCTCATCAAGCAGACAGATGTGTCAAAGAGCTTCTACCTCCGCTTATCAGGTAGTGCAGCTCCCCTGGCAATACGGACACTGACTGCTGGCTAAACCAGGAGGAGCGACAAGGGAAAATAGTCTTTCAAGGGTGTATGTTCTTTTCTCATTTTCTCTCAAGCTAAAGGGAAACATTGGCAGACAACCTCTTTCATCTGTATTCAGATGATGCATCAACTTTGAGTTATTTAGCCATTTAATTCCTTGCTTGCTCTCACTGATGTTGCTTTGGGTCGCCAAGCTAAGGGTCAATGGAAGATCATTGCCTTTCACTGCTATCACTCCAGGATTGACTAAAAAGGAAGAAATCACATGTCAAGAGGAGTCGGCTGTTGATCTCCGGTCTCAAGTGAGAATTACCTTCTCTAAGCAAGTGTGGAAAAGCATAAACATCTGACAATCCTGTCCTATGAACAGGGTGTTTGGACAGATCACTGTTTTGTTGTTTTTTTTGTTTTGCAGAAGATAAAAACTAAAGTGAATAAAACAACCCAAATGACAAATGAGTCTGTTTTAATGATGTGCAACATAAGGCACCTGTTGAAATGTATTATTCTCTTGAGTGCCTTTTTGCTTTTTAATTTGTGCTTGATAAAAGCATTGATCATCCACCATACTGGAAGCTGCTTTGCAATTATTCGTCAAACTCTCTTATTAGGGAGGTAAAACACAGCGCTACAAAAAAAGCATTCACTCGCTGACTTCCACCAAGAGGTTTTATTCAGTCAATAGAAGAGATAAATTACAACTAGGCTACTCATTTGGCTCTGTTATTGGGCCAGCAAAAAAATGCTTTTAGGCCTCAGTGCGGTGCTTTCAGTCTGAGACTGATGGTCCATATGCTTCAGGCTCAGATGTATTGGAGGGAAATGGAGGGAAATTTGTACCCTAAATGCCAATATCAGACAGCTGTTTGAAAGCAGACGTTATGATGAAGGAACTGCACTGGAAGCAAATGGAGTCTCCTTAGGCTCTGTTATAGCAGCTTAATGAGTGGCTACTCTTCTTTCATCCGATGTAATATATTGTCAGAGTACCTTATGTGTGAGTGTGTTAAACATGTGTGGGTAGTGAGAGATGAAAGACTCTAACGGATATCACCATTCGTTCTTTTTGAATCACCCCTAAACACGGTTGAAAAGAAAAAAAAGAAAAAGAAACGGCAGCATCAACCCCCGCAACACTTTGAAAGTACCTCATGCAAGCCCTCTGTTTACCCAGTTTCCAGCTCTCCAACAGTGAATATTTTTCTTCTATTGTTTCAGTTTGCATCAGCAGGCGAATTTCCCCCTAAAAAGCAGAGCCGTATAGGGTGAGGGTAGATGGATCTTGCCCTTTCTGTTCTGGCGGTCAGGTATGGGCAGATAATTGCCAGGTCTGTGCAGCAGAGACAGATGATTACAGGCTTTATTGTCTCTCCCAGGCACAATCAACCCTGATTCAGCAATCTCACCTCTACTTGATTCATGAGTCGCTCACTCTCTTGCTCTTTCTCTCAGGCTCTATAGCTCTTCCTTATATGCTTTTACCTTTGTCTTATGTCCCGTCTTCCTGTGTGTCCAACTTTTTGCACTTTAACTGTGATATTCCAGCAGCCCCAGCCTTCTCCACCTTAAATACTGTGTGGGTTCGAAAAAAACTAAATTGGGAAAGTAACTACAATTGTCAGCAGCAGAAAACAAATAGGAATTTTAAGCAGTGCATGCAGAACAAATTTGAATTATAACAACTGTATGCTTGTCCTGTGTGTAGCTGCTGTCTCATTGTGCTCCATCCGTTGTTACATTGTTCCCCTGTCGTCCTGCCTTATTTTCATTTTGACAAAATCCAGTTCACCTTGAACTGAGCAACAAGTAAAACAGTATGAATGAGGACATAAATATGTGTGATTGACTCGTCTGACAGAGAAATTAAGACATTTTTTGTTCACTCCCAGTGTGATTTTTTGCTTTCAGAATAGATGCAAGTACCTCATATTATTCGGGTGGTTATTATTAGTTTGTTTTTAGTTTGACCATTCCCATCAAATCTCACTTTTACATCCATACATATTATAATAATCCCACTAAATCACAAACTGTCATTTATCATTAGTTATTCGTATCTTCTATTGTGTTGGTGTTTATGCCTATTTGATATAAAACATAATTCTGAAATATTTTTATAAACCTCTGCAATTTTATTGTATTTTGACTTTTTGGTTTTGTTGCTTTTATTTTTATTTTCCAAATAAGTTATCAAATAAATAAATAATGGTTGGTGTTATAGCGGTTAGCACAATTGCCTCATATCAGGTTCTGGGTTCGACTCCAGTGCTGATCAGGTCTTTCTGTGTGGAGTTTGCATGTTCTCTTGGGTTCTCTGCTTGGGTTCTCTCTTGGTGTTCCGGCTTCCTCCCACTTGTCAGTCTAAATTGCCTGTAGGTGTGAATGTGAGAGTGACCGATTGTTCATCTGTATATGTCAACCCTGCGATGAACTGGCGACACATCCAGGGTGAACCCCACCTTTGCCCATATTGAGCTGGAATAGGCTCCGACACCCCTGTGACCCCTTCAGGACTGAGCAGTAAATAACCTTGGATGTTTTGTGAATTTCAATTCGGAGAGGACAGTTCAACTATTGTAAGATCTGATGTCGCCAGGTGTTTATATGCATGATGCCATTGTGAGACACATGATTTTAGCCTGTTAAACTGTATCTATCACCACACCAAAGCATTGATGACATATTATGAACAATGCGGGGCCTCCTGTCGTCCCTTTCCATCATTTTCTCAGCCAATCAATATTCTGAATGTGATACAGTTAGGAGGAAAACGATCCAAAGCATAGCTGCTGCACAGAAAGCATCTATTTACTTTTATCCTTTAACTGCTGACAGATGAAACTGCAGCTGAAATAGTGTTCAATGTCATACCTTCATTATAGCTCCGGGAAGTCAAATGTTCTTTGAACAAAAATCTTCCAGGTGGGAGCTTTATTCCAACATTCAGTCAAAAAAAAAAAAGATCACCAGGGCATTTCTTTCATTCACTCTGTCAATATTTCCAATGACCGCAACTGTAGCTCAGTCAATTCAGGAAACCTATTTAGAAACAATACAGTGTATGGACAGCATTGATCATCAGAGGTTGCTGCAGGATTTTTAACCAGAATAAGAGCTGGTTATGATAAAACAAGAGAACAGTGCAAATATGTGCAATTTCTGACCTACTACTATGGTTTCTAAAGTGCAGAGCCAGACATTTTTTATAGGATTTATTTCTGTGTTTGACAGATTTATTCAGAAAAAGCTATTAAAATGTCATATTAAAATGTGTCTATTAATAGCAGAAAAAAGCTTAAGTGACACAAGTTCAGCTATACAACAGAGCAGCTCTAAAAAGAAATACATTTGCTTTCTAAAAACGGTACTTGCTCCATCAGTGTTTCTCAGACAGCTGTCGCCCTGACAACAGGCTAAGCCTAAAACCAAATCAAATGAACCTATTTAGCGTTCCCACGGCAGAGGCAATTATATGCCTCTGTTGTTTTTTAAACCTGAATCAGTTCATAAAACAAGTTTGAACCTCATAAAAAACAAGATGCAAATATGTGATTCAACAATTTTTACTGCCAAATGTGGTGCTGAAAACTTGTGTTTGAAGGTTTTCTCCAGAGCAACATAAATTCAGATCGCACAAGCCGAATGAATGAGTAAAGTTCTGAAGTCAAAACAAAAATAAAATAAAAAATAAAAAAGATTAAGCTCTCCCACAGAGTGAACACAAAACATTGGCTTAGAGATAAAGCAAACTAGTTCTGATTGAACTAGATAACAAAGCCAGAACTTGGAAAGAGACTGAGGAACTTGACTGTAACACTCCGTTGGACGGGGAAAGCAGTGCATTAGCATCGCTGCAGCTTCACTTTGATGAAATACGGTGTTTAGGAGCAGGACTGCTTTTGTAGATTACCCACAGTGTGAAACACTCAGGATCCAATATGCCATCCCTGTAGTGGAGTGCATTACATAAAATAATGTAGGCTTTAATTGCCTCTGTGCAAAGAAGCCTGAAGTGTAAAGTCTATATGAACAGATAACATAACCAATTAAATCAAATGTTTACTAGTGAGGTAGTAACCTGCTCTGAAAAATAATTTGCTTATTTGCCGCAGCCTTTAAATAACTGGTGAGTCGCTCTGGAGTCTGTGACCTGCTGCTTCTTTTAGATATAATTTATGAGTAAGTGTTTTAAACAACTATGACTCTTTGGTATTTGACATATTTCCAGTCACCTCAGGGCCTACTTGCTGACCTTCTCCAGCCAAAACCCATGACTCATTTGAGTCATTTTTAAGTTTATATCACGTAAGGACTTCATGTTGACTCAGTCAGAGGATGTTAAATGATTGTGACAAAAATGACTGAGTGGAACCAGTGTGACACTGACAGAGGACATGCACATGCTGCTGACATGCTGCTTGTGTAGTACCAGTGCGCATTATGTCTAACACTAGAATTGATGTGGATTTTTTTCAGAAAACAACAGATAGAAACAGTGCTTTATCTGTGTTATTATTAAAAAGGTAGCTGCGGAGTGATTGCGTACCACTCTGTGCAGCTTTAAATGAATTTTGCCCTCTTCTTATTTATCAGGTGTTAAAAACAAACATTGTAAAATATTGGATTTTACTATATTCTATGTTTTTGCTGAATGTTTATGTCCTGACAGAGTTGTAATTTTTAGTCTAAATAGTGTCTTGTTGATACCAAAGTGTTTTATGGAAAAAGCAGTGAAGACTGATAAACCCTCACTGAAACATGAATAAATGCATAACAAATAAGACAAATGTGGATCAAGCTCTGAGCTCACACTTAGTCGATATGAGTTTTAGGTAAATGCTCTTACCTCTGGCATGGCTTATGTCAGTGGTTGGCTAACAAAATTAGGTTGTAATGACCATGCTTAAAAGTGAAATAAGATTGATAATGTTTTGGCTGCATCAATCAAATACCACTTGGGCGTCCTCGTTACTCACCATCAGTGATCAGCTGCTAAATAGGCAGACATGATAACTCCTGCTTGGCATGGCTGGCAGACTCATGTGCCAACAAGGCCAGGAGGCTTGTGAATGGGTGGATTTGATGACCGCATGTAGTTAGCCTCATCTCTTCGAGTCCATGCCAAGCTAGATGGAAAGATAGACAAAGAGATATGAGGAGAGCTGCGGTGGGCAATCAGGCAGCGTCAGATACGCTCTAACTAAAGCGAACCTTGCTCCCTATCTTCAGCAGTCCCTCTAATTGGCCATCCAGAGACAGTTGCCTTTGTTCCTAAAAGAGTCAAACAATAAATGCCTCCTGCTGCTCTCGAGGATGTGTTTGATGCCAGACCAAATCCTGCCTGTCCTTTAATTTAATTGTTGTGTTTTGGCATTGTTCTTACAGTTGTAAACAACATAACAAATCAAGTAATGTGATACACAAAATGGTCTAAGCACCCAAACAGCGATTAGACACGTGAAATTGCTGTTTGGTTTAACAAAACCAGATAAATGTTTGATTTTAAGCACTGTTGGTTTGGCACACCAGTGCACCACTAACCATCAGCTGTTTCTCCTTTCATTTTGTTGTGCAAGTCATATTTTGAAGCCACTCTGACACATTTCACACAAGTAATGTCTAGTCAAGTGCAATATTGTCACCTACAATTGTTGATTTATACTCTCTGTTCACAATGTGAGATAATAAGTGTGAATGTGAGCTCCCTATTTCATCCATGTCTATATCATAGACCACAGCTTGTTTCCTCGGCTTTGTGGTCTCATCACTACCACGATAATGGCACATCAGCTGCACCCAGCTGAGACTTTATACACACACATATGCCTTTTGTGCTTTAGTGGCTCTCTCCTTCACGCCAGCTTCATAACAACTAAATTATGCATGCATCAGGAGAATAAATCAGCTTGGACACACTGACAAGAAAGGGCACATCAGAGAACCCATAAAATGCATAAGAAAAATAATATTAAAGAAATATGGATGAAGCTATGCATCACTGGCATTTTTTTTTCTCTTTTTATTTTGCACACATAAAATGGTATCACTGTCAAAGTGGCATTCCAATAACCTGTAGTCAAACCTGCAGCAGCAACCTCTGTAATTTAGTGGCCCCTTGAAAAACTACAAGTCAAGCACCTGTGCCTTAAAAGAACTGATACGAGAGCCATTGTCTGTTACAATAAGCCCACAATAAACCTCTCTCTCACTGTCCTTTTTAACTGAACCTGGAATAAAGCCATTTTACCACCCACCTACTGCTTCAGCAGCCATGAAATTACTGCTGTGAGCTCTTTTTTTTTTCATTATGCCACAATGTCCTGGCCTTTGCTTCAAGCAGCTATAGTCGAGGTTGATTGCTTTGATGTTACACCGTGTCACGGGGCCAATTTGTTTGTTGAAACAACAAATACAATATATAAGTCATTCCCAAGAGAGTGAAGTCAAGAGTAGAACAATAATTGGACTTTTCTCTTGAAAGGTTAGTCTCCCTTTTTGTTGTCCTTATTTTTCAGCATTGGGTGATTAGCTGAATCTGTCCCAAAGTGTAATACCCTTGGATGCACTTGTTTCGTCCATGCATGTGTGTGTGTTTGAGTGTGTGAGCACATGCCCATCTGTGTATATGCACTCAAATGTCATAGTATGTTGTGAGAATGAGAGAGAAACTGAGCAAACAAAGACAGACCGAGAGAGACGGAGAAGCTCTGAGAAGCCTGTGGGTGGATTTTCACAGTGGAGAAATGCCGCTCTCCTCTCCTGCATGTATGCGCCTCTGAAGATACAGACAGCGTGCTGCTTCTGTTTGATTTGACATGCGCTGTCTTTTTGATTAGGACAACGCTTGGCAGTGAAACTGTTTTGGTTATAGGCCTACTGTAAACATCACTTCAAAGACTTGGCTACACACTTTTGGGCTACTTTGGCATGCACTTCATGGCAAATGCTCTTTTTTCATCCATTGAGGTAAATGTCTAAAGAGTGTATCCTCTGTCTGCTGGGAGGACTGCAAAAGCATATACTGTACCTCTGACTGCTTTAACAAAGTGCACACCAGCTCTGCATACAAATTACATACATAAATGGGACTTATTAATTGGAGAATATTATAATTTAATTGCCACTGTACAAGTGCCTCCTTCAGAGTTACATCATTTACACCCTCTTAGTGTGCACCACTTTTACACTATCATATTGTTTGTGATTTCTCTGCAGTTTGTTAGAATAGTGGAGAGGACAGGTCATCCGATGCCAGACACTTGCAGCCTGTAGTGTGGGCTTATGCAGGATGACTAATGAGAGGGAATCTAAAGCCCTTTCCCCCTCTCAGCCCAAGATTTTAATCTGTGCTGCACAAACACTGAGGGGATCCTTGGAGCCCTGTGAGCGTACTTAGCCCAGAGGCAAACACTCACCAGGCCCTAAATACTGTAAGTATTTATTTTGGCTTCCTCAGAAGACAATGAAGTAATGCATCTCTGGGAATATGGATGAACTGTTTTTTTTATACACAAAGATGCACTTAATGAGGATTGAAGCTGTGACAGGTTGAGAATTTTCAAAAGGATATTTGCAGTGTCCTCAAGATGCAAAGATGCAGCAACAACTCTCAAACATCATTCTATGACTCACCCTGTTATCGTGACTGAACGGAATCCAAAGCCAGTGTACACACAAACCCGATGTGATCTTTAATTATTCACAGTTTAACAAGGTCTCTCACCACAGCGCTATGTGTTTTTCTTTTTTTTTTTAAAGGTAGTACAGTAATAAATATAAATAGCATACAGAATAGTTAATAATACTTATGGTACCATTCCACCCTGATCTTTATTACAGCCTTTTTTTCTTTCTTTTTTTTTTCTGAATCAGTTCCAGAATAATTACATCATGTAGTAAAATCGTATTACATGATGTTGTTTAAAGGGTCATGTCCCCAGATAAAAGCTGTTAAAGTGTGTTTTTTCTACTCAGCAGAATAGGTTGGTTTGGTGATATTTATTTTGTCCAAATGAAATATATGTGTTTGTGTTTATGAGGACATTTATCTCTTCTGATACATATTTACATGCTCAAAGCATATAATCAGAACCTAACCTTTGTGACATGTGCAAAGTAATTTCACCCATTCAAATGGAAATATATGAGGAAGACAAGAAGAGGAGGGGAGTGGGTAGAAGAAAAAGAAAGAAAAAATATTTTACAACTGTTTATTTTGTACGATGATCAGAATGGATAAATGTGTGCTTGGCTTATTAAAAGTCTGCACCGGTGACATGTTCCATAATTCCAACCTGAGGCCACTTTCTCTATGGCTACATTCAAACAGCAGGTCTTAATGCACAATTCAGATTTTTTGTGAAATCCAATTTTTTTGTGTGCTCGTTCATATTACACATTAAATACGACCTCTATCAGTTTTCAGTATGAACTGAATGCGACCCTGAAGTGACCTGCATGCGCAAAAGAGGTCCTGACCCAATATGTGACCACACAGGCACGCACTGTGTTGATGAAAATAAATATATTTTCCTGCCACTCCTCCTCCTGGGATGCAGAATTGTGACGTTTATCTCATTTCAATGACGTAAAGATCGGATAAATACAACCCGGCTGTTCAGACTGAAGTCGCATTGCAAAATATTCGATACGTATCAGATTTAGGACCACATATGAAAGTGGCCTGGGTTGGATTTGAAAAAATCGAATTTGTGCTGTTCAAACTATCTTTAACAGATCAGATACAGGTCACATATGAGCAAAAAAAATCAGATTTGGGTCACATTTGCCTGCAGTCTGAACATAGCCTATGTAATTCTTTTCCACCCGTTTTTTTGACACTATGTGGTCGATCAAATAAGGGCAGAAAGCCAAAAAATGGAATGGTTTACCGTCGCCATGTTTCTGACCCACCTGAAAACTCTAAGCCTAGAGAGACATGTTGTTAATCACAAATTGGAGAAATTTGCTCATACTGGGAAAACTGGGTCAACTATTTCACACCCTATAGGCCTGATTTTGTTTTCACAAATCAGGGATTGTGTTATATGGAAAAGATCACTCCCTACTTGTACAAAAAATGTCTCTTTTTTTCTTCTTTTATTTGGCTATCTGCCTTCTTTTCAGTGTTTGGACATAAAACAAAAATATTATTCTGGCATTTAGAGCTGACAACAGATGTATGCTATATGTACATATGATGTACCGAATGCAAATGTCTGATACTGAATGTCAATAAAAAATAAATTATAAAATTAAAAAAAAAAAAAGAAAGAGAGAGAGACATGATTAATATTTTCCTATTAAATAGATCATTTGCATCTCCTCTGATCAGGCCAGTCTCTTCTGACTGAAATGGATACATGGTGCATTTTTATACTGACTGGGCTGATTATTAGTTAATATTCGGTCACATGTAAACACAGACAGTGACTTCCGTAACAGCATATATAGTGCATATACACTCAGGTCCACGTGAACTGGTTAGAATTCCTAAATGGTCAATGCAATATGTATGTGCAATAAGGGCAGTAATAGAATATAACTTGATTATGACATAGATAAAATACAGAAGTTGCAGGGCATGAACACTGGTCTCCGATCTTTAATCCCACAGGTTTGTTATTCTGTTTTATTCACCCCTACCTCCACTGCTTAAGGGGTTTCCATTTTTTCCCACTCAGGTTTGACTGCTAGATGTTGCTACACAATAGGATGTAACTATGGCTGATAAATAAGCAGGTTACTCAAATAACCCTTGAATGCATTTTCAGCATCAGAACCAACTCTTTGTAATATGATAAAGGTAGATGGAATTTTATTTGTCAGATCCAATCTTTATATGCATACATTATCTTGCAGTATTTTACCATCTGAGTGAACCGATCCTTTAAGAAACCATTTTCATTTGACCAACATCCAGCAAAAGTAATTTGCTTTGGTTTTGTTACAAATGTCCCAGTATCACATCTGGTGAATTTAACTCCTGTCGTGCTCTGCAAATGCTCAGCACTAAACTCGGCATCAAACCAACCCCGCAATTACGAGTTGGAGCCATTATCTCTCTGGTTTCATTTCAGTCGTTTCTGATGCCCTCTGAGACACCCGGACTGTGCTCACAGTGTTATTTCAGCCCACCAGAGACCCTAATTTAACCAAGGGATTGGGACGTTAGAGGGGAGAGCGGCCACATTTTCAGACGGCTCAAGGACCATCGCTTCTTTTTCATGTGTGCTTTGGATTTTGATCCCTTAGAAATGAATTTGGAGTCAGTTTGTAATGTTTATTCTGTACTCTTCACTGCTAATGGACAGGTTCTGCTGCTTGGGTTTTTTTGTTTTTATTGTGCATCATATTATTGTCATTAACCCTTTGATTCAAGATTCAAAGATTCAAAGTGTTTATTGTTATGTGTAAAGAAACAGGTTTCCCCGTACAATGAAAATCTTACTTTGCTGTTCACACTGAATGCCACAAGAATTTAAGATAAGTATAAAAATATAAGTATACAAATTTAAAATGAATAATTTAACTAGAAAATTACAACAACCACAGCAAATTGGTATTTGAAGGTGCTGTAAAGACTTTTTGTGTGATCTTGAAAAAGTCAAATTTTTATATCTATGCCTGATCGTAGTCCACAATTTAAAATGAGATTATCAGCACCAAAATAGGTTATTTCCAAATGCTATTTCCAGCTTCCCTGGTCGGGTTGGATAAGACTGGACTGATTTATGGCAGACCTAACGTCACTATAACGCCACACCAACCGGCAGTTTAACAGTGACAAGTAAACTGAACAAGTGAGGAGTAAGATCTGTCCTTTTTCCTAAAGAAAGGGATTTGTTGGATTTATTTTGTTGTAATGGTGGACACTGGAACTGGAGCTGGACTGGCAGAAAGAAAAAGGATAAACTGGAGAGTGGTAGATCACAGACTAAAACACCGGTAAACCTCTGCATTGGTTTGAACTGATGGACAGAACTAAGTGAGTTAAGGGAATGAAAACAGAGCTGGAGTTGTCCCTCTTCCTTCTACACAGGTACAGAATGCTTCTTTTCTTTACTCATTTGTATTGGAACATTGTATTTGACTATAGTGGCTGTTGTAGCTCAGTCAAACACTTAGTAAATGCTTCTGCGTTAGCCACACGGCTAGATCTGTGGCGTTGGTAATCTGTTTTATTTGGAGCATTGTTTCAGTCCAAACTAAGGGCTTTGGAAGGTGAGACTGAAATGGTTCTGTACGGAGTTTAATGCTCACGCCGGGGCCTCTGTGAATAACGCTCTGGAGTAAAACAGACATAGAAGCAGCAGTCGGACATCCAAATTAGGTTTCACTTTCGTTTTCACACCTGTGACTAAACTACTACAAACGGACTTTAAGAAGTTTGCTTGTTGTCTCATTTCAAACGTCACTTTGCACCCTGCAAGTTACTGTCTTGAAAAAAAAAATGCAGAACTGTAAAGAAGATTCGCTCTTCATTCATTAGCTTCAAAGCTAATGCAGCCTTGGCCAGAATTATGCCCTTATAACAGTAGAGCTGGTGCTCAAGGGAAACGGAGTCTTTACCCCTTAAAGACACCATTGATTCTGGCCAAAGGTGTTGCTGCAATCCACTTTAAACAAATTCTCTGTACAGCACCTTTAAAAAATGGCATGCAAGAGAAAAAGAGCATAAAAAATATAAACTACTTTTGCTAAGAGAAAAATATATATTTACATAAATGTGCAACATCTGGATAATTGTGCAAACTGTCAGAGGTAAATGGCATACATGTGCACTGTAGGGCACTCAGAAATACTCTGAAAGAAATTCAACATTTCAACCTTAGTGTGTAATTGGAGGACAAAACAAGACTTTATTACTTTAGTGAAATGTTTAAAAATGTTTTATTGTTATGTAGGTTAAGGTCAAAGAAGTTACCATATTTGGTTCCTTACCCATAAGTGGCAAAGAAAAAAAAAAAAAAATCAGAGAAGTAAATATAAAAAAATACAATAAAAACACACGTAAGGTGACAGGAACAACACTTTTAGACCATTAGACCAACATCAGTGCTGATCCAGACCCCTGTCCACATCCACATTATCCCTTTGAACATCATTCCTTACATTAGTACCATT
>JAPQRP010000002.1:26756202-26776040 GCA_037367295.1 Apogon hyalosoma
AGTCTGTCCGTTGTGTCCTTGGGCAAGACACTTCACCCTCCTTGCCTCCAGTGTCACTCACACTGGTGTATGAATGTGTATGAATGTTTGGTGGTGGTTGGAGGGGCCATCTGGCGCGAATTAGCAGCCACACTTCCACCCCCCACCCCCACCCCCCGGCGGACAGCTGTGGCTACAAATGTAGTTTACCACCACCAGAGTGAGAATGTGAGAGCGAATGAATAATGGATCAATAATGTAAAGCCCTTTGGGTGCCTTGAAAAGCGCTATAGAATTTTTTTTTTTATTGTTATTATTACCTAACAAAGCAGGTCCACTCACTGTTCATGCAGAGGTGGACCTTTCAGACCCTGTAGACCACATTGGACCTGAGATTGTTGCCTCACTGCCCTCATTGTAACTTGCTGTCACTATCTGGTCATGTGTTTGAAATTGACCAAAAATAGTCACTTGTCCGAGAAAGGGTTAATGGTGTTGATTTGATCAGATTAGTTTGATTTTGTAAAATTCACAGTGATGCAGTGTAATGTGTTGCAGCTGTAAACCCGACAGGCAGTTGTGTCTAACACCAAGGTGTACGCATAGAGAAATTTGCAATATGGTTTGTCTGATTTGTCTAGTTAGCCCGGATCAGCTGTGAGATATGAGAAGGGGATGAGGATGGGAAGAAGAGAGATAGAGGCCTGTGACACTCTGCACTGAGCCCTAATGAGAGGCAGGGAACCAAAGGAGCTGGGCAATGAGATTAGATGCAACTCAATTCAATTACTGCTGAGCCGCCACGGGTGACGCTTCAAAACTCATCCTGTTAAGATCCGGTTCAGAGACGAAGAAGAAGACTGCAGCTCTCACTCAGCTGCTGTACGCTACGCTGCCACAACATCTCATTCGCAACAGCTCTAATTTATAAGCGCACGGGGTGTCATTGCGCTCCTTCGGGATTTGATAGCAGACTCTGCAATGTTCTGATACAGATTTAGAAAAATGCAGAAATAATTGAGTTTTCAGCCATCTCAGCCGTTTATACACTGCTCCACAAACTACCGAGTTGTTTCAAGTGCGTGTGTGTGTGTGTTCAAGATTAAAGAGCAACTTAACATCCCAGGGCAGCTTCAAAACACCCCTCTCACATATTGAAAAAAAATCCTCTCACACTAACACACGCTTTCCTCTGCGGTTACAATATGACCACTGTTAATCTCACCCACCTGTGCGGCTCAGGCTGGAATTATGCTTCTGCAGAAATCCATCTCTGTGGACACAAGCGAAGGGTATTATGGGTACCGTAGGACTTGGTCATATGCGTGTACGCTTCCTTTGCAAGTCTCAGTGTAACATGCAGGTTTCTGATGGCTGATCCATCTTTCACAGTGAGTTGATTTGAAAAGAAAAATGTACCTCAGGGGCATCATGAAGCCAAAATTCTAGATGGGTTCAAGTAGATCAGAGGATGTGATGGTTGTACTATTTTCATAAATGCAGGAGGATTATTTTAAAGCATCACTAGATCGGTTTGTGGAGTTGAAAAAGCACACTTTATTTCAAGGCAAATACTGTATTAATAAGGATTAGAGACTTTCATGACACTTATTTAAGTTATTGACTCACAGTTGTGACTCACTTATTCAGTCATTTCTATAAAAGCTTCTACGCTGCTGCCGCTTTTATTGGAAAAAGATTATAAGGAGCATAACCTCACATTATTACATTATTAGTAGCTGTGCTGTTCACTTACTGTATATTTACCTCCTACAACCAGAATAACTTAAACTATCTGACAATCATCGTCTTTTTATTCGTATGAAATGTTTGAATGAAAGACGTGCAAATATTCCAAATGAAGGAAAAGTATCTGATCACAATGAATTTTTGCCTGTTATATGAACCCGACTATGATTATACAGAATACAATACAATACAATACAATAGTCCTTTTAGCTGACATTTTTTCTTTTACATATTGCTAAATTCAATCTTTTGTCATAGTGATGTTTAGTATCTGCTCACCGCTATACGATTCCAACATCAGGATGCTGTATGATCACAAGTCATGTGACAAAAACATCAAAACAATGCCCACACATTTGAGAAAGCACTAGCCTACTATGTTGCAAAGTGGCCTATGTCTCCTTCTCCTGAATGTGGGTAAAATGAATTACATTTCATTGTCACGTTTGAAAAGGGTATTGATGCTCTTCTAACCACTTCAGTAACACACTTATGAACTGTCGTGGTTCAGCACAGCCACATGTG
The DNA here is from genome assembly GCA_037367295.1 of Apogon hyalosoma. Lineage (NCBI taxonomy): Eukaryota > Metazoa > Chordata > Actinopteri > Kurtiformes > Apogonidae > Apogon > Apogon hyalosoma. The sequence continues at coordinate 26,758,456 of JAPQRP010000002.1, forward strand.
TGACTGTTGAATGTAACTCCAGTTCCATGGGGATGTGATATGGACAAATCTATGAAGTAATAACTACACTGTAACCAAATAAAATGGTAAATAATAGAAGTAACACAAAGTCATTGAGTGATTGATTGATTGACTGATTGATTACTTAGCAGGGGCAGTGCACAATACATGCATTGTACCAGAAATAGATAGGAGGTAATTGAACAGTGGAAAAAATGAAAATCTTACCAAGTGTATTTTTCTCATTTCTAGTCACTTGTTCCTTTGGCAGATGCTTGAATTAAGCAAAAACATTTTTTGAATTAAGCAAAAGGAATCCACCAATGGAACAAGTGAACATTTTCTTGGTAAGATTTCTTGACATAAGATTTTCAAGATCGATTGTCTAAAAATGAGTTCTTATATCTCACTGAAAAGTTACTTTTTAGGTGATTATGTCTTATTTTAAGTGTGATGAGATATTTTGACTAGAAATGAGAAAAATACACTTGGTAAGATTTTCATTTTTGGAGTGAAAGTCTGTAGCATCCATACAGAGGCCAAGTGATCAACAAGTTAAGGTGACACCACAACAGTTAGAGACAAACCCTTACCTAAGAATATGGACAGAAAGCTAAAATATAAAGCCACACTTAGTATCCCAGCACCAACAACATGAATTAATACTAGTTTCTAAATAGGACATCGTTAGTAATCTGAAAAATCAAACCACAGATTTGCACTAGACTAGACCCTTGGTACCGCATTTAGAGGATATACGTATATATACAGCATCTGCACAAATGAGTGTAATTTTCATAATTAAGCTTTCATTAGCGTCTAATCACCTGAAAATCATTATCTTAGAATGAGCCATTTATATCGTATCTATCCTCATCCACTCTTCAAGTCTGCCATGTTTCATCATAAAGTTTTTTAGTATCCCCAAACTGAGAAACGCTTTTGAGGTTGTTTTGTGTGTGTGTTTCTACACTTGGTTTTCCTACTCACTCAAAAGAGGAGGGTGTGGTGAGGGGTATTAGTTAGCTGCCAACTTCAAGTCAAGATGCCACTAAATACTACACACTGCAGTTTTAATACTCTACAGAAAGCAACATTGTCATATTTGCAAATTCATAATATTATTTTTCAGTCATTGTTAACAGTAAACGTCAACAAACAATACAACCTGCCACCATCTGCCAGCTGTAAAAAAATAATAAAAAAAACAAAACAAAAAAAAAACACTTATAACTGAAGGATATGACTAGCTTCTATTGCAGAGATTATTATTTGTCTTATATTGATCATTTTAAACAACACACTGACTTTCAGCCTCTTTATTCACCTAGACTTTAAGCAGATACTTTAACTACTGTAACACGACAGAGCTCTGTGATATGCAAATACATATACATATATATACAAAATATGTGTATGTGTCTTGATGGCATGATTGGCACTCAGCAGCATGATCAGCAGAAGCCACTGCACGCTGTTGCATTTGTGCAGCCGGGATTTATATGTGCTGATAAGGAAATCTTGTCATTGTCTTCTATAATTTATGTCGTTGACGGTATTACATTTTTAGACACGACACAGCTGTGGGGTTCCTACTGGCAGAGGTGAATGAATTTATCGTTTTAATGCTTATTGGGAATAAATATTACCAGCGTAAGCATTTATGAGCATTCCAATGCCAGTTCGTAGGCTGAATCAATTGATTGGCGAAAGCAGAAAATGGTACAAGAAATCTGACTGATGTAAATCCATGCAGAGAGAGATGATAAATCCGTGTCAAAATAAATGTTATCTAATATTATTTTTACTTGCTTGTGGAGATGAAGCGAACCGTCAGCCTTGTTGCTGCTGTCAGATTAAGTCATGCTCAGGGGGGTTTGTTCACTTTAGATTTTGAAGTCTAAATCACGAAACAAACTTTTATGCTGACTTCAGAAAAAGCAAAGAGCAAAAGTAATCCATTTCTGGACACCCTATTTACCACTACCAGATTTCATCTCTTAATTTCCATACAAATGTAAAACTAGGCAGGCATGGAATCTTCTGCGAATCTTAAATGAATCCAATTGTTCCCACACAGTCCAGGGTTTGCCCAAGGCAAAAGGAGATGAGTGCTGCACAAATCAGCAATTTCAAAATAAAAGCCCTATGTGATTCTAATCAGATTGACGGGACATTGTTTCCCTCCTTCATATAACAGTTGGCATAATTCATGGTTGCATGCACCTCAGACCTGAGAAATGAAAATGGTAAATGTGTAGATATTTTTCTATCAAAACAATTCAGAAGATATATATACTGTATATATTACAGCCAAATCCTGACACCTTTCCATCATCAAATGATCCAAGATGTTATTGTCTGTAAAGTGACTGTGCTGAGGCAAATGCAAACAAATATCCACACTATCATTCTACACCATATGCACAGCATGTCAAACAACCAATGTGATTACTGTTTGTTAGAAGGTTCATTGGCATTTCTTTCACCTTTACCAGCCTGATTCACTGCTGTTTCCAAACCAACTGAGACAATTTTGACCCAGTTAATCTGCATGACATCTCTTAATGTGAGAGGCTTTTATTGCTGGGAAGGCTGCCATGCTATCCAGCTGGCTTGTGGTTGGTGAAGTTCAGAGCATATGCCTCAGGAAAATGAATAATGCATCCATGTTATTCAAACCCTTGTTCTGTAACTTTTCCTTTAGGTACAGGAGATGTGAGGAGGTATAGCACATGAGAGATTTCAGCTGCTGCGCTCATGTAAAAATGATGATACATCAAAAAAGCTTCAGATGTTTTTACTTCCTTTTTTTTGTTGAATAAATTGTGTTTTTTGTCCATGTAAAAATTCACAATACTGTGCCGTCAGCCTTCACTGCTTTCATATTGTTACTGTCCCTTGGTGTTTCACTTCAAATAGAAGCGTTGCCTCTTATAAACAGCTCAGAAATCCACAAGGTACAAAGGGGCTGTGTCTGTACCTGTACATGCCTTCAACATGTCATCCAAAGGCAACATTGTGCTGCAAGTTAAATGCATAAACTGTAAACTTAACTCTTTGGAGATGTGACCCGATAAATGGGTTGCCATATGATGTCAACCTCATGTCTCTGAGCAATATGCCATTGCTTCCATGGACAGTTGGGTTGCAATAGCATTGACTTCTCGCCGTACTGCGGGCCAATAGGTCGTATGTTGAATGAGCTGTGGTGTCACGGAAGCAGCAGTCAAGACCTACGCTTTAAGAAAGAAAGAACATTCAGAAGGAACGATGCAGAAAACGCAAAAGCAGCGAAATGAAGATAGCACCAAAGTGGTTTCCTTCTATAACTGCTGTTGTTTCTTCAGTCTGTTGTTGCTTTGTTTGCTATCTACAGCTGCTTTGTGGAGATAAGGCTGCCCAGAGAAAAAGTCCTACAGTAAAAATATATGGCAGATGTTTGCTTCAGCCACTGCTGTTCAGACTGATTCAGACAATTTGCATTGTAACCAATAGCAAGCAGAAATATTAATCTTCATATGAAATCTACAAATGCCTGAATATATGCCAGAATTTGCGGCTGCTGCGACAACTGTTTCCCTTTTCTGTATCATTTAACTGCACGACGGACAATGAAAAATGAACAGAGATATAGAAAAGAGGCTTATTGTATATAGAGTTTGCAATTGCATTGTCCATGGATTAATGAAATACCAGCGCTGTGGTTGATTTTCATTAATAACCTTCGTGTTCATTCTTGCCCGGTATACATCGGAGAAGAGTTAAACCATTTTTATTACAGCTTGTGCTACGTGCAATCTATCCCTCCAGAAATAGGAGTACATTATTCATTCTGTGGTATGTGATTTGACCATAGTGTTTCTGAGCGCTCCGTTAAATGAAAATATTTCACGTGTGAATTAATCATTAGAAGGGCTCATTCTCCATTCTTCTGGTAGCATAATGATCTCTTTCTACCACTGGCCTGGATGAATCTTTCATTGTCTTTATCTTTAAATGAGTTGGCACAATCCTCCAAGGAGATACAGGCCGGGTGTGTTTCACCGCACTGTCAAAGTTAACATGTGGCTGAGCTAAATGCCATAATTTAATTGATGCCAAGTGCAATAACATCACTCACTGATCTTTTAATATTATGGAGATACAATTCCTGTCCTTTCACTTCATTATGATATTGCCTTCTCAATATGCAAATGTAAATTCACACACCCTTACGCACAAGCACACAAAGTCTAGACTCAAGACAATATTTTAGCAGGCCTGCAGACTTTAGAATGCTATTTTAGATTGTAATGAGATGCCCTCTAACCTTTGGATTCTAGCAAAACTCTCTAGAATAAATTAGCAGCCACTTACTTCTTGCATATCTATTATTGTGTGCCAGTCTCTTTTGTTTCTAATCCACTGGGTCATTCTGAATCTCTCTTTCTGGTCTGTGTGTTTCTAGGTTTCTCGATACTGCAGGCGATCATGGAGGCAGCGGTGGCTAACAACTGGCAGGTGACCGCCCGCTCTGTTAGCAGCACAACCGACGCAGCAGAGTTCAAGCGTATCATTGAGGAGATGGACAGGAGGCAGGAGAAACGCTATGTGATTGACTGTGAGGTGGACAGGATTAACACCATCTTGGAACAGGTGAGCCTCACTCTTACTGTACTGAACAAGTGCTAATGTCTATAGATTATTGACCTTAACACCCATCCATCTGGCTGGTTAGAGGAATGATGCCCAATAAGATAACTGCATTGCACTTATTTTCCAAAGTAACTAACGATGAATGAGAGCTCCACCAATTGTGCACGTCAAAGAACATTTACAAGTCGTATAGATGTCTATTAAAACCTTTGACAGCAGTAATATTATGTCTCAAACTACTCTTAAAAGTGAAAAACAGGTGTTTACTAGGCAGGAAAACCAGATGCTATCTAGTTGCTTTATGGGTAATGACAGTTCCATGTGTGCGGTTTGATAGGGCTCACTCATACTGATGAACACTGAGACACAGCTTTCCCTATAATACGAATATTCAGAGGAAAACTCCACAATATCTGCACCAACACCAAAGGGCACACTAAAGTTAGCAACTTCATCTTGATAATAGACAGTGGAGCATTTAGAAACTCAAAACACACCTTTTTCCTCCGGAGTAAATTGAAACAAAGAAATTGATAATAGATAGTAATAGCTAATGTTTATCTCTGCGCCTGCTTCATGTATCAACTGTATAATTTGAGAAAAAATACATTTTATAATAAGATGATCTTCGGTCAGAGGTTTGTTTGCAGGTTCTTTTTCTGCTTGAGAGGAAATTAGTCATCCATAAATGTGTAGTCCTGTAACTATTACCTTTTTATAGTAGGTTATATCATCTTTTGGAACAACATCATTAGTCATTTTTGCAGAACTTTTGAAGCCAGAGTCTATTATTCAACATATCACATTATGGACTCCTCTATGATAATGTTATAATACACTTGTAGAGCTTCATAATTATAATTAAGGTTAGAAAATTCATGAAGATTAATTTACATAATTCATAATTCCACTTTATAACAATAATCGTAGCTCATTATGCCAACATCTATAATGCAATATGAACGAATACTGTGTTATAGTGTATTGCTGATCATCCAGATGTTACTGTAAAATGTTAATTGTACTGTGTGTTAAAGTTAATCATAAATTCAACACTGTTTTGAGTTGTTCTTTCATGGAATTAGTTGTATTTTTTTTTCTATTCACTCAAAGAAAACAATGACCAGTAACAGTGATGTTTTGCAGTTTTTCACATTATAATGCTGTATAAATGTGTTGTATTAGTGATGTATATATGAGAATCTTAATACAGTTTTATTCTTTTCAAAACAGTGAGTGACCAGTATATATGAGGCATTGACACCTGACCTTATAAGTCATTATGAAATTATTTTAACCCATAAAGACCCAAACATTTACCATCAACCAACGCCATCTACCGATCTAAAATGTTTAATACCTGTTGATCCATTAATCCTATCAATACATGTAAATAATTGGTGTAAAATGCAGTTTGTCATCTTTTCATGGTCATCAGATATGACCCATTTGGACGTTCAGAGGCTCCTTCGTTTCCGTAGAAACACCGTCATCATCTACAACTTTGATTCACCAGTAAAACCCATGGAGTTGGATCAATGACAGTGGATGGAGACACTTGTTTCTATGTTCATTTATTAACCCCTTTTACACAGCACTTCTGTTATGGGAATATTTCACCTTTATTCCGGAACGACGTCTGTGTAAACAAAATGGTGGGATCATTTGGTCCCACCTCTGTCACGGCTGAAGGTAGTAACAGAGCCATGATAAAAGTGAATCATGATTCCAGAACGCTATGTAAAAGGAACACCTGTCGTTCTGCAACCAAGGTGTCATTTTGATAATGTATTCCGTGTGCAGCCCTCGCGCCGTTGGGATTTGAAAATAAGTGTTGGCTGTTTATCAACATACATCAACATATCAATGTGACCATAAAGATGTCGAAATGGGGAGGCGCCGAGATCCGCGAGCTGTTCTCACTTTGGGCGGAGGACTTTATCCATGCTAACATTTGTGGAACAGTGAAAGATGGGCCAACTCTGGAGAGGTTAGTAACACCACTATGCTCGGGGTATTTCCGATGTGCAATTTATACGTCACACTATACACTGTGCTGCGTCACCGCCTCTTTGATTCCGGAAAGCAGGTCCGCTGTGTAAAAGTCCAGCCTGTCTCACCTCTGTTACTTCTTTTGCTTGGCTATGGAAATTGGTCACTGGTGGGAAAGAAAGTGGGCTCACCATCTCACCTTTTTTCTTGGATCTTTGTGTAAACGGGGCTATTGATATCTTTGCTGAAAATGTCACTTTTTCTTCAGTTTTCTCTGTTTCTGATATAATAACAATCAACTGTGAGACAGCTGAATACTTCCCCCTTCCTCCCTCTGCCCCCCTCCCATGGACAATAACCACACAACCCGGTACAATAGCTCTGAGCTGGACAATGCATTGCTGCACTAGGTCACCATCTCCGTGTATCTGACAGTTTTTAATTTTCATTGCCCTGCTGCTAAAAACTATGAATACTAGTTGCACTGATGTTATAATGAGGTGTTTTTTGTTTTCTGGGGGGATGGGGGGGGGTGATGCACTTGCGGCACTTTTTATATTAAACGAGGCAGTGTTGCTGATGCTCCAAACATAATTTTGTTGTCTTCTGTGACAATGACAATAAAATCTTGAATCTGAATCTGAACTTTAATATGAGCTTTCACATGATCTGTAAATTAAATATAGGAAAATACCAGATTTTTACAGAAAAAATGCAAATTACGGAGGATAATATGATAATAAATGGTGATAAATCACTTGATAAAGGTTAAATAGAGAGAAAAATTAATTTGGGAACTGCCACAAATGTAACATGGGGTCTTTATGTGTTAATGTCTCATGATTGTTATAAAAAATTAATATACAGTGCTATATGTGTATTTCTTCAGGTATATGTTCATGATTGATCTTTGATTGACTTCTTATGACTGATTGCAAAGTCACATTATAAGTGTGTTCAGAATGTCTTTTGATGCATTATAGAAAGAGGCTTCTTAGAAAGTGTCTCCATTTTTTTCTTATACCACTTCACTTTTGTGCAGAATGCAAATGACTAGTGTTGAGTTGACTGGGATGTTCAGACATAATCGTACCTGTGTGAGAGTTTGGCAGAGTTTGAGGCTAGCCTCTTTGAAAGTCAGCGTGAGTGGAAGCTGCCCAAGAGCCTCAAGTTGAGAGGTCTGAATGTGAGCAGCCATTTGGAGAGACCACTGATGATGTAGCCTTTATAATCCTCTTCTAACAACCCCAAACCCCTCCATTCCTCCATCGCGTCCACTGCCTGAGGAGGAAATGAAAGGTCCACCAGTTGTTGTAGTAGGGAAAACACAATTACCATGAATAGATGAGTGGCTATTATACCATGCATCTCCTCAGTTCGCCTGCCCTGTATCACCCTCCATCCTCCTGCCTGCGCTGCCTGCTTATAAGGCAATCAACCCCTGAATTGGATTCTGCTGGTTAACATTCATTTAGATATTGGCTTCTCTCTGCCTCACAATATCCCCTCAATGACTGTTAGTTTCACTTGTTTTTTTTTTATTAATCTAATTTGATCCTAGAGTCATAGTTTAAAGGAGAATTGCTTTTAGTATTAATTTGCTGTATCTAATTTAATTCTAGTGCTGCAGATTTCCTCATTTTACAATTCAGGGACTAACTGAAATCTTTCCTTTTATGTTGAGAATATGCATCGGCTTTTAAGAAAAGCTTTAAATATTCATTACATATCACACGCGAGGCATATTAATGGTTGCGTCATAAATTGCTTTTCCCCCCTTGTAAACAATAATAAGAATGCAGGGCAATCATTTATTTGATGTTTTCCTGTTTATTTTAATGGATTATTTCCATTGCCTCTAAAGAGGATGTTACATAATATTCCACCATCATATAGTTTTCTGTCTAAACTTAGCACAGAAGGGGACGCTAAAGCTTTACAACAGCTAACCCTCAAAGCAGCTGTGTGTGTGTGTGTGTGTGTGTGTGTGTGTGTGTGTGTGTGTGTGTGTCATTTTTATGCCTTGTTTCAGTGACAACCTCAGTGTGGATTTTTTTTCTGTTTTATTGAAGTCAATTGAAATAATCTGCCAGCTCTGCCAATATGGATGAGTCACTGGCTTTCAGAGAAGCTGCTGGACTTCACTCTGCAGCTGCCCCCTATTGGGGCATAGCATTATACTCTGAATAAGGGATGGGCCATCTCCCATGAGGCCAATCACACCAAAAAATGGCCCCCACTGTCAGCTATGTGGAGGCCTGCTGCGTCTACCTGCTGTTATAGTTCTATTAACCAGTGATTGTAGACAGATAGAGTTGCATCTCTGGAGGACAGAGGCTGAGTTTAAACTAAACCTGTGTGCCGAGGCCAGCGCCTGTGTGTCGCAATGTCGACATGTCACTTCAATCCGTCAAGGTCATTGAGAGTGTGTCATGAGGCAGGACAGATACTGCTGGATGATTGCTGGGGGAAATGGGAATCAGCTCAGTGGCTTCGTTTTATGATTTCAGTCTGAGTAATTCCACTGCAGAGGGAATGTCTTTATACCAAGCAATGAAGTTCATGAAGTGTAGAGTTATCTTGAACAGGCAAGTACCACGCTTTCATATTTTGGTACAATTGTTGCACACAATGAAATCAACTGCGTTGCTCTTCATTAGTATCATTTTTGATCCACTTGCTTTAGTCTTATCTTCATAGTTCTGCTTTTTCTCTGCTCTCTGAGTGTATTTCAGCATATTTCCCATATAAACCTGTTTTATACATTGTATTATCATACATTTTCGTAGGATTGGATTGTTTTTTTCAGGATAACTGGGGCAGAAAGTATCGGTCAGTTCCATTAACAACAGAGCTTTCATTTTACATTGATTTTACATTGGATTGATCCTTAATTGTTTAGTCTCTATAAAGAAGAAAAAAGAAATGCAGAAAAACATTCATTACATACTCTGAGGACCAAAGCTGATTCATTGCCTTGTGTTTTCTGACCAACAGTCCACAAAAAATGACATAAACCACAGAAAAGCTCCACCCTGGCAGAAATATGTAGCAGTTTGCTTGAGGGAACTACGTAGTTAACATTTTAAGTAATTTTTTCTGACTACATAAACACGAAAAGATTAAAAAAAAAAAAAAAAACCATCATATAACTGCATGTTATTTATGTGTAGCATCAATAAACTTTAACAATAACACAATAAACAAACAGCCTGCATTTCTAATTTTAGATTATATATTTCTATTTACTTACTTATTTACCCATTAATGATTTCCCCTTATCGTCACAGTAAGAACTATTCTTCACAGCTTTCACACATAATATTCAAACGATATTTAGTTTACATATCGGGGGAAAAAAACAAAAAAGCAAAAGATGCACAAACATTCCATTATTGACAATAGCCAATAATAAATAAATTAAAATCTAACTTTAGACTGACTGGACTATCAACCTGATGCATTATTTAGAATCACATCAACACAAGCATAACAACAACTTCCTTGAAAATCTAAAGAGCTGCCGGTGACTGATCTAAAATGTTTTAGAACTTCTGACCCACCAATCCTATCAACAATACATGTAAATAATTCAAGTAAAATGCAGTTTCTCAGTTTTTTTTATCATCACCAGATATGGACGTTCAGAGGCTTCATAGTGAACATGAAAACACAGTTACATTCTGCAACACTGATTCACCAGTAAAACAGTGGTTGCAGATGCTTGTTTTTATGTTCAGTATGTGAATGTAATCATATATTTAGCAGGAAACATCACTTTCAGTTTTCTCTTTGATCTTTGAATTTACTATGAACGTCATGAACAGTAAATTAAATATGTGAAAATACCTGATTTTCACTGGAAACACAAAATGTAGTGGATAATATTATAATAAATGGTGACAAATCACTTATGAAAGGTTAATGTAGAGGAACAATTATATGGTTTTTAAGGGTTGAAATAAGTGACTGATATTCGTTTACAGTGTTTATTCAATAAAATCACCTTACTATCATGTTTTTTCAATTTAATTTAATTCTCAAGAAGGGTCTCAAGTGGAAACCCTAATCTGGATTTTGTGATTTGAGCATTTTCCACAATTTTCATGTGGCAAAATCAAATGAATGAAATTAGTTGAACAAATTGTCATGATAACTATCGGGTGTCAACTGAGTTAACCACATTTTTTCAGAGCTCTGCAAGCAGATAGAGGAAAACAATTTCTTAAAATGGACAAAGGGCTTTTGAAACCCAAACCCCCTGTGTGTGTATCTACTGTCAGATGCACACTCAGCTGTCACTATTATTAGACACATTTATCACCTGCTATGATGTAAGAGAACACAGTAAGAGCAGTATTTGCATAGTGCTGCATCAGGCGACGTTTCATTTGCTCATATAAGAGCGCAATGAGTCTCCCAACAAATTTAGTTTTGGGATGCTGAGGGGTGTGTTACGCTGGGGCCATTATCATTTTATGCTGTAACAACCACTCAGGATTTATCGCCCATAGGACTTTTCCATCAATACACTGCACTGCAGATAAATTAACCCAATGGCATTCCTCGCCTTATGACAATAATGGTAGAACCTCTGCCAGCTCTCCTCTCTGAATCCAAAGTGATGTGTTTCAATGAGCCATTCTAGTTATACGGTATACGGTGTGAGAAAATGTTTGAAGCATTTAATAACATCTGTGACTGAGTCTAACTTAATCATCTTTGTTATGCCACCACTTGTCATAATAATCCTTTTTCTTTTTTTTTTTTTTTTTTTTATGAATGTGCGCCTGTGTGTCTTTGGTCACGCTTTAGAAAATATAATATATATGCTGCAGCCTTATCTGATGCATGTACTATATGAGGTTGCACATATAGGCTGTTATCTGCCTTTATGCTCCTTCTTGGTCTTTTTCCCACCAGGGATTTTTGTGCTGGAGTCTGCTCAGAGGCAACAACCTGCTCATCACTAGTGTAAAGAGAGGCATGCGGGCAAAAAACACAGAAAAAAAAAAAAAAAAAGAATGACGTCTGGGACAGGCCCAGGGCACGCAAGCTGTTCAAAGACAGGCAGGCTATGAGCGCTTTCCCAGCCACAAAGCTGCATTTCCATGCAGGAAGAAAAAAAAACAATAAGTTGTTAAAGGAATTCTCACAAAAAGAAGAGAAATGAGAGGTGCATCTGGGTTCGTTAGAACAGCATTCTACCGCCTGCGGATGCACGAAGGGTGGCCACGCTGCCTTCCCATGGAGACATCATCCATATCCTTCTTCCCCACTCTTAAACTTAAAGAAAGCAACCTGAAATATTTTATCCAGTTCTAGAAAGAAATGATATAAATTCAACCATAAGTATGCTCGGGGGATATAAAGAATAGAATAGTTTGCAGACAGCAGATTGAAAAATGTCAACAATAAAAATAAAGTCCTCGATTAGTGTTGAGCATGGCACAGCGATGTCAGCTCTCTATAAACCTGTTAAAGCATCTGTCTGCTCATGATAAATAGTATCACAAAACACAGATTTAACAAGTGCTTTTCAAACCAAACAAAATCAAAATAAAAAATGAGGCAGTCTTTGATTCCCCCAAAAGTTAAATCAGATCTGTCACATGCAGGCATTCCAGGCATTAATAATCTGTTTGATTATCTTCACTGTGTTTTCCAGTTCCATGTTTGTCTAATTTGCGGTAAAAACCTAGAGGAGGAAAGTGAGCTGAGGTCTTTTCTGGTATGAGAGGTGCTACTGATGGTAACATTAGTTCATTTTCTGTTGGCGGCTGAGGGGAATGACTGAAGGCTGCTGACGGAAATGTAGCTAACATTTCTTGCACATGTAAAACTGGTGATACATGGAGTTTTCAAATCCCCGGCGCTAACCTTGGCTGTTAGGGGCCATTTACCAACTGTGATTATAGAATTAAATGGGATTAAAGTGTTATCATTAAAGAGAATGTGACCTGCTGACTCTATGACTGAATGAGAGACTGAGACCGGTGTGCTGTGACTGATAACTGTATCGAGAATACAGTTTTATTTTTAAATACATATAGTTTTTTTTCTGTAAACCAAGGAAACACATTTATTTTTGAGACTTAACCCACTCATAGAAATGTGTGTTATTGGAGGACATAAGACTTTATTACTCTTGTGAAAATTTTCAAAATGTTTTATTTTTTTATTGTTGTAGAAAATCAAGGTCTGTGAAATTACCATATTTGGTTCCTCACCCGTTAGTGGCAAAAAAAAAAAAAAATCCAAAAATTAAATATAAAAAATACAATAAAAACACATGTAAGTTGAATGGAACATGTATTTTTGAACATTAGAACATCACTTTTAGTCCATTACAATGGCTTAAATGTTGATCCAGACCCCTGTCCACATCCACATTATCCCTTGAGCATCATTCCTTATATTAGTACCATTACTTCATGGTACCTAACAAAGCAGGTACACTCTCTGTTCATGCAGAGGTGGACCTTCCAGACCCTGTAGACCACTTCTGACCTAAGATTGTTGCCTCACTGACTGTTGCTGTCGCTGTCTTGTAATGCATATGGAAATTACCAAAAATAGTCCCTTACCCGATAAAGGGTTAATGTACTCTGGTCACTTTCATTGACATAATTTACTGTTGTGAAAAACATGGCAGTGTTGATTTTCATGCCTCCTGAGTAGTTTTATATTCCAATGCAGTGATCGGTAGAACCATGTAAATAAGAGTCAGGTGTTTCTAAAACCATCAGTGTTTGGGGGAAGGCCAACATTTATCTGTCTTTAGGGGTATATCGTTGCTGCCAAGAAAAGCATTTCAACCACAGCCACAACTGGCTGTTAATTAAAGAGTTCTCCACCAAGAGTACGTCTACCAAGAGCCTCGAAGCAGAAATGGAAACTAGAGGAAAGTCCTTCTGTATCTGTGCATATCAGATTTATCCTCGTGTCCAGTCCTGTGTGAAGCTGAACACTGGGGTATCTTTGTAGGCTTGTTAGTAGTGCTGTGATTTATAATGCAAGCATTGCGTAACATTTCATATAAAATGTATGTTTTTTTGCCAGACGTGACAAGTTTGTGGTTTTCTGTGTTCGCTGTTTATCTAAGGTTTTAGACTAGTGGACTAATAACATAATATCATATATAACATAATCTGTACAATTGTAAACTACTGTTGTTACTGTTTCTGATAAAACATAAAAGATGTAGGGGGATATAATTGCAGAAATGGAATATAATATTAACAAATAGAGTTTAAGCTGTGTAATCCAGGGCTACAGATTCCTTTTCTTTTTTGTCAGACAGATGTAGGATGTCAGACAGCAGGGGCATAGTTGTCCCCTGTTGTCTGGCATTCTTGGATAATACAGCTGACAAGACGTGTCACAGAAATATCATCTGACCCTTCTGAGGAAGGCGACAGGTGTAGCAAAACATGTAAAGGTAAAAATCAGCTTTTCAGTAGACAGTATGAACTTAATCAAAAGTAACACATTAACATGGATTAATCCATCACCATGATTAATCTGATTAAAAATGTTAACACAATTAACCCATCTGCAGCACAGAATGACTCTACATCTCTGGTAACACATTTGGGGCAGTTTGTCCAAGTAGAGTTAGCATGGCATATGCACAGATGGGCAGTTAATCCAGTAGTGACAGGCAGCAGAACCAACCTATAAAGATGGAAGACGCTAAACAGCACGTTGGCCTCTGGATGGAAATATGAGGACAAAAAAACCAAGACAGAACAGTTGTTTCAAGTTGTTTTGTTGAAACTGTTGAAGGTGTTTAATAAACACTTTAACACATTCTTTCTTGAGTCTTTTTGTTCATGCCAAATGAAACGCAATTAATATAGATTAAAAATGAACAATATTTAATCATGATTAATCAAAATGAATCCACAGCAAGCCTGTGATTAATCTGATTAAAAATGTTCAATCGTTTGACAGCACTAATATAATCACATGAACATGAGAATGAGATTGTGTTTTCATGACATTATAATGAGCGGTTCATGGAGTCATGTTTGTACAGCAGCTCTGAATGGACACCCTTTTCTTTTTTCCCCACTTTATTTTCCTCTGGTGTCCAGTGTTAAATGCATTACTATCATGTATTATGTGTGAGTGAGGACCAGGGTTAATGTCCCCTTAACTAACGGTCTAAACAGACAGTGACTCTAATGAGGGTCTTCTGTGTTGTTTGTGGTTGTAGTTGAGAGTGGGTGCTATTCATGAGAGTTGCAATCTCAAACTTTACTGCTAGATATTGCTAAATGTCATACGTGTAAGGATGAGCCTAATGTTTTCTGTTGTTGTTATTGTTTTGTTTTTTATATATAATTGTGTTATTGTCAGTAAAACCAGTGTAATGAGCTGCTTATGACTGAAGAGGTTCCAGTCTGACGGTCAGAACTTGTCTTCACTGTGTAAAATGATGGTAATAATTAGACTTTGGAACTGTTTTGTTAAAAATAAGTGTTTATTTCCATTACACAAGGAGGTACCGTGTCACCCAGGGCAATAATGAGGCTCAGGATGTGTTTCTAATTGTCTTCATCCACAATAGAGCACAACAGCAGATTTAAATAATGTAATATGGTTACAGCTACATGGTCAGTACTATTTTGTAGGATGGATTCATTGCTGGTGCTTGGGATTTTCATAGAATTTGTAGACAGTAATGAAAATCCCAAGACTTAGACACATAATGTTGCAGTGTGTTGTGGTCTCAGTATTATCATTGTTTAAAAGGAATTGTAATTGTGCCATTATTTCCTGATCCTTGCTCATCCTTCATGCCCCAGTGAACTGTATGATATTTATAAACTCTGGGGGAACCTATCATTTTCAGTCTGCCTCTTCCTGTGTTGTTGCAAACTTCGCCGTAGAAAGGTCAAACTTGGAGGGAAATGGTCTGGCGTTTATTGAAAATGTGTAGCTGTAGTTTTACATTTAGGGCTCTCTGTCTGGCAGACCGAGCACGCCCAGTCTGAGCGAGGGTGATGTCAAGGTCACTGTGGTTGTCTGTCCCCATCAGGCTTTAAAGAAAACTCCACGCTGCAAAACAGGAGCTCTCCTTCAGCAGCAGAACAAAAGGTGGTGGAGGCAGCTAGTGGATCAATGTGCGAGAGGGCACACTGTATGAAAAGAGGAATCGCATTATATAATGGGTAGACACAATAAACACATTTTTCCTCTTCGGTGTCACTGGGAAACACAGTAATTGGTAAGTGGGCTTGGGCTTGTATGTAAGTCCATGTGCTATAACAAAACATTAACTGCAACATAGATCAATTGGAGAAGAAGGGGAGACAAACACAGGTAGTGTAAAAGCAAAGGTGTTATATATATAAAAATATGTATCCTCTATGTTTGTAGTTTTTTTTTTTTTTTCCAATTTGTGTGCAGTTGTGTTTGTTATCAATGCACTTTTTAAGCCAAAAATGATTAGCATAATTACATCAGCAGCCATGGTACATTTTAAAAACTAAAATCATTTTGGGAAATACACTTGCATTCCCAGGAGCGAGATGAGAAAATCAATACCGCTCTGTCTGTCAGTGCAGAGCTGAAGGCAGGGTGTGATTAGTTAAGATTAGCATTAAGACTGGAAGCCAAGGGAAAAGGGCCTGCTCTCTCCGAAATTAAAGGACTGAAGTAGAGAAAAAAAAATATTCTGAAGTCTCTGAAATGTGTTTTGTTTAATGCATTAGCTAAAAGTAATTATTTTCAAAATTATTAGCAGATCAGGCGACAGGCATTACTGTTGTATTTTGTCTGTGTGTGTTTACCATGTACAAGGGATTCAAATCAGAAGAAAAAAATGCCCCAGTTTCAAGACACACACCTTACTTGTGCAGCTTTCTCCTCTTGGTTCACATTAAAATACTAAATAAACAGCCAAGTCCATAAGTATTTGGACAGTGACACAAATTTTATATTTTGCTAAACCCACTTTTATTAGTCTTTGGCTCATTTATTTGTGTATTTGGACCCTAATAGTTCCAGAAGTTTGAATTTGAACCATCCAGGTGCTGCAAAGTTGTCTTTGTATTAATTCCAGCAAAAATTGATTGGATTTCTGCAACCTGTTTCAATTCCTTCTTAATTTGTTACGTTTTATAACTACCGTAGTTACGTCACGACATTTGCACATATAAGGTCAAGACTTCCGGCAAACATTTTTCCGAGTACGACATAATTGTTTATCAGCAGCAGCGGTTGTAGTCCATACTGAAAATATGTCCAAAATTTGAGCCGATTACCTAAAATGTTCAGTTGTTGGTTGTATTAACAAACACATGTGGATGAACGGGACAGAAAGCACAGTCAACAACCTGGAGGGGGCGGGTCATTTGCATTTAAAGGGGCAGTGCTCAAAATGACCTTTCTGGTGTCATTACTCAGAAATAGGGTTGAAGATGGAACTGTGGAGTTGAATTAATGAAAAATTCAGACCCAAGCAGAGCATTTACAGTTTATGCAGACCACAGGGAAAATGTTTTAAAATGCGTAATTCCTTTTTAAAAAAGCAAAATATCAGTCCTTTAATGCTGCCTCTGTGCACCATCACAATGGGTTTGAAATGAAGCAATTAAAATGTCATCAAAGTGTGGAGTTTCAGATTGAATTCAATAAAAATGTGGCATTAATCATTTAGGATTTACAGCCATGTGGAAAACTGATAATGCTTTTCCAAGCTTCTCAGAATCAGATTTATTGGCCAAGTCTGTGCATGCAGATGGGCCTGGCCTAGCAAAAGTGAACATCAGGGTCAATTTATTTTTTCTCTAAAACAATATTTTTGATTACTCAGCGTAAGACATAAATCTCTAAGTTTCTAAAACTGTTTATTTAATTTGTACCTGAATATAAGAAAATATATGAGAATACAGTGTAAATTAAGAACAGTAAAGGTTGTAAATGAATGTATACAGCATAAATTC
>JAPQRP010000002.1:26776140-26805453 GCA_037367295.1 Apogon hyalosoma
TTTCATAATAAACAAATAGAATTAAACTTTTCATTGTTATTTCTCATAAAAAAAAAAAAAAAAAAAAAAAAAAACAGCATAAAGATGTGTATTTAATACAGTAATGAAACATGTGGCCAAAGACTGATAATTTGATCAGTCTCTTAATAAAATTATTGATTATTATTATGGTTCATCACACTGAACAAACACCTCACTCTGTTACTTTTTTTGGATTCTCACTCTGTTACCATGAATTAATGTCCTTTAAAACTAAAATAAAAATGACATCAGTTTACTTTTTGGATACAATATACTCTCATGTATTAAGAAAAGTGTGGTATGTTAAATATTTGCACTCTCCTTGAGGAACAGCATTTTTTGGTATTTTTTTCCAAACCTTGAAAAGCTGCTATATATTTTTCCTCACTCTGTTACTTTGTCAATGATGATAAATTCATATTTTTATTGAATATTTGGTTATTATTCCTTAATGGCATGTTAAAGTACTTGCTTAGACCTACACTTTGACCTATTATGGTTGCAGATCTGGAATGATTCGTATTGCTGCACAGTGCTTTCTCACTCTGTTACTCCCTTGGCCAGGCCCAGATAAGGAATTGGACTCTGGTTTATCCTTAGCTTTCATGTACTGTAGTTTAGCCATAGAGTCAAGCAGTAGCGTCATATCTGATGAACTCTTAACAGTGATCAGTAATTAGAGCTGTTAATCAGATACGTACCCCTCCTACCTGTCTGAAAACACCTGTGATTAGACAAAGCCTGCATCATTTTCCACTGCACAAATTAGACAAGATTCTCGTTTCCTCTCAGGCCACTTGAACTACAATATGGTCAGAGGAAATTACGGAAATTTAGCCAGACGATGCCAAAAAAGCACAGCAACTTTAAGAGGTAGTGTTAGAGCAATACTTTTCTGGGTTTTCAGTGTTTCTATTGGGATTCTGGAGGAGATTAGACTCACAATCAAAAATAAAGAGCACTTATGGAGATCTGGCTCAGTGTTGAAGATTTATTGAACAAAAAAAACAAAAAACTTGTCTTTGTTGTTGACATTCAGGCAACTTTCAGAACTTGAACTCAACTAAAACTCATTTACATTATTCTGTTTTATTCCGATCTCAGCACTTTTCGACACCCTCAGCTGTCACAAGGTATTTGTACAGCTTCGCATTTTACTGTTTTTTGTATATATTTCTTATTCCAATATTTCTTAATGATCAATGGGAAAAACCTGGAAGAAGCACATTTTAAATAAAATAATCTCAAATATAGGTCAGCCTGTTTTCCATTCAATTATTACAGCTCCAACAAGTAGTGCAAGGTGCTTTAGATATTAGCTTTTTCAGTCTTTATGCTAAGCTAAGCTTGACATCCAGCTTTGTACTGTACACAGTGACATAAGACCAGTACTGAGCTGTATTTCCCAAGATGTTGAACTATGCTGCGGTTGCTGATTTTCATGTTCAGAGGGGAACTCACTAGAACGCATATTATTTTTCTTTCCTTTCTTTTTTTCAGGTTTCTCTCTTTTTAATGAAGCTCTCCATCCTTGTCTGCACCCTGTCCATCCAAATATCCTAAAGTAATGAGCTACAATGTAACTAAACATATTCTACAATGCAGCATTATATATTAGCATGGTCTTGGTCAGATAATATTGAATTTTATATGGGAAACGCCACGATTCGTATCTTATTGACACTATTTGAAGATACTTATCACAGCAGTATCCAAGGGTTTTACAGACTGGGCAGTCGATAGTGCATTAACACAAGTCACAATAAAATCTGTCCATCTCTACTGGAGTTTTTTGGTTTTGCTGTTTGTCTAATTAAAGGCATTGAGGAGAGCGGTGTGTGTTTGGCTTGACTGTGTTTGTATCTCTATGTCATCGCCGTCTTGCTGTGATCCATCCCAAGGTTGTGACTTGTAGTGGTTGCCAGGTTGGCTGTGAGCTGCAGGCTGTAGGCAGGGGGTGAGGCCTTTCCCTGCCCTGCTACAGGACAGGTGTGAGGAGGCTTACGGCCAGTGTCAAGGTTAGCCCATGGTGAAGGAGTGCAGAGCTATGGGGGTTTTGTCCAAGAAAATACAGCAGGGCTAAAAGTCTGAACTTGTGAGCAAGTAGCTGTGATGTGTCAAGCTCTAATATCAGTGCAGTGGAGGTGTTGCAGAGATTTATTTTCATAGAGTTTTCTGTCACTTACTCATTAGCTCTTGATTGATGGATTCTAAAAGCCAACTCCTGCTATGTCTGCATTATAATCAGCTCATTTTCTCTTTGTTTTCAGTTCACTTTCTTGGTTTGTTCCCCCTGTCTGACATCCTGCAGTACTGAAAGCGTAAAGCCTTAATGATGAGGAGGCTGTCGGAGAATGATGACCCTCCACTACAGCTTGATGGCAAGAGTAAAGCAAATGGCTTCGCATGTTTGTGCTCCCCCGTGTGCCGCTCTTTGAGAAAAACACCATCAACTACCCTTTGTGGACAACACTGTGATGTCCACAAAGGGAAGAGAAGTGGTTAATTATCTTGGAGGATGTTCAGTCCAAACAGGGATAATTATTTAAGTGTCTGGTGCTACTGTATACTAATGCACCCAGGTCATTTAAAGTTCACTATTGATAAATTAACTGCTGTAAGTGTAGCTGGAATTATTGGAACCAAAAAGGCCTTTAAAGATTTTTACAGCCTAAGCTGTGAAGATACAAGTTTGCTTTTCAACACTCCCTCCTCCTCAGAGTGGAATGTCATAAATGATCCACCGCAACAAATATGGCTGGCCTAACACGCACACACAAACAGATGATAAACTGACAGTTTGTTTTTTGTGACAGAGCCAGAGCCAGAACATGTGCAAACATGCTGATTTTGCTGTAAACTTGTGTTGCTCTGTTTGAAGAACGCAGATGAAAACTGAGACAGGGTTGACATGTTTCTGCATGGCAGCCGTTCAGAAGTCCTTCCACGACTGACTGGGAAGTCATAAATAACAGTTCTCATGAGGCAGAGTTGAAAGCCCTGTCCAGTATGTAATGGACTGAAAGCCAGGACAATTTAGTGTTTGACTGTTGGATTAATCTGTGGGCCACAACAAAGGCAAAGGGAAATCTAGAATAAAAGGTAGCATATGGTTGGTACCACAATGATAGAATGGCTTAGAACACCAATTACTATTTTCAGACAGGCTGCGTGGGTTGAAACATGCTGTTATGCTCTGAAGGTGTGATATTTTCAAAGCAGAGTGCGATCTACATCTTACTGTCTCACTGTAACTTCCTTTGAAATCTTTTTTTTCCTATTTCTACCTTCTGTCCAACAGTTGGAGCGGCCACACATCCTTGCTTCATGAATTACTTCAAAGTGAGCAGAATACTCAAGGATGTTCTACATTGTTCCTGTTTCCGTCTTATTATCAGCTCCTCCCTAATGAACAGTTCCTCTAACTGCTCCCTCTTTGTAATTCTGTGGGCACCTTCACTTTGCTTCAACTTCAGTAGCATCCTGTGTGCTTGCAGGACATCCCTGCATGTACAGAGATTATTGCAGCCACTTATTCTAGATGTGGCTCCTAGCTCTGATCTCATGGATGGTTTACTGTATTGATGTTTTTCTGCCATAGGTTGTGACCCTGGGGAAGAACAGCCGTGGTTACCACTACATTCTGGCCAATCTTGTGAGTAATAGCCGAGCAGTTCCCCAGGGAGGGAATGGAACCTGCTTCTTGCTGCATGTGAAAGGACTTGCTTTGAACACAAGAGTGCACAAAACATTTTAAAGGCTTTGGTTAGGAATCAACACAAATGATATTCTCTCCTTTGCAAGTGTAAGTGATACGTAACAATTTTAACATCTGACTATAAGACATATTTTCCTCTAACTCTGAAAAGTCAGAAAAGTTGACTTAGCCTTGACATTATGGGCTATTAGTTTCTACTTCCTCAACTTGAAAAGATGTAATTATGCAGCAGTTAGACACGTGTCCTTAAATGACATGACACAAGAAAACAATGATATGACTATAAAGTAACATGAAATAACTTGCTCCATGGTTCAATGGTGAAGAATGCCATTCAGAGGCAGCTAGAGCAGCACAGATTTTACTAATGCATTACAGAACATTTTAACTGCAGTGCTATATGAATTAAAGTGGGCCAGCTGGTTCAGGTAATACAATTTTTTTCTTCTAAATTATGTGACATACACTTTAAAGTTTCTAAAGTCAGGTTTTTAACCTTTGACTGAATTTCGGTTCCACCACAAAGATAAACATTTGCCTTAGTGTAAATGCAAACACATGTTGCTCAGAGAGAACAGAGTACTCTATAAAATGTGCAATCGTGCACACTGCCAAAATAGTTGCTAATATTTTGTGGAGCTTAGCCCCAGGTTATATTAAAAAAACTTCAAAGAGGAACAAGTTACAGGAGTCTTTTCTTCCTTCATTTCCCTTTTGTCTCATCCTAGGGATTTTCGAATGTGAGCTTGGACAAAGTCTTCGCTGGAGGAGCCAACATATCGGGGTTTCAGATAGTCAACCCTGAGAACCCGATTGTACAGCAGTTTATGCAGCGCTGGGAGCGGCTAGATGAAAGAGAATTCCCAGAAGCCCGAAATACTCCTCTGAAGGTACTTTGCTTGCAAGGCCTTTCATTGTGCATACTGAATACAACTAGTCACTTCTGAAGTGCTCTATCACTTCTCCTTCTCTCATCCTTTGTTTGCCTTTGTCATTCTCTCTTCCTCCAACCCCTCGCCTCCCCTGCTTTGCCTTGCATCCCTCCCCGCAATCAATATATTGATAGGCAGTGCAAGGCAAGGTTATATCACAGCTTCAATTTACATCTAATTAAACAATGATCAAGAAAGAAATGGATTTTGAATGGCATTTAATTAGATTTTGTCATGGTGCAGTGGTCAACAACCAAGTGGCTCAACCCTCAGTGGTGAAAAGGTCAAGCTAACATGACGGGAAAGGCGTGGGAGATAAAATCACACTTTAATGTTCTAGTCTTCTACTAACTCTGCAGTTAAAAGTTTTGAAAAAGGTTGTGACCATTAGACAGCTCTGAGCTTTTTCTCATCCACTTTGACTCATCAAGTTATTTTTACCAGGAAGAAAAGGTGTCTGAGTTTCCATCCATCCCACCTACGCTAATTATCTATAATTATAAATGATTATGTTTCTACAAACAAAACCTTATGGCAACTGAAAACTTAGGAGAACATGCCAAGATTTTATAAAAATATGCATGAAACTTTTTACCCTTACATTCACTTATTTTGTTTGTTTTTTTGTTTTCATTTTTTATTTCAAATATCAATGTTTAAAACCAAAAACAACAAAGAAAACATAAAAAGAAACCATATTTAAAAAGGAATGGGATGAAGTACAACTTATATACTCCCACCCCCTTGCCACAACTTCCTTTACTGACCACAAAGTCTCATGTCAGCTCCACATAATCACTTAAAAAATCCTACAAATATCAAAATTAATTCTGACCAAGCCGGCACAAAAATGGTATACATATCAAAAATAAACTCTGTCCATTTCACAGTAGTATTCTTAAAACTCTCCATTTTTTCTTACTCTAACTGCAGAGGCCTTATCACAGGTCCATACTGTCACAGAGCACTATCGCTTTATCTTCTGCCAGTCACATGTTTTTCTGTCTCACAGTATGTTCCGCTGTTTTCTTTTTTCCTTGCTTTATACAGTACACTTCAGCTCTGACCCATGATGCCATCCTCGTGATAGCAGAGGCATTCAGGTACCTGCGGCGCCAACGTGTGGATGTCTCTCGCCGAGGCAGTGCTGGGGACTGTCTGGCCAATCCCGCTGTACCTTGGAGCCAAGGCATTGACATAGAGAGAGCTCTCAAAACGGTAGGGGGGAGGAAAAGAGTAAGAGAGAGAAAAAGAGAGAGAGGCAAGCCGATAACTAAAGAAAAGGCTAGAAGAAGTGAAGCATAGATAGCGAGTGAGAGTGTGATAAAGATGGAAAGTGACAGAGAGAAGGAAAGAGAGCACAGAGCTGTTCTCCTCCCTCTGCCTCCAGATATCTTTGCACAGAGCTCACTCAAATCCAGTCTCTCATTACCATAAAACTACATCTTTTATTAAAGCGTATCCAGTTCATCATTTGATTAACAGACTGTGCGCACTCCAGTAGCTTCGCGGACATGAGCACCTTAATATCGGCTATATATGCAAAGTGATTGCTATTCCACATTCCCCCGTGTCTGTCTGTCTGTCCCACATGTGCAGGTCCAAGTGCAGGGTATGAGTGGAAATATCCAGTTTGACAACTACGGCCGCAGGACCAACTACACCATAGACGTGTATGAGATGAAAACAGGTGGGCCGAGGAAGGTAAGACATAGCGGTGGCCTCTATCAGCTCTCATCCATCAACTGTCAAGTGTAGAGATGAAAAAAAAATCCTTGGTCTTGATCAAAACACACAGCAAAAACCTCGCAGACATCAAGGATTAGTTCATTACTTGTCAAAATCATGATTTATGATTTATTGACAATCCATAGTGAAGAAGAAGACTCAGTGAATGTTGACCACATGTTGAGTCACACCAGATCTTTGCTGCAAATTGTGTTATAACCATAAAAAAAAAAAAAAAAAAAAAAAAACAGCATGACATTTTCAAACAAGCCTGTACCTCCATTGATTAAAATACAGAGGGCTTTGCAGTCATTTCTCGTGCTGTGGGACCAGCAGGGCTGAAAGGACAGAGCAGAGTAATGCTGATTGCCTTTCTCTACCTCTGTTAGGTAGCAGCACTGATGAGCTATGCCAAGTATTACAAGCCCCACAAATCATACACAGCCTGCGATCTGATAGCTAAAACTGTCCTATCAAAAGAGTGATATAAGACTATTTCTGTGCCGTGGGATAGTGCAGATATGATTTTTGGTCCTCTCCTGACAGTAATTACCATTCAAATAACCAATTACTGCAAAGGGGATCCAAGAATTCCTCTGGCTCCTCTTCAAAACGGTAATTCCCAGTGGTACATTCACATTCTAACCGGTACCATATGATGACCTCTGGTTTTATAACCTCACCAAGTTCCAAGAGACAGCTGTGAATTTCTCGTTAGCTGGATAAGTGTGGGCTCAGTCTGATATGACGTGTGATTATGCCGCCTGCCTCCCAGGCCTCTAAAGCCCACACTTCAATTAGCATCACACAGCCCTCACAGTCATTTCCACACAGCCAAATACAGAGAAATGAGCAGGGAGAGAGAGAGAGAGGGGAGGAAGGAGGTCATGGGAGAGAGAAGAAGCGAGGGAAGATGAGACAAGCTGGGCAGCAGTTTGTCAGGACTTGAAGCCCAAGTCACCCCAGTGACAGTCAGAGGATGAAGGTTCTTAGCTGTGACTGTCACAAGAGATGTATGGGCTGATATCTGTCCCCAGCTGCTCAGGGTAAGATCAGGACTTTGCCTCTGGAGCCGCACTCCATGACACAGCTCCCCACAGTCGCATCCCAAAGCAGTGTATACTCCTCAAATATCAGCTTTGGCCATGAACATTTGAAGCTTTCATCAGTCTGGCAAGTGTACAAACTACTGTGTGTCTAAGATTCGAAGCGCAGTTGGATAAGTTTGCTGCTTTGTAGCGCCTCCACTTGGTGTTTTAAAAAGTCTGCACTGCCGTACACCTGTCTGGCCCAAACATTTAAAGATCTGAGGGTAAAAAAAAATGTAGACCAGATGTGAGGAGGGAAAGCCCAGCCAGCAACAGTTAGAATATTGGCAGCAACATATGCAACACGTTTCATCATGAGCCAGACCAGCCATTATTTCAGATGGGCAAACAAACACTTGACATTGGTTTGACTTAAGCATCTGTAGAGCAGAATACAGAATAACTGGAATGGCAAGAGTGTGTAGAAGAAACTGTGGAGCCACTGAAATATTATGCTAAATTATTAAATGTGTATGCAGTTCACAGTCCGGAATATCAATTATTTACCATAAAACCTGGGAAGCTGATGGTGGGAGGGACTGAAATTGTCTACCGTATGCTTCTGTTTTTCACAGGGGTAATTTTGTTTCTGCACATTTGACTATTTGCAATTACATCCATTTTGTTATAAATCATAAAAAAACAATACCCTATCTGTATATCGTAATAAGAAATTGCACGCTACAATATACACTCGTTTATTCCAAGCCTAGAATTACTGGCCCACTACTTTAATATTCTGCTCATTCCCTGCTATTTTGGTCGAACTTTAGGGCACAGGCAGCTGGCCTTTGGGAAATGCGGCATTTTTTTTTATGAGTCTTGCATCATGGTTTTCCAGTTTCCAGTAATGTCTAGACGTTTCCTTGCTATATTCTTGTGTATTTACTGTTAGTGGGTTTGAAAGCTTGGTACACCAAACACTGCAGCATCAGTAACCACTGTTTGCTTTGCTTTGCAGATCGGGTACTGGAACGAGTACGCACGATTTGTAAATATTATGGACCCGCAGGTCACCAACGACTCCTCAGTGGAAAACCGAACGATTGTGGTCACTACTATTATGGTACACTTTCCATGCAGTTATAAATGTTTCACGTATTCTGCCACTCAAGGTCATGGTGTTGATTCCAATGAGTGATACATTCTGTCCTGGGCGGGTAGAACCACATCTTTTTTGTGTTGCTTTCCATCCACTCACTACACGTTGAAACAGTCGATCCAATATGGGGAGTGTTTCAACTGTATCAGTGTGGGTGTCAAAGCATTTTGATTTTCCATACTTCAGTGGCCTGTCGTAGCAGTGACATCACAATAATGGTATAAATGATAATGGTTGACTCCATCAATTACAAAAGCATACAAACGCATACGTAAGTAGACCTGTCTGTCCTCATCAAGTAAATGTTCAATGACATTGGGATAGACTGGCCGAAGAATGACTAGAGGATGATACTGCAATGGTTTCGCAAGCTGGGCAAAGCAAAATAACCAGTATTGGGGGAGGGATAAAAAGGCGGGGTATTTTTTTCCTTGTTATCGCCTCTCTAATCTATTTTGCATTGCTCCTCCAAGTGTTCTGTGTTGAAGTATAACCTCCAGTCAGCACTTTAGCGTCATTTCCAGGCCTTTCTCCCCAGACCAAAGTGTGATAAACAAACAAAATATTTTAGATTTATGTATTTTTAATTGTATTTACTTAACCCAGTATGGTAGGGTTATTGGATTGCTTCCTCTGTAAACATATCTACTGACTATAAAATTGTATTATAATGACCTAATACAGCCCCTCATTGTCTGCAAATAAACATTTTAAAATGGTAAAGAAAAATGTTTAGAAAGTAATAAGGATCTCTGGTATTTCTCCACAGTTAGATTTCATTTGTATTCCCAGGCATAACTCAGGCGCCATCACTCAATAGCATGAGGAAACATTTAACATCTCTAGATGAGAAATACAGTCAGGAGGTAAACATGTGTTAACTCGAGGGAAACACTCAATGGATCCAAGGTGAGGGGATACGTTCAGCACAGAACAAACAAACCATTGCTCTCCTACTTGCACTCTAATTGTGTGTGGCTGTAATGACAATGCCTGCTCTCCTGAGCAGTCTTATTGTTTGATAATGATGATGTGCTCAGTAAGAGAAAAGACAAGCTGCAACAGCCTTTTGAAAAGGAGAGGATAACTAGCACGCTCCTGCTCTCCTGATGTAATTATTTTATTTATGAGGTATTTTTGCATTTTTTTTCCTGAATAGCAAACAATGGCTCATTTTATTTAATTTTGTTTACTTTCTTTTGTTGTTTTTTGGAATGAAACAGCCTTTAACTGCGCATTGGTGCAATGTGCTTGAATATGTTGAGATACGATGGGCACTCTGATCCCTGTCCTGTCACTGGCATTTACTTATGAAACCCATCCCCCATTCCCATCCCCACACACCTCTGAGCTGACCCACACCTTGCGTACCAATGACCCCTAGCCCAAATAAAACCATTCTGGCCTGCTCTTCCTTTCCCAGAGAAATTCTAACACACTCTCTCTTCCCTTAACTATCCCTTATGATGTACCGGAGGTGCACCCTTGGGCTCAAAAGGGCTTGGGTGCATTGGGCTTGGTGTCTGCTGGCTGCCACGGCTTGATGAAAGCAGTGTGACCACCTGATCATGCTGCTGTTATCAGTGCATATTTGTGCATTAGCGGGGCATCATCTGTAGCTGCATGACTGCATGGATGTGGTTACAGCAGCTTAAAATACTCTGAATCTCTCTGAGAGTGTGGGTGTGCGCGGGTGTGTACGTGTGCACGGGCACATATGAGTGCATGTATGCATATTTCTGTATAACTGAAAGTTCTCCAAGGCATGGGAGTGAATAAACCAGAGTGTGTTTGAACCAACAGGAAGCTCCTTATGTGATGTACAAGAAAAATTATATGCATCTGGAGGGGAATGACAGATATGAAGGCTACTGCGTCGATTTAGCATCTGAGATTGCCAAACATGTTGGAATTAAGTACAAACTGTCTATAGTAATGGATGGGAAGTACGGAGCCCGAGACCCCGAGACCAAGACGTGGAACGGGATGGTGGGTGAACTGGTCTATGGGGTGAGTACTGGGAGCCTCGTTTTCGCTGATTACATGACAGTTTGCAAGGAACTTCAACATGAGAGGAGATCTCATTTTTCTGTCTTAAGGTTATCACCAACCCATTGTGAACTCATCAGCTCTTGCCCAGTTCAAAGTCTAATGCTGTCTCAGGAAGCTCAGCTGTGAGTGAATTTGTCAAATGCAGCCTCAGGCATTGGGGAGTTGGTGATCATCTTGAGACGGAGAAAATGAAATCATTTCTCAGGGCTGTTCATTGCAATTAATCCTTCTTGCATAGCCTAGAAAGCATTCTCTTACAGCTGAAACAGAGGTAGGTACATGAAAACAATGAGTCCATATGGCAAACACACTGTAATCACTTTGATGAATGAAAGATTGTATGCCTTTGAAGTGATTGTGTAATTATGTTCCATGTTTGATGTGTATGATGAATATGCCACATTGTAAATTCACAGCTGAGAAAATCTGCTTCAGAATCAACAGCTAAATGGTGGTTTGTGGTTTGAAACAACAAGATCCATATGTGTCGTGCTCCATAAAGGTTGAACCTCTCGCATTAGGAAAGGGTCGTGCCGTGTTTTACATCTGACGGAGCGTTCAGGTTCCTGCAACACCTCGAGCATTTCAAAATTACCCCCTCCTTTCTCCGAGGCCACAATAGTTGAACAGGGGCCAAATACAAAATGCATGAGGGTTAGGCTTCCTCATCTGTTCAATTTCCCAACTATCAGCCAAAGAGATTGCTTGGTTTGATGTGCTATTGCTACCAAATTATCTTTCGAATGGGAAAAGTCCACTCCCTGCAGATGGAGGGAGGAAAAAAAATATCCCAATCACGTACCTGTCAAGCCTTTCCAGGCCTGTAATTTTACAGCAGGTGGGCCGGGACTAATAGTTTTGTACATTTTGACCTTTTGACCAGTAAATTAATTTGATTTTAGTTGTCTTTTAAAGGTTAGGCCCGAGGCTGCTCTTTATTGCTTTGTTTCCCTCACCATTGATTGAGTGCTGCTTACGCCTGCACGAGGATTAAATGGTTATAGCCCTTCACAGTGTTGTGTTTGACAGAGTAAAGAAAACAATCGTGTTTATTGGTTCTATTTGTGTTGCTCCAAGTTTGACCTTGTAAGAAACATTCTCTGCTTGTGCTTCTTCAATCCAATGTTTTCGCAATTTTGACATAAAAAAAAAAGACAATAGAGCACAATACTAAGAAATACCCTTCACAGAGTCGGTCCTTTGAAGACGAGTAGTTATTTAATTAATCACATACACACTAGCTGCAGTGACATTGTCTAGCATGATTAATTATTTTCTTCTGCTTTTACGAAGAAACCCATTGTGATTTCTAAAAAGGCAGCACCACCTCCATGGATGTGTTTTGATAACAGAATGTGATTGAAGCAGCAGAGCAAAGGAGGGAGATAAAGAGAAACAGCTTGGGAAAAGAAATAAGGTTTATGCCAGAATAAGATGTGTTTGGGAATCCACCCTACCAAATGGCATGCAGTTAAGTATACACTGCCATTTTTTTTTAATACATGTATAAATATATACAGCAACCAGTCTGCAAACCCCAATGTAGCAGTTTTATTAATTTTACACTCCTAAGAGCTCGCTAACTTTTTTTAAGGATATCATACGGCTCACTTCCTCTGCATTTTAATTTAAACAATTTCCTTTTTGAAACAGCAGAAGCCTCAAAGCAACACATGCTGACACTCTGGACAATTGAAAAGTTTTTTCCCCCTCACTATATCTCCTTGGGTTCTGATTAAGAAGCGTTTGGTCAAGCATGACTCAAACACCCATCTGCCTCTGTGGCATTTTTCCAAGCTGTCTCTCTCAAAGTTTCACAGTGCTCTTGTGAGCTCTTCCTCTAAGCTACCTCCCAGTTTTGTGACACTTAACAAATAAAAATCTGATTAATTTTACAGTACGAATCTCAGATGTCTTAGCCGCCATCCCAAGATTGTAGTGCATGTGACATGTTTATGTATGTTTCCTGCTCTTCTTCTTTGTTTTTCTCTCAGCCTGCCTTTAAGTGTCACAGTCGGTGGCCTATTTCTTATGATCATATGTACAACATGATAACAGTGTTGTGTTATACTCTCTCCGCAGCTCCAGTCATTCATTTTAATATGCAGGTGTCTTCCTGCAGGTAATGACTAATGCTTGCTGTGCATGTCCCTGTTTCCAGAGAGCAGATATAGCCGTTGCACCTCTCACCATTACTCTGGTTCGAGAGGAGGTGATAGACTTTTCCAAGCCCTTTATGAGTTTGGGCATCTCCATTATGATAAAGAAGCCACAAAAGTCCAAGCCTGGCGTTTTCTCCTTCCTGGACCCGTTGGCCTATGAGATCTGGATGTGTATTGTGTTTGCCTATATTGGGGTGAGCGTGGTACTGTTCCTGGTCAGTCGGTTCAGTCCTTACGAGTGGAACCTTGAAGAACAGGATGAGACTAAAGACCCCCAGACACCCCCTGATCCTCCCAATGACTTTGGCATCTTCAATTCCCTCTGGTTCTCACTGGGCGCCTTCATGCAGCAGGGCTGTGACATCTCACCAAGGTGGGTCAGCTCCAGTATATACAGAGTGGAAAGCAGAGCGCGCACACACACACACAAAACTGCTGCCACAGTGCCAGAACCTTTAATAGAAGAGATAAGATTTGTTTCTAAAACGTGCACAGTCTCTCAGCACTTAAATTTCCCTTCCTTTAGGTGTTCATTATTTGAAGCTAAACTCATTTCACATTTATTACCCCTATTATATGTTTAATTGAGTTTGTCAGTTTTTGCACTGGAAGTATCATGACCAAAATGGGTTCATCAATATGTTCTTCAGGCTTTGAGAGGATCTGTGACCTTGATTGTTTCACAGCAAATTAAAGTCTTGGCTTAGAGTACATTTTGTAAAACATTTACTGCTTTCCTGGGAAGAGTGCTGATGCAGTGCCAGATTGTTTTAACAATTTACAGGGAAATTCTGATAACCAATGCAATTAGGTACATTAAACACATCGGGTAGATCTAAGGAGTTGATAGGCACCACATGTCACTGTGTAATTACATTCTATGTTTTCTTTTTATCAACCTCCCTCCTTAGGTCTCTATCGGGTCGTATAGTCGGTGGTGTGTGGTGGTTCTTCACCCTCATCATCATCTCCTCCTACACAGCCAACCTGGCTGCCTTCTTGACAGTGGAGAGGATGGTCTCTCCTATAGAAAGTGCTGAAGATCTAGCCAAGCAAACAGAGATAGCATATGGCACTCTGGACTCAGGCTCCACAAAGGAATTTTTTAGGGTGAGTCGCAACACCAAAATCTCCAGTTTCACACACACATAGAACCTGAATAATCAGTTACTGACTCTAACACTCTCAGCTCAAATGACAAATAATGCAGAGGCCTAAACACTTTGCACTCGAGCTGCTTGAATGATAAAAAAAAAAACGTATTTGTTTAATGACCTTGATAAACTCCTCCTCCCATCTTCTTTGCGCTTTTAATGCAACATTACTGACCCGCACAGGACTGCTCCAAATGAGGCATGTTGACAGAGGAGCGGTTCTTGAACTCGTCTGACATGAATGTGAAATTAATGCGGCAGTGCTGCAGTGTGCAACCTTGAGGCACCGGGGCTGTCAGCAGAAAGTGTGATAACAACGTGGAAGACTCAGAGGTGATAAAAACAGGAGGCTAATCAAAGCATCCACATCAGGCTCAAACCTGGGTCAGCCCATGAAATATAATTAGGTAGCTGGCCATAGATGGTAAATTGGAGCTGATGAAGAGCCCCGTAGGTCAAACAGAGCAATGTGAGGGATGTTTCAGATGGAATAAGCAATACAGTATGTCCATCGGCACTGAGGGGCGGCCTGGCAATTAAGTCATAAATTAGCTAAAATATAAAGCAAAGTGTATCGGCCTCCAAAAGCCGGTGTACGCACTGTGCAGGACTTAAAAAGCACTGCACATCTTCAGGGTTATCAGCCTTCTGCCTGTGCAACACATCAGCGTCTTAGCTTTTGGCATGGCTACATTAGCAGTCCTATCTGTACCATTTGCAGAGCAATAAGTTGAAAAAGAATTAATGAAACAGCACTCTGTCTGTGATGACGAAGAGGCAATATGACAGTCTTTTATCTTACGCTCCCTCATTACTCATCAGCAGGATAGAAACAATTCATATGTTTCACAGCTGCAGCCTGTTGGCAGAAAGAGCAATTCATTGGTATTACCCCTGGGTTGAAATACTCAGAACAACAAAATGTAAAATCAAATCCATGTTTGTTTTTTTGGGTTTTTTTTTTTTTTTTTCCAGACAGAGGGATAGTGTCTGCAGAGTTTGACATTTAAGAGACTTTTGTTCTAAGTCTGCAAACTACTAGAAGATAGTATGTACGGTCCTATGATATGAAGATCATAAATCGTGGGAGGGATGGCATGTGATGTGTAACAGCAACACTTTATTCTCCAAAGAGCCTCACATGAAAACTGTCATCACTTTTCCCTTTCATCAGAGACGCTGCAGGTGCATTTATAGTGTAATGTATGTGTTTGTGTCACACGGCTGATGGATGCCAATTATGGATCAGGTTTCCAGGCTGACAATGCTGGTATAACAATCTGAGAGGTGGTCAAGGAGTCACAGTTTTCCTATATTCTGTATAATGAGTGTCCTACTTACATCCCCATGTCTTCAAATAGGAAATGACATGTGTGAACTGCTATTCCAAGGGACTTTTTAATTAAAGCTGTAGAGGACTGACAAGGAAAAAAACACACTGATTAATAGGAGTTCAAGTTCTATTTCAGATGTGTTTTTCAGGAAATACATTCAGGCTTAATTAGACCCATACGGCATCAGCCAGCTGGAAATTTTAAATCAAGTCGAATGTTTCAAACAAGACATATGTCATCATCTCTGACATCCTTGGCTTTAATATTTGATGATTTCACCTGGTTTATTTTACAAAGAAGTCTGAGAAGTAGCGCAAACACAGTAATGTTGCAAATTTGTAAACTTTTTTTTTCTTTCTAATCAGATGGAAAGAAAAAATATCTGTGTTGTAATAACTTCAATAGTAATATACACTGTATCACATTTATTTTCATTTTTCCGCCTCTGTTGCATTTACTAATTTTCCACCATTTTGAATGCTCCGCTTAACCTCACAAATCTGACGTTTTGGATGTTAAAACATCATCATATCCAGTGTTGTGCAAGTTACTTCCAAAGTGTAATACATTACAGATTACTTGTTACTGTTATTTAAAAGTAATTCCTTACCTTACAATATTACTGTCTCAGAATTGTAATGTGTTACATGACTCCTGTATTACTTTTGAGTTACATACAGACTCTCTTCATAAATGGTGCATGCACAGTAGAACCCACCCCCCAATACAAGAGACAGGACAGCCTTGGGACGCATACATTTGCACCCTGAAATACATGTGAACAGATAGCTCAACAAGTAACACTATGGTCTACGATGTTTGAATTCTACAGGAATGCTTGTATTTTTTTCAACATTTTACATGTTCAAATAGGGGGCGGGGCACTGAGGATGCCCGTAGATATGTCTGCAGTCGATAAAGAATTCTAACTAGTCATAGAATCGTTAGCTTACCTTGTCATTGCTGATGACAGGGATCATGCTAATGCTAACTAGCTTGTGTAAAGCAGGGTTAGGGTTAGTAATGAACATACGCCCATGTGGACAATGGGTTGGCAGAAGACAGTTATGGGTGAAGAGTGTGTTGTGAGTTGTAACACAAGCGCTACTGAATATGTACCAAGTAAAATATTACTGAAAATTGATTAGTAATGCCTTACACTACTGTGTTACAGCAAAAAGTAATCTGTTACTGTAATGCATTTACTTTTGTAACACATTACTCCCAACACTGCTCATATCTGGTAGTGACAGTCTTCGTATCACTGTGTTTATCTTTATTTGGTGCTGTAATGTGCAGAACGTGCACAGAAGTTTTTCAAAAAGAGCGGTGTCTTGATCCTCCAGAAAGCCCCGAGTCTGCTGCTTACCTCCAACTAGGACAGCTGGCCTGGGAGCCCGCCGACGTGCCCAGTGGAAGACTGACTGGCTCTAGGCGCTTGGCAATGCAGCCTTACCCGCTCTTGGCTCCTGTTCCCCAGACTTCCCTGCTTGTTTGGGCTCCCTCTCTTCTCTGTCTCCAGCCTGTCTGTTGCTTTACCTTGAGACAATGTGGGATAGCTTCAAGCTTTGTGTTGCTCTTCCTCAACATAGCAGCTGTCATGCGCTGCTGCACCACTGTGGTTTGTTTCATCATTTTAATTCCTGTCATGGATCTTTTCATGCAGTCAGTTGAATATTTGTATTTTGGATGATTAGAAAATGATGAGTTGTACCAATGAGGCCATGTTTATCCTCTTGATGAGGTTTTATTCCATCAAAAGGCTTGGCTCAGTTACATTTTGAAATGTACATTGAAGGAGAGGCTGGATTGTAATAATGGCTGAGATGATAAAATGGGCTGATGTGGCTGTTTAATTATGTGTAAAGACTGGGGTGAGACCATCAAAGACAACCACACTGCTGTCCCTTCATGCACCTCATTTAACAGCGTAACAATGAAAGAATGATAATTGTGCAGAGGAATGAGACCACAGCATTGTGCTCTGTTCCCCTCAAAAGATTATACATCACCCAGAGCCTCAACAGCAAACATCATGCATCTTACTGATCTGCAGGTGTGGTGGAGATGGAAACAACAGCTTGAGTGCAGTCACCAATGCATTTTACTAAGCATGAAAATCAATTTCACGTCTCAGCTATTGTGGCACAGACACTTTAGCTTCTGCATGGACCACCACAATATTTAATAAGTAGCTTTTTTAAGCAGAACAGACCTGCATTAAGCCGGGATGCCAAGAAGAGATGCGTGCAGGATGATTTATACAAGAAATCCGTGGGTCGCCCTGCAATCATATGCAGCACATTGTACTGCAACTCCCTGAGCTGTTGTCACTTTGTGTTTCAATACAGTGTTGAGTGAAGGGGAGGCTCCTATAAAGATTAGAGCCTGTTTGCATAAAAGAGAAAGCTGACAAAAGTGATGATAGACTAGTGCGAGATAGGCGTAACCTCCAAGGGAAAGCGTTGTCCTCAGAGGGCCTTGTCGAACTTCAGATGAGTAGCAACAGAAGGCACGAAAGGAGGTATTGGAGTCCAGCAACAAGCATCAAAGGCGAGCAATTGGTATTCAGGGCATAGTGTGTGGCACTTCAATGACAAAGTACACCCCCAGAGCCTCAACTTTCATTTCTGCATACTTGAGATACAGGTAGTCCTGGTGAACAGGATATTGGGGAAAAGTGGTGATGTCCACAACAAAATGGAAGGGAAGTAAAGTAGAAGGAAATGTACTGGTGGGCGTTTGAAGATGGCATTTAGATACAACAAGCAGTGAAGCGTTATGTAGGAGAGGCCGTAATGAAAGCAGGCTGCGATGCCAAAGGAAGAATGAAAAAAAAAAAAAAAAAAAAAAAACAGACTGCAGTGCGAAGGGCAGTGGACAGAGGTCTGGAAATGCTGCATAACACAGAGTCAATACAGATTAAGTGGTTATTTAGAACGGAGAGGGCAATTTCTTTGACTTTGTACTTTAATCACTTGTTCCATTTAACACATTTTAATACAAAACCTGGCAGGTTCTGGGACAGCAAAAGCCTCAACAGACATATTTAACAATGAGAGGTGTGAAACTGTTTGGTTTTCTTGCCTCAGCCAATAAGTAATAAGAGCTAAAAAATGCAGTTACGAATCATCTTTTATATCTGTAAGATCGGTACCTTTTATGCCTTTTATGCCTTTACTTCGTGTATTACAGTGGTAAAGAGAGGCAGGAACCCCCCCCCACTTCCACCTTTTTTCCATCTAACCTTGTCATGCTTAGGGCAAGTCCAAGTCTCCTCATTCCACATCTATAGAACTGAGACATGAGCTTGTCTGGAGGACTATTACAAAAACAGCAGGAAGCCCGCTGATGAAAGCATACCTACAGAGAGGATGTGCGCGTGTCACTTAGGTAGGAGGGTTGGCGGAAATTGACTATTTATATGCGTCGTTGTGAATAGAGCAACATTATGATTGCTTTACTAATTTAAAAAGGCATTTAAATGAGGAGGGTTATGCCATGTGAAAGTTGCTCAGCACACAAGCTAGTTCCTTTTTGCTTTATACAGTAGCTGTTAAATGTAGCCACCCCCTTAATTGACTGGAAGCTCATTTAGAACACAGGGATATGTTCCTACAGGGCTATTATATGATGTGGAAGAGAGCCACATGTATAAAGCTGTATTTATGGCAGTATATAATTGCTCAACAAATTGTCTGTTCATTGATGATGGACTTTTGGAGTCATTATTCCCTAATTGAATTTTAAATGACCACCATAGACTAGGATGTGAATGATTATATTTCAGAGAAGATGGAAGCAGACTTTCAATGCGGTCATGTGTACGCCCTGTATGTGTTTCTGTGAGTGTAGCGATTTGTGTGTGCGAGCAGTCGATAATCAAATATCTCATTCGCAGCAGGACTTTTTTTTTTTTTTTCTCGCTTTCTCTCTATTAGTTTCTTTTAAGCATCTTGTTGCTGACTTTAGTTGAGCTGGAATGGGGCTATTTAGGTTTTGGTCGTGCTTTGTCCCCGCTCTGATATTGATGAACTGACTTCATAAAGCACTACGGCAGCACACTCTGTCGTCCGTAATCAATGCCCAGATCCATTCTCTTCTGTTCATTTGAGGCGGCGTCTGGAGCTTTCCCACTGTTGAGCAGATGAGCCCCGGGTCTTTGGGGAAATTGTCCTCCAAAGCAGTGTTCGTTCTATGATGTCTGACACATGCGAAATGAACACATTTAACCAAACTGTCAGCAAAAATATCACATCGAAACCTGGATGTTTTCCCTCCATCTGTTTGCATGTGCATTAAAATAAAACAGCCAGTGTCCCAACTTCAATTCTTTTCCATCTGAGCCTGGAACATTCATCATGCAGATTTTTAATTTGTGTTATGTTGCTGTCTCATCTAATCTTCACCCTTGGCCTGATGCACTATGACAGATGCCTACAAACAAATTGTATATGATTACGTAAAGCCACTGCAGCACTTTCATCAGGTCAAGGTTAATGTTTTTGTTTATTAATAGCGATGCATTAGAGATGAATCGGCTCCTATTAAAGGGGCTTTTTACCAATTCAGAATGATAATGGGTTGAGTCTGTCTACTGATAATTGGAACATTTTAAAGCTCAGAAATGATCCATACACACTTTTCTAAGTGATGACTCTTATCATTCTATTCTGTGATCAAGGTCATGGCCTGTTTACAAGAACTGCATCTAATAGCTGCTTCCATAGACTTACCAATTATCTTTTGTTTAATCACATTCAGTCTATAACATGTTGCACAGCCTGAGCTGGCATCATTAATTTTCTTTTTTTTTTTTTTCTTATAACATCCAAAACTCCATATATACTAAGTGAGGGGTGTCAAACTCATTTTAGTTCAGGGGCCACATTCAGCCCAGTATGATCTCAAATGGGCTGGACCAGTACAATAATAGCAGTGAAAAAAGTAAAATTAATTAATGAAAATGTTTACATCTACAAAGTTGCCTTAAAATAAAGCTGTATAAAAAAAAAAGAAAGAAAAACCTGAAAAAGTCTTAAGAAAATTAAGTGCAATTTAACAATATTATGCCTCAGTTTGTCATTTACATGTTCATCATGTACATCACAGGGGATCTACAAATACACAAAATATTTTAGAACAGGCAGAACACTGGTAAAATGGCACTTGTTTGTCTTAACCCATTTCAGGTTGTTCATATTTGTTCAGAATATTCAGGGTTTTTTTGTGAAAGGATAGTTTGTAAATGTAAACATTTTCATGTAATTTTACTTTTTTACACTAAAGCAAAGAAAAAATGTTGGAGTTGACATTATAGGATATTATGATAGTATTTTACTGGTCTGACCCATTTGGGATTGAATTGTTTATATATGGGTGCTTCTATGAAACTGGGTTCATTTTGGCATCTGGCACTTTGCCAGCTTTTTTAGACCCAATAATTAAAAATAATTTATGCATATTTCCCCCAGGATGTACCTTATGACCTCAGATAAATGCAACAAAAATTATACTTTTGCTCTGAGCCATCCCAAAATTAATGAATTTTTAATCCAAAATTGGGGCCAAAAATAGGACCAAAACTGGGACAGGAAAAACTACCTAGGTGTCAGTGCATTTGAGCTGGACCACATGGCTGTAAATGGTTTTATATGCTGCTACAAATAAAGACACTGTGTTAAATTTGATGATCCTAGTGGTTCTTCTAATCCAGACGTGGGTTTTTCACGAATTGGCAGTCTCATATCAGGTTTTGTGTGTAACCCATCATGTCCACTCGCGTTACATGCAGAACCTGCCCATTTAAACACATATAAATTGCGAGTGATTTTGCAACAGCAGTCATTTTTGTGAAACACTCTGCCTTGCATAATTAGTTTGATTCCCAAAATGTACCTTTGAGAGAGTAAAAAGATATTCAAAACAATAGTAGCGCATAATTTTCTTGTCCTTTTTACCATGTTACGTGCAGATTTTTGTTTAAAAATAATATAAAAATAATAAAAAAACGTGTTTTATCTGAAAAATTGTTTCTCTTTTATCTCAGTAAATATTATTTTTAAAAATAGACCCAAAGTGCTTCCAAACTTGCCTCATAACATTAGTCTACATCTGATTTGAATTTTTAGCCCCCATGTCCTGTTTTTAAGGACCAGGTTCATAGAAGTACCCATATGGAACCTGAACTATAATAATTTTGACATCCTTGGTTGTTAATATCATCAGTGTAATATTTGCATTTCACAAATTCATCCTGTGGGCCGGATTGAACCCTTTGGTGGGCCAGTTTTGGCCCGTAGGTTGTATGCTTGATACCTGTGTATAAACTAAAGTGCATCGTATTGTGGAGAAAATCAGTGGATCGTTATATTTCAGAATATGATTGGTTAAGTTATTTGAAAAGTTTGGTCAATATCATGTGTTACTTTCTCTTGATTTTATAGTATATATCAGTAATAGTCTATCTGTCAGCTTGTGCATATTTAATTCCCACACCCCTTTTGGCTAACAGTATATGTTTTGATGTGGCGACTTTTTGAAAACCATCCAACTGCTTAATATTTCTCCGGCCTTTAGTGAAAGACAGTACTTTTATTTGGGATCTAGTCAACTGTGCACACTGCGCCACTTGGGAACTGGCTCATCACTGCTTGGACCAGGATCTGTTCAGAGTGTGAAATGCCTATGCCAAAATAAATCCAGCGGCATTGAATAATTTAATTGATGCTTATTATAGATAGTGCTCAACTCCCCCAGATTTTACCGGCTCACTAAGCCTGACCTCGGGCACTAGGAAATGCTCATCTGTGTCACTTTGTGATGGGTTGCCTCGTGTCTGTGTAACCCGTTTTCTCGTTGGCTTCTCTTGTTTCTCGTGCACATTGCCTCTAAGTCACAGTTAAGATGTTACATCAAGAACAGTGTTGCAGAGACGAATGACTATAATAAGTTTTACAACTGATATTACGTCTATAAAACGGGGCTCAAATTCACGGTGAAGGAATCAAGTCAAACTTTTGCATACCCCGTTTCCATACAAATGATCATTATCCACAATTTACTGTCACAAAGTTTTAATTATTGAAGGTATTTTTGCATAACCAAGTCTACAAATCAGCAATGTTCTGATTTTCCTCTATAACCCAATTTACGTGACATTATTATTGACTGTTGAGGTGATATGTGATCCTAATTCTCGCTCAGTGAATTTGAGCCTCGAGCTGCAGCATTATAGTTGAAGAGTACATTTGTGCTGATGAAAGAAATGGATTTTGTGAATTCTTGTACTTCATGATCATGTAAAAATCCAACATTTACATTTTTTGCTGGAAGTATTTAAAGATATCATACGACCGCATTCAAGGATGTCTATAAATACTTCACGATGCCAGTTTAAGTCAAGTGATCATTAAGCACAACAATCCTGCAAAATTCATTTATTGCAGATGGTTTTCGGGTTTCTAAAGTATCTCCCTTCTCCTTTTCTTCTCTGAACAGCGATCCAAAATAGCAGTGTATGAGAAGATGTGGTCATACATGAAATCTGCTGAACCCTCAGTGTTTGTTAAGACCACACCCGATGGCGTAGCCCGGGTACGAAAGTCAAAGGGCAAGTTCGCCTTTCTCCTTGAGTCCACCATGAACGAGTACATCGAGCAGCGGAAGCCCTGCGATACCATGAAAGTGGGAGGGAACCTCGACTCAAAAGGCTACGGTGTGGCGACGCCCAAAGGCTCAGCATTAAGGTGGGTGGAATAATATAACAATATCCTCCATGTTGTTATAGTATTCCACCTACCCTGATGTCCCCCTGTTGTCATTCTCTTCTCTTCCCCTTGTTGTTTTTTTATGGACACAGAGGTAACGGTAGTATGCCTTTCAATGCACTTGGATACAAAGATTAAGTGATGATTATTATATATGTTTTTTTTAGAGATTTGTATATGTGTGTTAACAGATGCTAAAGTAGAGGTATCAAATCCAGATTACAATCCTAAAGCTAACAATCATTTCATATTTATGTCTCTTACTGTTGCTTTTCTCTCTCCTTCGATCTCTCCTTCTGTCCCGTGTGCTGTCCTACCTGACTGTTGTGTTGTCACTTTTAATTTAACAGTTCAATGGTTTTTCAATTTAGCCTTTAAAAGCTGCGCTGTCACTTGTGACGAATGTTAATTGCATGATGTTTGTTGTTGTTACTTTTCTTCTCAATGACAAGTGTCCCCATCCCGCACACTTCAGTTCTAAACTACGTAATCCTTCATGCCACCTTTTCCAAGATTTAACACTGTCTTTACCTTATATGAGCCTTTCTTATCTCTCCATATTCCTTAAATTCTTAAACAATTTGTCCTTCCCTAGACCATTTTGATTAACAGATGGTATTCTGTGCTTAAGCCCCATGCATTGATAGTGGTAGTCTTTCTACCATCACCTTTAATTATGATGCTTAGTACAATTATTACTTTGCATTAGATTTCTCACGGACCTGTGCATTTTCTTACAAGTTATGTTTTATCGTTTCAAGAAATGCTGTTAACCTGGCAGTTTTAAAACTGAATGAGCAAGGCCTCTTGGACAAATTGAAAAACAAATGGTGGTACGACAAGGGAGAGTGCGGCAGCGGGGGAGGTGACTCCAAGGTCAGCCTCGATGTCACCACAATCGGGTACCATAGTGCAGAGTAATCGGCAAGGCTGTTGCAACAGCCCAACCATAACCAAACCAACTGTCCAGCCCAACCAACCTGCTGCTGCCCCAGAGCAGATTACCAAATTAACTTACTGTCTGACCAGCCTGTTTAACAGCTCAGTTCAAACTAAGGAGCTCTTGCTAAACCAACAGAAATATGTTCATAGGATATTTGTCTTCGCTTGGCAATGTTGTGCTTACATACTACGAAAGGTGATTGTGGCTGTCCTGCAGTTGGATAAGGGTGGGCCATTTATTCCTCCTTATACATCAATAGGACAGATCACCTAGAGACTGATAGTTTGTCCAGGTAGCTGTGGTAGTGAGACTAAAACCTCCTGAAGATGCATAGCACAGTGTAGTTCAGCACTTATAGTTTGTCACTGTGTATTTGAATACTTCATACTGGAAAGGCCATAACCTCCTGCCTTCCTCACATTAAGGTAATCTTTGCTAATCCTCTAAAAGATGGCTTTGCAGTAATTGATTGCACAGCTGCCTCACATCCATGACACTGGCCCAGAACCCGTGATCTCTAAAGCCAACAAGAAGTCCGTCTAATGGCAAAAAGCTCAAAATGGCTGCTCAGCTGAGGCCAACAGGAAAGCAAGGGGAACAGCGGCGTCTTGAGGGGACTAAGCATTTCAGGCAAACGTGAGAATTCTAATTGAACTAAATATTTGTGATTTGTTTTTAACAGGTCATCCTCTGTATCACCTGCGGTTTGATTCCACTACTGTACATGCAATTCATATCTGTCCATTTATTAGTACATTAAGTTAATAATTAAGAACCCATCTCTGACCTTTGTGACCATCAGATTTCTCCCCCTTTGTCTGCGGTTAAATGATGAATGATTTTTCCATTATGAAGGCTAATGGTGCAATGTGTTAAACCCTACTCAGCCGTGACGACTAACCATGACCCTAGTTACATTATGGGCCATGAGGGCTTGTGCTATTTTCACTAAATTACATATATGGCAGAGGCATGATCTACCCAATAATGCAAGTCAGTTTAATGATAAATGAAACTGTCATCACATATGTGATGATTTAGTGCAGGTAATTGGCTACATAAGAGACAAACTGCTGGGCCTTGTG
Source organism: Apogon hyalosoma (assembly GCA_037367295.1). Lineage (NCBI taxonomy): Eukaryota > Metazoa > Chordata > Actinopteri > Kurtiformes > Apogonidae > Apogon > Apogon hyalosoma. The sequence continues at coordinate 26,801,229 of JAPQRP010000002.1, forward strand.
GCCTGCAGATTGTGTCATTACACTCCTAATGTCATTTGTCATGGTTTGGCCTGGACTACAATGAACAGTAAAGCAGCACTGAATCATTTTTTTAAAATAGCATTACCTCAAAAGGGTCCATGGGGTATAGATCAAATAATGTCTTACAATGCCTGAGGTTCATTTCTCTAAATTTGGTTTTTAATGTATTTAAAGGTAACATTTTCAATGTTTGTATTGCTAACGTTGCTGTGTCCTTTAGTCACTGAGCCATGTGCTACTGAAAGCATGCTCAGGAGCCTTTAGAAAGCATCTGTCTATTGTGCCGTCATCGATCTTTTATCATGCACAGGTATGTTCTGTCTGTCTGTTTCCTGGCTTGTTTTGGCTCTCCAGGACTCAGTGGAAAAGCCAGATTAGATGGAATAAAGTGGCCCGGAGCACTCAGTTCCTAACAGTTAGAATTTGGCCTCATCGTGCTTACAGCTCCATGTTCCAAAAGACATCAGGAGATGCACATACCCATGCACACAGCTGTATGCGCACCCACTCACACACAGTTAACACAACTCTTTCGTGCCCCCAGGCTGAACACAGTGCAGTCTAGATTGAGTTTCAGACACAGAGCATGTTACAGGGTAATTGCATTGTTAATCAATGTCTCTCTGAGCCAAGACAATGGTCTGGGCTTCACAGTCCGTTTCTCCAGATTGGCTATGAGGGATATACAGTGGTGTAATCTTCTCTCAGTGCATTATGCATTGCATGGATCCCCCTGAGGGATTTTTTCCTAGAGATTTGTCAGGTCACTCATTTATCAGTGCAGTTGTTTTTTCTTTACTTCCAGTTTGCTTTTCAGTTTTACATCAAGAGATTGACCAGATCCATAAGTAAGCTCCTGCTATTTTCTGATTTTCAGCTTAAAGATATCTTTTCTGTATACAAGTTTAAAGTCAGAAACATTTTTGCTTTGTTTTTAATGTTGACACAATGCAGTGTAAGGTCTTGATATAAGATATCAGAGCTAGAAACAGCTGTGTCATTCATTACATTATACAGCTACAAGCAAATATGTGAGGGATAATTCCACAGATACTTTTGAGCTGCAGCTCTGTGCAGTTTGGTTGGGACACGCTCATCTGACACTAATCTGGGCGTAATTGGGAGATAACGCTTTCTTAGTGATATGTCAGGATAGAACATGTAAGAATTAATAAAGCTTTTACTTTCGGGCACAGTCGCTTGGAAAGGAAATTGGTTGTAATACCCCCAGAATTGACTGTTGTCATGCTGGTGACAGCAGTATTAGCCATCACAGGATTAAGCTGATACTGTGCAGGTAAATGTTTTATCTTTAAGATTTTTCTGTGTGGTAAAACAAAGCTCCTGTTTGACTGAACTTATTAAATGCTGTTCAGAAGCCCCTTTAATCCATTTCCTGCCCCCAAAAAGCAGTTTACCTTGATGCTTTTTGATATTCATAGACTTGCAGATTGTACTTTCGGTACCTGCTTGTCGCCCTGTTAACAGCGTCTGCCGATTACTCAAAGCGATATGGGTAGGTCCTGGCTTTAGACTAGGGGTTTAAAGGTAAAAGGTAGAATGCCTGCTCTCTGTGATGTTGACATAGCCAGGAGCCCTGCTTTATCGCTTTGTAAAGTATGTAGTAGTTTAAAGTTGAATAACATAAAATAACATAATATAATGTTATTTATGTTATTTCCCACGTGAAGAACTCCTGTAAACCTTGCAGTATTGAAACTCAGTGAACAAGGCATCTTAGACAAGCTGAAAAACAAATGGTGGTACGATAAGGGTGAATGTGGAACCAAGGACTCTGGAAGTAAGGTCAGTCGCTGCAGGTCTTTTGTACTGATTCCAAATTGCATTTTGACGTACTGTTCATATGCAAGACAAGACTTCTCTAACATCTATAATATACATTTTGTTTATTTGCTACACATATTTTTTTCTTTTTCTTTTTTCAGTATTTTACTTTTTGACCTGCCACAAACTGCAACACAGTTTACACGTGGCTTTATTAGAAGGCATCATTTCCCCAAATTCAGATTTTGTCCTTTTATTGCCATTGAAATTAGACACTTTTTGATGCAATATGTAATGTGGAAGCTCTCATTTTTTTGTGAAAACTGTAATGTTAATATTCTGGGGAAATGAGTAGCGTGCCTTATGGATACACTATTTCAACTGAATCACAGCAGTTAACAGTTGTTGATAAATGCTATTTTTGCTCATTTTCACTCTTGACATTCATGATACTTTGACCATTATGCTGCTGTTCCTATTTACCAAACTGTTAATGAAAATTTGATTTATTTGTGTTGTTACTAGTTTGCATAGAGATGTGTCTATTAGATTCTTTGGCTTCCTGTGGTGTGCCGAACAAGCAAAGCCTCTTACTGTGATGAGACACTCAAATTCAACTTCTCTAAGCAGTGAGAGCGCTCTAGGGTGTCCTCTAAATCTTGCGGCTGCTCAGAGTTGAAATTAGAGGCTCTGGTCGCACTTCACAAGAAGTTAAGGAATGTAATAAACCAACTATTTAACCCTCTGAGATACAGTAAAGGCCTCAGATCACAGGTTAGTGTTGTCAGATAGTGTGGAATGTGTCTGCTCATAGGGTTAAACTGCAAATAGTAAAACTCTAATGAACAAATTTTTAATGAATATGTTTGGTAGGTAAGCAGCAGCAAAATGGTTTGATATTTAGTGTTTTCTTAACCTTAATAGAGATATCATTCATCTACTATTTGACTGTACTGTATGACAGTGTTGCCATGAGAGTTATACGTACATGTCGCTGAGAAGAATGAAAAGACAGGGATTTTCAGAGCTGTCGACCTATGCGATACTGACCAGCTTCCTAACGTGGTCAAGAGCAGAAGCCATTATATATACAGTAGCATAAGCATAGCAAGGAAAGCTCTACATTCACCGACAGATAGTCCACTAAGAGCTGGCTTCTTTCTCCTTAATGGTTTGACTATGGCGGTCTGAGGTTCCTCATAACTTCACGACAACCATAGGAAAATCAGTTCAGTTGAAATTATAAGACTTAATCTTAGTAACCTCATTACATCTTCAATTTTCTGTTGCTTGTAGATATTAGTACATTTATTGTATTCTTTGTAGCACCAGGAAAATAGAGTATGATGATTTACTTAAGTAGTTTTACTGTCCAAGGCTATGTAAGGCTCAGTTTGGAGGATACAGGCTGTATGTTTTTTTCTGCTGTCCTTGTTCCACTGCAAAACTCTTAACTATGTTATTCACTTACCCCCAGGACAAGACAAGTGCTCTCAGCCTAAGCAATGTGGCTGGTGTCTTCTATATTCTGGTTGGAGGGCTGGGGCTGGCCATGATGGTGGCTCTGATAGAGTTCTGTTATAAATCACGACAAGAAACCAAACGACTGAAATTGGCAAAGAATGCCCAGAATTTTAAGCCGGCTCCCCCGACCAACACCCAGAACTTTGCCACATACAGAGAAGGCTACAACGTTTACGGAACCGAGAGTGTAAAGATCTAGAGGTACGTCGCTTCCACTTATCGTCCTCTTAAGTCACATGAGAGATGAATCATTTAGCTTTCTGTCGTGTCAGCCGAGATTTAATTATTCATACAAATGTTTTTCTGTACAGCTGCTGCTTGTGCAGAATGTGTATAGTTGTCATGTCGGACACAACAGAGCACGCACGCACCCTAAAAACACAAAACTCTTAAGATATTTGTTTTGGGCTTTGACATATAGCTCCATGGATACTGCCTCAGGCTACAGGAAGTCTCATGTGGGTTAACATGAGCGAAAGAGATGTGCAAATGTGCTGCATATCACTTTTCCTCTGCATCATCATAGAACACTATTTACAATGTGCTTCATCTCAGTGTGTGTTTAACCCATAAAGACCCAGTACTACTTTTATGTCAGTTCTCAAATTAAATTTTCTCTATTTAACATTTCTTGAGCGGTTTATCACCATTTATTATAATATTATCCTCTGTATTTTGCATTTTTTCAATGACAATCAAGTATTTTTTCTTTTTTTAATTCACTGATTATGTAGATGTTCACTAACCCTTTACAGGGCACTCATTAAAATACTCTGAAATTCAAAATTTCAACCTTAGTGTGTTATTAGACATCATCCTCTACCTCCTCTTGCCTTAAAACATCTGAGCAGCACTTGCTAAAAAGTAAACACATGCAATAAAACAACTGTTATAA
>JAPQRP010000002.1:26810064-26827187 GCA_037367295.1 Apogon hyalosoma
GTGTGTGTGTGTGTGTGTGTGTGTGTGTGCGTGTGTGTGTGTGTGTGTGTGTGTGTGTGTGTGTGTGCATGTGTGTGTCTGTGTGAAGGGAAAAATAAAAAGACCCATGAAAGAAAGGAAGAAAGATGGAACTCAAAAGGCTGAAGGAGGACGTGTCATGGGGGGGATACTTTGATTACCACCACAGAAAAGGCTTTCTGGTTCAGTAGCTCTCTCACTTTGTACTTTACTGCAGTGTTTTACCCTATCTATCTCTCCAAGGACACAATGAATAAATCAGATTGCAACTCACTTGTTCCATTTGCCTTTTTTTTCTATAGTTGAATCCCTCTGTTATCTTCAAGTGCACCTGAAGAGACCTGCACTTGACATTTAAGTTCAGTTGACATTGATCAACCTTCCAAACGTTCACTATTTTTACACAGGATAAGTAGTTGAACAGTGTTATCATACATCAGGTATTCTTGTGAGTTGAGAACGTCTATAGGGACTTACACACAATTACAGGTCTGCTTTGTTGATTTGTTTTCTGTGCTTGCTTTAAAGAACATTTCCAAATTCCGTGTGGTTTACAGCTTTTCCAGCTCTTTAAAGCTGAGTGCAAAGCAATGCAGATGACACATGTGAGGTCTTGGATGCAGGATTAACAAACATGACTCAATATTAGCAGGAAAACACCATTTACTCTTATATAACAGAATCAGTCATATCCGTGAACTTTGCCCCTCGACTGTAGCATCAAATTTAAATTAGAACATCATACTATGCCAAATAATGTCGCCCATTTATGGAAAAAAAAAACCTCATTTCTCCAGAGAGTGAGTCATATGTATATGCTTCACAGACACCATTTAGATAGAAAGAGCAGATCCTGTTACAGTTTGACTAAACCTGAATGGGAAAATGCACTTGATGTGACATTGAACACAGTGTGATCATTAGTGATAGATATGCCAGCTCCAGCATCTCACAGACAGTCACTATCATGGGATTTTTGTGCATCACAGACTAGAGCTCTAAAGCTAATGGGAATGAATGCAGCAATACGACATCTCTACTTTGCCTCAGTAATTCCTCTGGCCATGACCTCCTACATTTATTTCTCATTTCCATCCAAGAAAGTGAAAGTTATGCTCAGGGATGCTTTATGAGAAGTGCTGAGACCTTTGCTCAACACACAAAAATGTCTGGCAGCCGAATTATATTATTGATCAGTGTGGAGAAATTGATATCTCCTCCACAAGAGGGAATTTTCTGAGTATTACTGGTGCAAAATATGAGTCTAGGATAAGTCACAACTCTTTTATTGTGAGGGTCAGACCGGCTTCACCACAACTAATACTACTAAGCAGCTGAATGGATTCAGGGTTTAGTAGCACTGGTGCTGCACTATGTGGTCTATAAGGGGATATGGCTCTCTATATCTTTTTGATGATATAGAAATTGATTAGGGTTACAATAATTCATGTGATTGACATTTTGAGGAATAATTTCAAAGTGTTCATTTTTTTCATAAGATGTGTTAACCTGACATCAAACTGTTCTTGTTTGTTCCCTAAATTGAACATATTCTTGGATCTAACATGTTAAGATAACTTGTTGAGTTACTAATGGCCAATTCTATTAAAAGGCAAGGATTTACATTTAAATAACAGTAACAAATAATCTGTAATGTATCGCAGTTTGGAAGTAACTTGCACAACACTGCTAATGACACATATGTCTAAAACAACAACAAATGTGGCTAAAAAAAACACTTGTTGAAGGACATTTCAATCTCTAAGATAAAAAGAGCACCATTCTGATTAGATGAAGCTTGATGCACTCAACATGGATGAAAATGTGCATGTCAGCCAGATGAAGATCCCTGTGGAGCATACCTAGCATCTTGCTGAATCAATACTTCTGCTCTCAAGGTCTAACAAAGTCCAACCAGATGACATGTGTAACTGTACTGTGCAGATGCAGAAGACATCAGAGTGCTGCGCTGGGTAGAGTTTTAGTGTGGGGTTAGAAAAAAACGTGAATTCAAAGTAGCAGGGGTTGAAGTCCTGCAGAGCTTTATTAATACACCCCATTAGAAGTGACAAGAAACTCAGTGTGACTTCACATCTGGACATTGCAGTTCCTCATTAGAGCTCATGAGGGCAGCGGGTTTTTAATAGATTCAGCATACAACAGCCTGCAAAAGTATCAGACTGTAGAATCCATGTTGATCCTAATATATTTTAGAGCTCATTCTGCATTTATGAGATGAAAAGACCATCAGTCATCAGTTGTCAGCAACTTGTTTGAACTCTCACAAAGGAAAATTTCTACAGTTACTGTTTGTTTGGGCTGCGCTGGTTGCTGGTCTTCTGCTATGGCTTTTGCAGTCTAATGTGTAATGCAAACATTATAACAGTTCCATGATGTTATAATTGCTCTAGACAATAACAAAAGGGAATATGAGTCAGCTGTGGTCCATCGCTTTAGAAACACATGATTGGATTTTGATGATGAAAAGTTCAAGGAAAGATAAACTGTGTGCTGTTGCTCAACTACAACATAAATCCCACTGTTTATACTGGGGGGAGGGGGGCTCTGTGTAATGGATTTTTACTAAACTGTGGGAAATGATGCATTTTCACATTTTAAGAAGTAAACAGATCAGCTCATGAAAGGTCACATCATAATTTGCTGACTCTATGAGTCTTTGCAAAATATTTGACTGTGTCAGGACCCTGTTTCTCAAAAGCATCTCAAAGCAAAGATGGCACTGGACGTATAATCACACTAAGATTATCTTAGCCTAAAATGAAATGACATTTGACAAAGTGCAATATTTGCTTTATTTATATAAGTTATGGTCATTTTAATGCACACATCTATGTTAAAATGTCTCTGTGGGGATCTGTACTTATACAAATTATTGCTTTGAGCTGAATAAGCCTGCTATCATTTTGTCATTGTCAGTAGAGAGCCAAAGTCCCACCACTTACAGCTGTGCACTATGGGATGTAACATCAATCAATGGTGAAAGTTTTTTTTTTTAATTATTATGCACCTACCATCATTTACATATATGATGTTTGTCAATTTAAAATACAATTTTACAAGAACAAGCCAGTTTCTAGTAAAAATGTTGAACCATCAGACAGTGAAAATACATAAATGGGTCTTTCCACGAAACTGGGTTCAATTTGGTACCTGCTTTTTTAGACCCAATGATAAAAGAAATGCAGACATATTTCCCCCCAGGACGCACCTAATGATGACCTCAGATAAATGCAAAAAATTATACTCTTGCTCTGAGCCATCCCAAAATAAATGAATTTTCAATCAAATATTGGTTGCACAAATAGGAACAAAACTGGGACAGGAAAAGCTACCTGGTGTCAATGCATTTGATCTGGAAAGCATGGCTTGAAATGGTTTTATATACCACTATAGATAAAGACACTGTGTTTAATTTGATGATCCTAGTGTTTTTCTAATCCAGACATGCAGGTTTTTTATGAATCTGCAGTCTCATTTCAGGTTTTGTGTGTAACCCATCATGTCAGCTAGCATTACATGTGGAACCTGCCCATTTAAACACATATAAATTGCAGGTGATTTTGCAACAGCGGCCATTTTTGTGAAACACTCTGCCTTGCATATTTACTTTAATTCCCAAAATGTACCTGTGAGAGAATAAAAAGATATATTTGAAAAAGTAGTAGCGCATAATTTTCATGTTTCTTGCTTCCTAACATTAGTCTACATCTGGTTTGAATTTTTAGCCCCTCTGTCCTACTTTTAGGGACCAGTTTCATAGAAGCACCCAGATACAAAGACTACACACCAGAAAGTCGTGGAGGTGATGTCATCAGAACTGTCTCTCACCACGATTTGGCCAGAGTCACTGAAGGGTCTCTGCAGCTTAAACATGACTAGACCTCTTCAACAACTTTTTCACCTCCCTCTTGTAGAAGGAGGTATAATATACCAAGGCAGTGGTGCTGATTATGTATCGCGTGTATTAGGACAAGCAGTCCATTCACAAAGCTACATGTTTCTTTACCATATTTACTGCAAACTGTGACTTTCGTGGCTCATAAAATTATCTTTAAATATGACAGACATCATGCACAATTGAAATCCTGTCAAGAAGGTTTTCACCATTGACAGCTGTTCATATATTTTCCAAAGTTAGTTCTCATGGGACACAGCAGATTGGATGGGACTTTAGATCTTAGCAGGTAGCATATTCCTCATAATCACTGTGTAATGTGTTAACATGTTATTATAAGTAACGGGCACTCAGAGAGCATAGACCTCCACCAAGGCTATTAGTCCACTGGTCCTCCACAGAATTATTAAACTACAGTCAAAAGAAAAGATATTTTTTTCTTAATTTTCAGTAGTTTGTGACACTTCAATTTTTTTTTTATTTTTATTTTTTTCCCAGCCTCATGGTTATGATCACAGAACCTCTAGTGTGGAGATAATTAACACATTAAAAACATACAGATAAAACAAGTGTGAATGTTTTGTGATAAAACTAATTATTAATTGAAATTCTAACCTGATGGTGTGAAATAAAAGGTGAGAGGATCATCACAGTTGTTACAGTATTCCCTGTGCTATCAATGTGTGTACCAGGTTTAGAGAAAGTTCTTCAGATACAACATATATTGAAATATTGCACAATGTAAGAAAATCTTTGATCTGCTGGTGGTTCAACAGGAAAAGTGAGGGGATCACCAAGGTCATGAGGATTCATTTGTTGGGCATCTGCCATGTTTCAGTGTGGATCAGTGCTGTGGACTGGTGACCTCCACTCATTCATCTGATCGACACATACATTATTTACAGTGTTGGAGAATTTTATATGACCATAACAGAGGATCAAAACCTATTTCCACACTGCCTACACCCTTTTTCATGGAAGTTACCACAGAGTGAGTGTTGAGTTCGTCTATTAGAAACTAACTGTATGAGAAGCAAAATATTCTGTCAGTGTCTGACAGTGCATGAAGCGCCATCACGATTTTAAATGCAACACTTCACTACAACTCCTGCAACGAGATGCCAAAGGTATAGGCCAAGACGTAGCTTGAATAACAAAGACAAGCCAAGTCAAAAAAGTAATTTCATTCATTCACTGAAGCATCAGAAGACAAAACAGAATGTGTTTGTGTGTCTGTGAGTGTATGCGATAGGCAGAGGAAAGGATGTGGTAATACTCTGGTTGTTTGATGTTTCTATTCATAACTGACAGCAGTTACAAGATAATAGCAGAGCTTTTTTTAAAACCTGACAATGTCTTGCAGCCCTTGAGCAAAACAAGAAGACATACCCCATGTAAATTAGAAAGTAAAAACAAATAGAAAGGATGTGCACAGCTCATTACTGGTGGATGTAAAGCATGTGTGCAGCAGATGAATGGCAAAGTCCAGGTCTTTGAACAGAAAGAAATGTTCCTGTCACAGACGTTCCTTTAGAACATAATTAAAGCTGAAAAGGCATTGTCTCTTTCTTGTCATTCAGGTATGTCGCGTGGATGTACCTTAAAACTCCTTTGAGCAAACATCAAGTGTTCAATCAAAGTGTAACTTTAAATTGCTTTTCGACTCTCCCTTTTAATGACACCCATTAGGGTACAGTGGGGGAGATGCAAGTGCAAATGCCCTCCATGTTGCAGGTTTGGCTTACCAAGTGGCTTGAGTACTTAATGAATCTCATTTCTAGCATGAGAAAAAGAAAGGGTTCTTGTGCGTGTGTTAGTAATATGTTTTAAATGACCAGTATAGTCATCTGCAATCATTATGTAAATATTCGGTGCAAGGATGCCCATAGGGTTTGATGAGATATTGAGTATTATTGTTGCCTTTACATTAAAATACCTTTGGCTTTAGGTGAACAATTAGGAATGCACAGTTTTATTGTTACACATTTAGTACGTGAAAAGTGTTAAGTAGCTTTTAACCCTAAATACATGCTTCGTATTTCAAAACATCCACATGGTCAGTAAACAGCATTTACCAGGAAATGTGAATAACCTCATCTTTTCTAAGCCTGTTGCCATCTCTATGGGCTGTGCTGCAACAGGAACAAGACACTGTTGTTCTATAAAATGTTTACATCATAATGTTTATATATTCCCATGTCATGAAGACTGAAAAAAATAAACAAAAACTTGAAATCCAGTAGTGTTTGAAAAACACTGCCATAGTGTGGTCTCAAACACACATTGTACTCATTGTGTGATTTTATATCTGGACAATATCCCTCTCATTATTTCCAAGGTAAAATCTCTGCCAACGTTACAGGGAAACCCTGAGTAGGAGTCGAGGGGGCTGCGATAGAAACACTGCCTCTTCTAAATTCAGAGAAATTGCTATTTCAAGTGGAGTCATCAGCACATTTCCAAATTCACTGTCATTTTCTTCATTGACCATAACAGCAAAAACACTTCATCTGCTCCGCCGCTTGACGGGCGCTATTCAACAGGGACCAACTGAATAGAAGTGCAGAGCCTGCAAGAAGGCCTCGTCCAATCAGAGAGCGCAGACAGGCGTACCAGCCTGAGAGAGAGAGCGCCAGAGCAGCGGGAGAGATATTGTTGTTCAGAAATTGCATTACAGGAATATGTGATATAACAATAGGAACAGTTCTGGCCAATATATTCTCTCTCTAAATGTCAGAGAGGCATTCTTGCTTAACTCATGCAAAGTTAGGAGCGCAAAGAGTTCTGAAGAAGTATGGATTCAGCTGGCACAAAGTGTAAAATGCTTCCATATTAAAATACACAGCAACCACTATGGCTAGCCTCACAAACTGTTGCAATCTTTTTGATGTCACCCTTAACAGAAAACATTTTCTCCACCCTGAAAGTAATGAAGAGAATGAGGGGGTGCTTCAAAGAAAGAATGCTTTAGAAAAAATCTTTCACAGTGTCAAATTTATGTGATTTTTCAATTGTCTGTGCATAACACCCATGTCTTTTGTGGAAGGCTATTTTTGAGCCATCTCCCTCAGCAATAGCTCAATTTAATAGAACAGTAACAGGATACTAGCCTAGAACACTGTTCAATTTGATTACGCACTTCATGGGGACTGCGGACTTTGATAAAGGATTGATTTATTTTGCAGGGAGCTTGAAATAATAATCCTCTGCTAAACCATCGTGGCCTCCAGGCTCAAACTTTTAATAACGTTATGAGAGAGATGAGAATAGTGCATCACTTCAGGCTTAGTGTGGCTCTGTTCAGTCGTCCTGTACAATAGGCTCTTCCCGTAGCCTTTGGTTGCCTCTGCATGATGGGTTGTTTGTTTTTGTTTGTTGGTAGGCCTCTAAAGCCATCCAGGAATTTGCCCTTGGGTTTAGTCATATGTACACTTAAATAACCGGTGTCATGAATCATAGTGGTGCTGAGTGTTTACAAAGACACTAGTTCTTTATAAAGGCTACAGAACCCTTGTGATAGTTGTGGTGCTCATTATTAAAACCCAAAAGAGAACACAGGGCTTATAAGCTTCAGAGACTACAAGCAAATGCAAAATTAAGAAAGGCTGAGATGAGACCACATAAGGAAGATAGGACATAAACAGGCTGAAAGTGCCTTGAACTGCCACTGGGGGCTCATAAAAACTGAATGGTGGCTGTGCTTTGTGTGAATTATTTAAATTGTGGGGGGACAGACCTTACAGATGCTGCATTCTTCATGAGTATGTGTTGGCATGACTGTCACCGCTGACATGACAAGCAACCCGCTTTCAATCTTCCAATCACCCACATACCCAGATATATAGGTGAGGTGGGCTAAAAGAATAAGAAAACCTTTTTCTCAGCTTCTAAATGCTCCAGAGTGTTCATTAGAAGGTTCATGTAACGACTGGTTGCTTGGCTTTCAGAGCTATGTCACCTAAAGGTAGTGTATCCATCTGAAAATGGTGCTACTGAGATAGGTGAGATTAGAGGAAGGTGAAGTTGTGGATGTTGAGAGCAAAAATACGATGCAAAATATGATACTATGGGTGGCAAAGAGGTGTAACAGTTAGCATCTTTGCCTCCAGTATCTCCCATCAACATAAAAATACGTAGATCAAGTCTCCTGTCAGGATGGGTAAGATGCAGAGACTGAATTTACAATGATTTAACCTTAACTTTTAACAGAGAAGCGACGTCTGACTCTTTCCACTGTGCACAGAAAAAGTATGAATGGCAGTCAATGGCAAGAGTCACTTTTGATCTCATTTGAACAGTTCCACCCTTTTTCTACTTGAAAAATAATTTTACATGTCAAGAAAGGTACGGTCTGTGGTAAAGGTAGTTAAGTAACACCTAGTTTAGTGTAACATGGCTCAGTGGACTGCATCTTTTGTCAAAAGCTATGCTTGTCGCCGAGCATCAAAGCAGCGGTTACCTCAGAATATTTCACCTCGTTCTTCAAGACGAAGGTGTGAACTCATTCCAATTCTAGTCATGTTCAAGCTGCAGAAACGTCTTCAGCAATTCTGAGCAACTTGTGAGAGATATAAATATAATGTCATCACCTCTGCCCTTTACACATCTTTCTATTTATGTATTTTCACAGTGTGATACTACAACAGTTTTACAACATCCATCCATTTTCTTAATCGTTTAATACTCATGAGGGGTGCAGAGGTGTTGGAGCCAATCCTTGCTACCTTTGGGCGAAGATACACTCTGGACGTATGTATGATGGATGTTTGTTGTAGGGCAAGTTTTACAAACTGCAGCTTTCTTGGTTTGTAAAATATATATCATAATATCTTTTAAACTGACAAACATCATGTGTAAGTGAAGAGATAATACATACAGGATCAAAAAATGACTTGTCTCACACTATTTTTTCATTTTTTTCCCCCAGAAATACAGTCCCATGGGGTAAAACCTGAAAGGGCAGGACTTCTGTATTCTACTTTAGGTCTGTTCATTGGTAAAATATCTTAAAAATAAATAAGTCCATTAAAACGTGCTGTTGAGTTATTGGAATCCATAGTTTTACTTAATGTAATGACCCGTTTGATTTGGTCAGCTGCTGTAATATGGTGTAGTATCCCCCTATATTATTGTTTACTAATACACGGTACATCACAAAATGTAATGTGAAGGACAGTTTAATGCATCAATGAACATCTGCAAATATCACACCAAACAGGTTTTCATCAGCAGTGGCGGTGAGAACGCCTCCCTTGACCTCATGCTACTTCTCAACATGATTATTTTGATTGAAAGACACAAGCAATAGAAATTACATGCTGTGAATTTAATAACTTCAATATTGAATGTAGCAAATTAATTGTTATAGGACACAGACTTAAATTAACATCATAACCACATTCTCAGCATACAAAGCATCATGTAATGTGTCAATCTGACCAGTCATACTCTATGAGACGCTGTATGCCCATACTACCCCAACATACATGCCGTTATATCATTAGGATGAGATAGGTGTCTGGTCTTACCCACTATCTTCAGACAAAGATGTTATTATTTCACCCGTCTCCCACAGCCACAAAAGCTCATTACGATTGATAACTGATAGCATCGCTTAATCATGTCTGGACAAAGGCCATGGCCATCCCAACAAGTCCCCCGATTGAATTAATGGTATTCATTAAGCCCCAATGAGAGGCTACAGATGCCTCGACCTTATCCTGATACTTCATCTTGGTGGGGGATTGACTGGGGTAAAATACAAGCGCGAAGAGGAAAAAGGAGGAGGAAGAAATGGAGAAAGGGGGGATTGAGATTAGGGGTAGATGAGAGAATGAGCCCCAAGAGAAGAGAGTCGGAGAGGAGTGTAACAGATGAGAGGTGTTCATTTCACTGGTAGCAGATTGACACATTTCCACTGGGGGTATGGTGCCACCACAGACCGTCCCAGAACAGATTACCATCGGCCATGCTGTGATTTAAGCACGCCTGGACTAATGGCCCTCCGATGCCACATTTCATCAAAACTCTCCTGAAACATATGTGAACAACATTATAGAGAAGGGGGAAAAATCACCTCTTCCTCATTAATAGGACAAACCTGAGGCATTATGTGCGCTCAGGGACCCCAGACCTTGAGTTAGAGGACATCATTCAGCTGCTTTAAAATCAGCACTAGCATAAACATGCCTGCCTGTACAATATGAATCATCTGCAGCCGTGCTCCAACAGCTTGCTAACATGCCGCGGTGCTCATGGACTCCCCCAAGCAACCCTGAACCAGCAGCCCAGGAATACACAATGATTTTGACCTCCGGGGTCCATGCAGAGAATGTTATGTAGTTAAGGCAGCACTGCACGCTGTTCACCCCATACAGAGGGCTTAATGCTGGTTTGGGGCTGAGTGCACTTCACTCTTCCATTCCTGATGTTGCTTCAGACCTTGTTTAGGCTTGGATGGTTAAAACACACACAGCAAGATCTTCAGTGGCCTGGTTACACACATGTTATGTGTGAGTCTAGGAAACGGACGAAGGCATTCTAAGAGTAAGTCAGCCTGTTTATTATTATTATTTATTATTATTTATTAAGTTAAGTTTATTAAGATGATATGATATTGTGACCATGAAAAAAATGACATACACACTTTACCTTGTTCCAAAATAAACAAGATAATGATATCACAACCAGACAAACCAACAAAAAGCCACTAAGATTGTAATAATAAACATCTATTCATTTATGGAGAAAATCAAAGCAATTTCATAAGATATTTATTTCATTTAATATTTCATCTAATTTCAAGTAACCCTAACCAAACAAGATTTTCCTTTTTCTCCATAGATTCTTTCCTTGTAATCATAGTTCTTGTTTTTAAATTACGACATGAAAGCTTAATTCATTAAAAGGGCATAGGTTTGGCTGAGACACAACACCAACCAACACCCCAAAATATGTGTACATACAGTATGTCTATAAATATTAAATTATTCTACTGTTAACATCAGCTGACCTCATCTGGAGCTCTGGAGATTCAGCAGCATCTTCCTCAACATTTACAGCATCTGTACTGAATCCTCAGTTACCAATGCATTGTAAAAGATTATTGAAAAGCAATGCAAATGTGGAAATATATTCATTTTGTCTATATGGACTCATTTGTTTTTAAGCAATTTTAAATGCTAATTAAAGTGATTGTAAAATTTATCCAAGCTATAAATATACTTAAGACAAATAACTGTGACTTTCAGTGGTTTTTTATCGACTTCAATGACGGCACCCTTCTACAATTTTATAATTTGTCGCCTGAAATTCTGAATATTTACCAGTCTTTTCATCACTTTCTTCTACTTCTCAAACCAGCCGTTTCTGCTCTCAAAGTAATTACTACTGAAATTTTCAAAAGATCACAGGACTGAAATTCTTCTCATAGTTTGATATTTCCACCAGTGTTTTTTTTTTTTTTTTTTTTTTTTTTTTTTGTCGATAGGCTAATATGGTCAACTAACACCACTTAAAATCATTTCCTACAGCGGAACAGCTGGTGGTGTTATCTACCAACTTTTAAAACAATGTGGTTTCTGATTTATTACAGTTTTACCTGTTATTGATGTTTTGTTGGTGAAAAGGATTCCCTGGTCCCTTCTGTTTTGTGGTAGTGCTGTGACAAAGTACAGAACATGCTGACATGAACAAACTTGTGCACACAGAGGGAAATACGAGTTATTGCATCTCTAGTTCTGAGCCCATGCCTAGCACTCTAACAGACTTCACCATCAAAAAATAAAATTATGGAAATAAATTCATCAAATGTTGGCAGTGAAAATTCAGTCCATCTCAAGGTTTGGTATGAGGACATTGTAATATAAATTAAAAATCTTATACAAACTGAATCAGACATTCAGCGATAGTCTAGACCAGGGGTGCCCAGTCCTGGTCCTCAAGAGCTACTATCCTGCACGTTTTAGATGCATCCCTCTTCCAACAGACCTGATTCAAATGATAAGTCAATCATCAAGCTCTGCAAAAGCCTGATAACGACCATCAGGTGTGTTTCGAAGAGGGATACATCTAAAACGTGCAGGATAGTAGCTCTTGAGGACCAGGATTGGGCACCCCTGAGATCACATCTACTATGCTGTGAATACACTAAATAAACATATATGTCATAAATGTTATAAATCAGTTCCTTGATCCTTAAAATGTAATTGAATGATCAGGATTCATGTTCCATCCATCTATTTTCTAAACCACTAAAGTCGTCATAAGAGTTGCAACCAACCACTCACACCTATAGATGATTTAGATTGACCAATTAACCATTAAGTGTATGTCTTTGGACAGTGGGAGGAAGTAGGAGTACCTGGAGAGAACCCACACAGAAATGGGGAGAACATGCAAACTGAACACAGGCTCTCTGCTAACTACTGCACCAACGTGCCATCCAGAACTCATGTTTATTTCATCAGTTATTCCCACATTAGCTGTGGTGGAATAGGCTAAATGTGATTTTAGTGTCAGGACTGTCAGTTCTATCAATAAGATGAGCATGAGTGTGCCTTATATGAAATGAGTGAACAGGGAGTGTCTATGATGTTACTAAGTTCTAAATAATGGTGGGCGATTCACCAACGAATTGTTCAAAAGAATCGATTCACAAACGCAACTGAATCAATTCAGCAGCACTTTGCTAATATTTTGTTTATTATCACATAAACTAATTAGAATCACTCAATAAGTTGGAGGTGGAAGTGCTGTGTGATGGACCATGCAGCAGGTAGTCTCCACAGCAAGATCTCTGATTGTATCGTGAGACTAATCGCCGGCACCAGACAGACCAAGCCGAGGTAGTGAACAGCTGAATGAAAGAGCGGCCGAGTAGGGCCAAGTAGAGCCGAGTCGCTGAATTGATTCTGAATCTGCTGACTCACTGAATCGTTCACAAATCGATGACTCGCTGAATCGTTCACGAATCGATGACTCGCTGAATCGTTCATGAATTGATGACTCATTGAATTGCTGAGTTTATTGAACTGCTGAATGAGACTAGATACCCCTACCATTTTTTTTTTAATTTAATTGGTAAATCAAATTAATCAGTTCAGAATTCACAACAGATGAACGAACCAAAAGAATCAAGTTAATAAAAAGAATCAGACTTCCCATCACTAGTTCTAACCTGAGGTCAAGAAGGGGAATCAAATATGGCATATTTAGAGATGAAATTCAATTATGCTTTCAGTCCTGCATCCTCTGATGGATCATTGAATAAATGTCAAAAGTGTTTTATCTACCAGTGGTGAGGAATTCTTTAAGAAATGCTGAAATCCGGATTTGTTTCGGGCTCATCTTCCAGGAGATGATAGAGACCTTGTGAACAGTTTTCAGGTCAAAATGTGCCATAGTTATTTTTTTAGATGCAAGCAAATTTAGACTTACAGTACATATTGCAATGTAAAAAGGAATATATGTATGTTCTTATCTTTTTAACATGAAGTTTCTTGTTTGTATTTGATTGTGCAGCAGGGTGAAAAGGCACACATAAAAACCACTTTTTTATTTTTTATTTATTTATTTTTTTTTTTTTTTAAGCTAGAGGCAGTAAAAAGCAGGGTCAGCACTGATTCATGGGATCAGCTTCTTTAATTGTCCAGTGATTCTACATGTAGAAATACAGGCCACATCCTCTGAAAATTAGTGCAGTATTTCAGCACAACCTCCCTGAAACGGAACCATTTTCAAACACCCACACACACAACCATCACCAGCCACTGCAGAGATACACGGGTCTCAAGAGCAGGACTATATTGAATACACTTGTACTTGCATTGTTGCTCCCATGCTGTGACTTTGCACTGGATAAACTGGGTTAATCAAGTGAGCATAAAGCGCTATGCACCACAAATTTGAGCACTGCAGTATGGTTCCCTCTTTTAAGTTGTCCCGCTGCTGGCTTTGTTCAGCTAATTCTTTGAAATGAATGCATTTTAATAAGTGCATAATGTACAGAGCTCCACGTATGATTATGGGCAGTAAGAATATGTCTCATACTTGAAAAAGAGAGGTTATTGAAATTGCCTTATTCTGAAATTTAGCTTATGGTTACATTTTAGATTTAATATTTAAGGCATAGGGACTAATCACCTACTTTACTCCAGAGCCATTAATCACTGTTTTGAGTTATGTTTGTGCACAAAAAAAGCCCTCCCTCCTGTGAAATATATAGTTGACTAATGCATGTGTGGTAAACACCCCATTTCTTTCATTAAGCCGGAGCTCAGTCAGTAATTACACTGAAGGATAGCTATCAGAGCGCTCATTGTATAAAGCTTTAGTGGGTCATCTGCAGTGAAACAGACTGATGAGGAGGGAGAGGGAGAAAGTCTTGTATAAACCTTTCAGTGTGTCACATTTGTAAGGAGCTACAGGGAGTATACGGGGGAAAGTAAAGTGTGCAAGCCTCATGTGAAAAGGCTGCTGAATGTGTTTGTAATTATGGACAGAGTTGTCAAAATGCTGTCATTAATAAACAAACATGCTTGGAAAAATTGCAGTCATCTGTGAATACAGTATCTGGTGCTTTGTAGCTTATGTCTCATTTTGGTATACAATAAATCCACAGTGGGTGTACATATGTGAATGGGGAAATGAATGTGGGAACCTACTGGTGCTAAAGGGGCTATGAGGTTCACAGGTCAAGTTACTTTATTTTCGTTCTCTTCTTTTTACTTCTCCTTCGTTGCTGTCCTCCACTGTGACTGGGTAAGACAGCTGCGGATCATCTGTGAGCCTATTAATTAGTCCAATCGCTGGCAAACAGGCCTGCGTTATCACTGCAGCACGACAGTCTTTCAGAGCTGAAATTAAACCATGCACACTACTGTTTCAGTGCCAAGGGGAGTAGAGATTTAGCTCCACTGGCACCATGCATGGATAAATCACCAGCACTAAGCAGCCCATAGCACGGCCATGGCTAAAGGGAGAGGGCAAATATAATGTGCTGCTGTTTATGACTAGAAAGATCCTCATATATGATGACAAATCAGGGATGAATACTTTGCTTCAAAGAGAAAACACTCCGCTGCTTCAAAAGGAAGGAATGTCTGTCAGAATAACAGAGGAAAGACAATAGAAAAAAGACAAGACTGAGAGTAACTGAGAAGAAGAGAGGCGCCTAAAAGAGCTTCAGCAAACCAAGGTCTCCTTTTACTGAAGGAGAAAGATGAATGGTAAAAGACGTGAGAATTAAGTGACAGACAGAATGAAAGACAAGGGAACACTGTGATTGCAAATGTGTGTGTTTTAACGTGTGTGTGTAGCTCGTGTGCTAGTGCTTTACACTGTATGCATCTGGCCCCGACTTAAGGTTGTGGGAGGATCATGAAACTGTGTTTCCCAGCTTAGACCCTGTTTACTCCCCTTAAAATGCAGATGTTGGTAATAAATCCTGAGTTTGCTCATTTATTTGGGGGGACTGCACCTTGCTTTATTAAACCCATCTATCACTCAGCGCTCCTGAATCAATGGGATGCAGAGGAAAGCAGTGTCAGCACAGAGGCACGCAGGGAGAATATCAGCAGCCTGTACAAGACAGAGGAGAGAGAAGCATTGGACCAGGAATAGATCAAAGCATCTGTCACACATTCTGAATGCACAGTGACAAAGGTCAGTTTCTTGTGTGCATTAATATAGAAAATATATACTTTATGGGACCTGTAGACTATCCAGGTTCGAGTACAGTAGATAATAAGCTATGTTTGAGTAATGCACATTCTGAAGAAGAATCTCTGTGGAAAAAAGTATCAGGTGCATATGTAAATAAAGATCTATATGCATTCAGGTAATTAATTACACCCAATCTGCATTTAGTATTCAGATATGCAGTGTTATCCCGTATGGGGCTCATCTAGGGGAACCAGGGGTGACCTGCTTCAAACTGAGCCCATCTGGAGACTCCCTCACCGGGATTCACTCTCCTGTGGTAAAGAACTCTCTTTTCTGCAGCTGCCACATCCACCGCTCAGCCTGCCAGACGCTTGTTAAATAAGTCTCTCTCAGTCTGTGGACCCGAGCAAAAGGAATATGGAAGAGATCTGGTTCAGCAGAGGGAGATGAGAGAAGAAAGTTGAGTAGCAAAGTGAGAGTGGGAGTGGATAAATAGGTATGAGTGGAAAATACTGTGGCAAGAGTTGAGAGTCGGAAAGTTACTATGCAAACGGACATCAAAGCCTGCAGATTGGCTTGTCCTTTTTTAGTATTGCAGTTAATCACAGAATGTAGTGACACCTCCACTCTCCAGATCAAAGAAACATGACCTGACAGAACTTTTCTGAAAACCTAACCAAAGTGTTCTTCCATCGGTCATTCTAAGTGGGCTGCGAACTGCCAATTGCTACATTCAGTGTTCAATTATCTGTCAGTGACTATATCTGCCAACCTCAATTTACTAGTTAATTCATCTACAGACAAAAGACAGATTACATTCTCACACCCGGCCACAGACTTGACATGTCAGTCAGTTGGTTCAGATTCAGACTCCTTATATTGAAAAAAAAAAAAAAAATTTCATCTTTATGAAATAAAGCTGTGTTTGTATTCAGTGGTTCTCGCCAATATATATGCAAACCCTTAGGGCCTAATAATTACTTGAGAACATTTATTTTTCTTGCTATTGCTTTGTAATAACAGCTAAACTTGTTTCCTGGCAAAAAGGAGATAAGTTCAGCAACTCTACTAACGGCTTAAATCTCAACTGGATATATCTGTAGGTTCAGTGTGTAATCTTTAGTGGCATCTGGAGTTGAAGTTGCCAATTGCAATCACCTGAATACACATCACGTCCATTTTGTTTTTTCTGGTTAAAGGTTCAGTGTGTAAGATCTAGGTGTATTAAATTGAAGAATTGAAATATAATAGTCATGATAATGTGATATCGGTATTAATTTTAGTGAATTTTGTTGCCTTAAATTGAGTCCTACCGCTCTTGTGTAGCTTTAAACAGACGTTCCTTGCTTTTGTTTTTCCGTCATATGGCCAATGTCACCTACTATGCTTGTGTGTGTACCAGGGTAAATATGCACTTAACCAAGAAAAAAGCAACCCCCCCAAAAAAAATCCAAAAAAACTAAAAAAGACTTCTGCGGTCTTTGCAGCCACTATAGCTGTTAGTTGCAGCTTACAGTTTCACCAC
>JAPQRP010000002.1:26827287-26863654 GCA_037367295.1 Apogon hyalosoma
TAAATATAACACACTGGACCTTTAAATGTTACTAAGTGGAACACATTCCAACAGTGGGTGACAATAATGTACATTAAACCTCAACGCCATCCATGATAAAACAGAAAAAATAAGAAGTCAGTTCTCAGTTAGGGGAGACCGGGGATGGTTGGTACACTTTTTTGTCTAACGGGTAGGTTGTAACACAGTCTGGGGTAAATTGTAACAGTAAAATTAAAGAACTAAAAACTGAGACTACACCACAAACAATAACTCCGTATAAACTTATTGTGCGTGTGCTAACACTCAAACATCTTCCAGTGGTTTACTAAGACCAAAAAGAACCTATCATTGATGGGTAAATGAAAAACATTCTCATTGGCATTGATCCTAAGAGTCAAAGAACATTCTTTGAAAAAATATTCAATAATACTTGTGAATGGTGTACCCATGAGAACAGATAACTACATTGGGAGGTCAGAGGAAGCTCCCAATTCACAAAAATAATTCAAGGAAGAAGATTTCCACTTAAAGAAACAACAACAACCATGCATATAAATGATAAAACATGGATGTGAGTGTGTTCATCTGCATGTGTCATCTGTCTAATCAGAATCAGATTCACAGTGATCACAGATATATGTAGGTTTTCCTTGGGTGCAATTTTCATGGATGGAGGACGAGATGGAGTAGTCTTTAGCAACTGACCACATTGTCTTTCCCTGCCTCAGTTCATCTGATGCAGTACACCTGTTCATTTTCCGCACCCATTGTCTTGGCATACTGAAAAGAGGGAGTAGGATAGAGAAAATACACGAGGTGTCATTACGGGGATGGTTGTGCCATTTTTTTGGAAGGAGTTACAACCCTGCCCACCCCTGTACTTGCATGAAAGCTTAAAATTAGTGTTGATGAAATGACTCATAACTTAGCTTAGAGCCTACTCTTCAGTCTAATATAAGTTTCCTAATTCAAACTTCAACAAGTGTCAGTACTAATCAAAATATAAACTTGGACCAAAAGATTAATTTCTTGCCTGAAAAAAACTATTTTTGGGCTTTAAAACCCACATACTTCTTTCCACAGGCATGCAAATCCACATGCAAAGTCAGGGACCAAGTGGTTACACATGAAATTGATCACATGCCATCATTAATGCCATCCTTTATTGGTGAAAGTGATGCTGTTACAACCATCTCCTTGTTACAACCATGCCTGGTCTCCCCTACTGTAAAAACAGAGGTGCAACATGGTGGACTTAATGCCTAATATAAATAAATGCCTCATTTTAAGGTCAATGTAATCATGAGCATTATATGCCTTTGCTGCTATCCAATCCCCCCTAAATACCCCAAACGCCTACACATTAACCTTTAAGAAAACAACTACCACTGATGCCACCAATGTCAGGTGAATATTAGTGAGAAAAAAAAAAAAAAGAGGCAGGGAAACCTTGGAAGAAGTAGGCAATATAGAGGCGTAAACAGTGCATCATCATCTATCAGAGCTAACAGGAAAACTCTAGGGCACGTTGCAACAGCCGTACACACTCAGGCTGTCTGGGAGGCCTTGTCTGTGTTTATCAAAGGGTCAGCACCCACATGAAATGAGCTCAGTGTAAGGTCAATGCACGCATCACTCCTGTGACTCATATAACCATCAATCATGGTCCTAATTCGATTCTAATGCAGAAAAGTCAGGCAATTATGACAGGCTAATTGCAGGTAATGTCAGTGAAAGCCCAAAGTCAAACAGAGACATGCAACAAACTGAATAGTGAATGTAGTTTGAAAGAAACATGACAGCTAACAACATGTTTCCTAATGGCTTTGTACAAGTAAATATTCAAACAAACAAGCCTGTGCTATCTTATACTTCCATGTTCAACACTTATTCAGTTGTGTTCCCACACATTCAAGAAAAGGCTTGAGTGATGTCTTTGAGTGTCTAAAACAAACATTTTGAGAATGCTGACAAAAGCTCTAATTTCAGAATTTCAAGGACTTCTGTTGGGTGGGATAGTCTTAAGGTACCATGACGCTCATGCATAAATCATGCAATCATCATCAATGCATATTCAGTAAGGCTGTATCATTCTGCTTCTCTATGGGAGATTAGAAGGAGCCCGGACTGTGACAAAACCCAGCTGATTGTAATGAGCTTTTTTGTGGCTTCCTGCGCTGACAAAACAAGCCTAAATTAATCATGATACCACCCTCCTACTGCGGCAAGGAAGCCTAAAGCTCCCATCGGCACTCCTCACTGTAAATTGGACCCTGAGACAGAAAATTCCAAGATGCAAAGTGAATTAAATTCCAAAACGCTTTCATTTAAGTCATTCACAGCTAAATGACTAAAAGAATATGTTTTCAATAATTGGCTTGCTTTTATGAAACATGACTCAAACGGTTGCAGTTTGTTGCACCATCTGCACTGAGAGGCGTTAGATAAGTGAAAGACATGCAGGAATAAACAGCAGCAAAAAATACACACTAAAACTTAACAGCGAGCATCACAGGAAGCAAAGCGAGTGTGTATTTATGCGAGGTTGTGTGTGTGAGTGCACTGAAATGTGCACGATAAATGTGTTATTTTTACAATCTTTTATTTCCCTTGTATTTCCATCGCCCCCTGACAACTAAGCTCCCCCATTACTTTTGCAGAAATGTTTGCTTTTTAGCTTATTTGCGTAAATTCTAACAAAGTAGATTTCATTTTTAGGATAGAGTTTGTTTTGTCTGGATGATACTTTTTAAGTTTTACACTCTGAATACTTATCCGGCACATATTGCAGTGCTTTTGTCAATATTTTGATATCACGCCAGCTTTGCCCATTTGCGCTGCAGTGGAATTTTATTTCATATGAGAACTGACTGCTAGTAACCACTGCCCTTTTTAAAATGAAACCACAATGGACTTCCATTAAGGCTGCCAATAATAGAATTCAAATGCAGACGCTACTGAAAACCCTTGACAGTATTTTAATTGCACTGTTAAATCACTTCCTAATAACACTGCAGGCGGTGAGAAATGACAAGCCAAAAATTATAAAGCTGGCAGCTGTTTTAAAATTGTGAAATGTATTCTTTCTGTTCAGACGTTATCAGATAGATAACGACATTACCTTATCAGCTGAAGGTATCCTCCTGGTCAAGGATGATGACACCGTGGGGGTTATACTGTGACAGTGAGCTGAGGGCACGTCTCATCAGACTCTTTAGTCACACTAAGAAGAGACGCCCTCATCCTCTATGTCTAACTGATACTTGCCTCATGATTCCATTACCCCGGAGCGCCAGAGGGCCTGTGGGACAGGAGCCATCCACACAAGAAGCCAAGAAGCAAGTGAAGGCAGGGACAAGATGAAGGCAGGTGCTCGGTGGACGAGGGGAACATGAATATATCAGACAGGTTTGAATGTCTCCTTCCCTGGCAAACAGATTGCCTGGGTTGGGTTGAGTAGATTCATTCCAGCCATATGCCTCAAGGATATACTGGGTCTTCTCATTTTAAGGCTCATCTTCCCATTTTTGCATGTTCAACATTTCGTGATAATAGAGAAACTGGGTCAAACTAGCGCTCTCACATTCCAGTCACATAATTTCTGTGGAGTGAGAACTTTTGAGCATTTGCATTGTACTCTGGGGCGCTGCAAAGAAGGGAGCAAGTTTTAATTCAGCCAGTAAACTTCTCCGACCGCTGTTTTTCAGTTGGATACAGAGGGGAGTCTGACCACTTACACAACTGCGGTATGGGAATAGAAGAGGAGGGGAAATAGTTATAGTAAGCATTACTTCTGCCTCAAGCCTTTGTGCTTCAAGGACAAGTTATCGAATCCAAAATCTCATATTTTGCTTCAAAATTGTGTGGTTTTCTCAACTCTGAATCAAAAAACATTAAAGAAATATAGCCTACACATCCTGTGTGTTCAATATGAGAGCAGGGATGCCCCAAAGCAATTTACCCAGAATGACCTAGCACATGAATAATGCACAAAGCCCATAAAATAGTCAAAGAAAAAACTTAACAGGTTTTACCTTGCCTTATACAAATTATCCCCAGAGATGTGACATTACAAAAGATTAGATGGAAACAGCAGCTACCAGAGCAATATAAGCTTGCTTACAATAAAGTTGCTGACTGAGTAAATATGACTCCCATCTCAGCATGCATAAAAAAACTGAACTGAAGACTATACAGCCTGAAGGTACTTTGTCAAGGCACTTGGTGACCACATCTATCAATGCAGAATCATCTTTAAAAGATGGATTTAACAAAGATTTCTCAGGCACACGACAAGTGAAAGGAAAGGAGTGGATGAGTGAGAGTGAAAAATACAGATGGGGTGAGGGGTTGGAAGACGTGAAAGCAGGGACTCTCGGACTGAGACTTCCGAGTGAAGACTATAGGCAGCGATTTGGACGCCACCCAGACACCTGGAGCTGTTATCAGGTTGTGGTGAGTGGGCCTTTCAGAGGACTGTGAATGGGAAGCTGGAGCTCAGCACTAACAGGCGTTTCAAGGCTCTTTTTCCTCTGATGATGATGGCGTTTTAAAGCAGGTCAAGCTGACAGGGCAGCAGGAAATCTGACTGAAAGAGGGGACAACTGGACTGTGTAACTACCACGGCAGCTCCTAGAGCCACATTACTCACACTGAGGAACAGAACAGCGCAGCCAGTGATACGTCAGTAAGCGCACAGTAGACAAACTGTACAGACATGTAAACCTCCTCATACAAGCACAGTTACATTCAGTCTCTGGTAAGTCATAGTATTTTTTTTTTGTGCAAGGAATATTGAGTTACAGATGATATGGCAAATAAATTATTCTTACAACCTCAAATGAAGACAGAATATTCAAATACATTTTCAGGAAGTATGAAAAGCAGCCTTGTTTTTCACATGACCTCTGTATAAATCATGATTGATCACAACCTTTTCAAAACTACCAAGGACATAAAAAAATGAAGGAAAAAAATATTTTCCTATAAGGACCATGAAATATTAAGAAGTCTTTTCACCAACAATAATTTCAGCTAAAAAGGACCAGACACAATGAAAGGCTGACAGTCATTCATCTTTAGCTGGTGTTCTGGCTGAGTGCAGCTGGAAGAAAAAGCAGAAGGAGGAAGAAGAGAAGGAGGGCTTTTTTTTTTTTCCACTGAACATTAGTCCTTGGTTCTGTCAGTCAGTGCTGATCCAGCCTTTTTGTTTCCTAGCTGATTCTTCTACTATTCCCTCTGAAATGCTAATATGGCAACTTAGTGCGCCAGCGTCAGCCTTTCACAGCCTTTGCCACACATTTTTATATATCCTAGATGAGATCACTGTCTCACTCTTTCTTGCCCTTGTTCTGTCCCTTTTCTAGGCTCACTTTCTAGATGTGCATTGTTTAAGCAGCAAAAGCACACTGTAGTTCCGACTTATTTTAAGTACCCACAAACTCTACAGAAGGGCAACGGTCATGTAATTTTTTTTTCTCTTAAAGATAAGAGAGGGGAAAAAAAACAGTCACGTTCTATTAACCAGCTTGTCACAGTGACCTTTTTTGGTACGGTTCTGAAAAGAAGCAGTTGCACGTACCTTTATCTGTGTTGTGGGTGCATGAAAGCTATAATTTCAGCTGTTTCTCAAAACTTTCTTTGACAGTTCATTCAGTGTAGGTGAATCTCTAGGGTGTTCACCGCATTATGAGACAAGAGCTTTCACAGTCTCAACACAATGTGCCAGTGCAGGTACACACAGACTTTAAATCTTCCTGACAGACAAATCTAACTATTCATTCATCCATGGAGGGGGATGAAAATGATGACAATTAAAAGGGCCTATTTGAAAGTGCCTGTGACGGTCTGTGTATCAGTCAAATCCAATACACAAGGAGATCAAATGTGGGTGTAAATCAAAGAATCTGATGGTGGCTGTTGTATCTAAACCTCATCTGTCTTGTGGAGGAACTCTCAAAAATTACACTCCGCATTATGATTATAGTGTGCCATGTCTGCACTCAATCGGATCTGCTCTTTGGTTGGCTGAGCCCTTTCCCGGTATCTATTCTAATAAGCAGCAGAGTTAATCGAGAGCATAGACCAACACAGTTTCCCCCTGGGAGCAGCCAGGCAGTGCTGCTGACTGTGGTGCTGACAGCCAGAGAGCATTAAGCACAGGGGTACTGCCGCCCAGTGCAGGGGCTCAGTGAACCATGACGGTGTCATTTCTTTTAATAGGGCTTCTTTCTCTCTTTTTCCATTCTCTTATAGTCTGTTTCCTACTTCCCTCTTTTCTTCTCCCACTGTTTCTTTCTTCCATCCTGCCCTGCCAACCGTGATCATCACCCACTCTCCTTGTTACTCTAAACATCCATCTTACTTCCTACATTTCTGCCTTTCTTTAATCCCAGGCCCGCATCTACCTATTTAAAATGCAAGACGTGGGGATGCAGTTGTTGCTGAGAACCCCAACGGCGTGTGGGGAACTCTAATTGGTTTGCTTAACCTTCAGAGCACAATGAGCAGGCTGTAATGAAGGCTCATGATTCATGGCCAGGTAATAAAGCTGAAGAGGGCCGTTTACCCAACAGCATGCGCACACACATGTGTCTTAAGACGCTCTGAGTAACACACAGCTGCATATGGGATTTAACACAACATCGGGAGTGTGTTGTCAGACAGGCGTATGGTCCCTAATAAAGCCCTGAGCTATTCTACTGTGAGAGTATTGAAATGCATTCCTTGGCAAGTGATTTTCATCAAAAACATGCAACCAACATGGCAACCAGGTGCGGATAATTTCAACCCTGGCTGCCAAGAGGGAAAATGATCAGGGTATGTGACACTTGACAACATAATGTAAAAGTTTGCAGGTTAGCAACTCTCTTGTAACACAAACTCGCTGTGCCTGTGACACACCAAAGGTAGAGTAGGTGCTCACACGTTGTGGCCAGCATGTGCTGCCAAACTGTACTGTAAAATCAATTTTACTGCAGCCTGAAAGCCAAGATATATTTAATGCAGTCTATTTTGACAAAGAGCTCTCAGATGGGCCAAATCCAGATCATGCACCCTGATAAGGCACTATATAAGAGCTAAGGGAAACTTGTTAGAACCACAGGGCAACACTTTGCAGAAAGCTGAATTAGCTTGTGTATGTGTGCGTGTGTGTGTGTGTGTGTGTGTGTGTGTGTGTGTGTGTGTGTGTGTGCGAGAGTGTGTGTATGTGTGTGTGCGTGCGTGTGCATGAGTGTGTGCCTGTGTGTTTGTGTTGTGCATGTTTGATGAGGTTTTTTAATGAACTGGTGGACTCCTAGTGGATATTGCTGTGTCAGGGTATAGTCTGCCTTTTAAGGGCTTCTGAATAAGTTATGATATTTGGAGAGATAATGAGATGGAGGGAAGGAGATAGAGGGTGTGAAGGAGCTGAGATCATCAGCAGAAAAGTCTTAACTCAAGGTACTTTTCAAGGTCAATCAGAAACATTCATACAAAAAACTTCCACTTTCAATATTCAGATTTTCTGTAACTCGCAAAAGTCAATATAATTTAACTAATGTCAGGCTCAGATGTCATTAGTTTATAGTGGACATGTTTTTATACTTACATGAAATAGAGCTAAGTGGTGTTTTATCGATGACATTTTTTGAAGGTTAATTATCCTGTTTATGAAAAAAAAAAATCCCCTCTGAAAGAAAAAGAAAAAAAAGTTTTAAAACATGAGTTAAAAAAAAAAAGTGTAAACTGGAGACTGGAAGCATTTCACAAACTGGATGACATTATTTTCCAGTGCTGTTCAGCCATCGTCTATGAGTTACAGTAGTGATGTTTCAACACTATAACCACTGTGTGGCCACTGTACTTTCACCTGTGTATCAAAGCTACACTGCAGATTTACTTTCCTATCAGGCACAGACACACTGCAAATCACAAGCGAACTGATGTTCTCACACCCACATGTACTTTGTCTTATCCTATAGATGTAATGAATTATGGCCATTGTAGTTCACTAACAGGTTTCTAAGACTTGGCATCATTAAATCTTGATAGTTTGAAAACTACATCACAAAAGAACCCCGAGCTTCATGTTCCATGGCACCTACAATAAATCCAAACTACAGGTTTACTTATTGGATTGTTAATTTAGTTGGTAATACATCCTGTGATGCCTCGAGTCATCTATAAATAACCACAGTCCTTTCCAGCTCAGATGTAATACACTACATGTTTCCACCAGTCGATACCTGTAAAGAAGAGTGTTGGTAATATCACCACAGATGTGGGGTGGTCGATGCAGAATTGGATCTAAAATGAAAACTACATGCGACACCTGCAACTAAGTGGGTGTGCAGTGTTGACAGGTATTTCTGTGTCTCATCTGTCTCAAACATGGAGGAAAAATCGAAAACATAACAGCCCTGTGCAGAAGACAAAGGAATTCACATCAGAGTCAGTCTTCTATAATAGAACCTAAACAATTCTAAGGAAAAAAAATCATAACCATTAACAGCTGTTTGGTGATCTTTTCTTGAATTCTCAAACAAGGATTCAACGAATGAGGGAAATGTATTACAACCAAAATACCAAAGACATTTTAATACTAAAATTTATTCAGGGAAGTTTGGGACAAATAAGTCATAACAGTATGCCGTGTCATGTCTAGGCCTTTAACACGTGGCCCATTACAACCAAAACACAAAGTCATATAAGTTTTGACAGAGCTACACTTTGGCCCATTTATCTATGTTACACTGGAATACAAACAACATGAAATTTATAACTGGTAATGGTATTTAAACTCTGTGCACGCAAGTGTGGTAGTTTATATGTCTGTCATATCACTCACAGTTACCATACACAGTCTGTTGCACAGTGTAGAGTCATTGCTTTCACATATTTCAGTCATGAAGTTGTTATAATAACTGCTGGCAATGACATTCAAAACTATAAATTCCCTATTAAAACAAAGAAAGAAATCTTTCATGCTATGTAGTAGTGGCTCATAAATCTCAGGATATGGAAAATGGTGTGTGAAACACAATTGGGTTTTTTTGTATTGTTTTTTTTTTTTTTGTAAAAATCTGAGGAAGGAGCTTTGTCCAGGAAAAGTGCTGTTTTTTTTCCCTACTGTTGTCCATCTGGTATGCTTTGGTATAAAGATAATAAATGAAGGTCAAACTGCAAACTGTTGTATTTTGTCGCTCTTTAAAGCCTCCAATCTGTAGAAAATGAGAATTAATGCTTTTAAGAATTACAATTAAGAATGAATTAGGCGGTTTCTGGTGGTCGAACCTGTGTTGATTGTGTTTGGGCAGTTTGATGTGTTGCTCTTATAGTGTGCTGCAAACAGCTTCTTTGTAAGTTGTTTTCCTTCTCTCTGGTGAACACAGCAGCAATTACTTTCGGCGGTTGCCCTTTTCACACCTCCCATTCACATTTTTTGAGCCTGTCCATTCAGCTGTTCGGAGGAAGGAGGGTTGTATTGTTTAACTACAGCCGTTTCCCTGAGAGGTCTCGAGTTGTTCATATTGTAGAGTTCAGGTGAATTCATCTCATGAGGAAGAAAATATGAACTCTGACCTAAGCGAGTGGATATTTTCCTTTCCTGCGATGCCGGGAAGCAGGATCATAAGTTATGTATAAAAATGTGATTGAGAGAAAGAAAAAAATGTGCTACGAAGTATGAGGTTTGTGATAAATGACAATGCCATTACATCTTTGGTGAGAAATGGAAAAACATGTCATATGAGACCGTTGAATATCATTATTTCATTAATCATTTACCAAAGATGAATCTAAACAGTGACACGGCACCTACTAAAAAAATACTCCTCTCGTTCCAAACCAAAAGGAAATGTAATAGGCAAAACACACAAGACAGAGAAATAAACAAAAAACACAGCACAAGGAGCAAGGCTGAAGGGTAGATTACCTCTGGGTTCACCTCAGGTGCGCCTCTTGATCATGCTGTTGGTCTGGCTTAGAGGTTTTGATATGGGTAGTGACTGTTTATTGAAGCTGGCAGAGGTTGTGCTCTCGGAGGTGGCAGCCTCACATGAGCCTCAGAAACAAGCGGCGTGGAAAACATCCAGGGAACAGAGAGGCCGTAAACCATCATCTTGGCACATATAAAGGCTCATATAAACATGTATCTCACTCATATTTCACCTCTTTATTGGACTCAGCTTCATAGCACATCCAAGATATACAAGTGTCTACAAGAATATAGTCTTTTTTTCACTGTAGCTGTGGGTTACTGAGCAATTTGATGCCTAAAAACCCAAAACGTAAACATTCCTCCGATGATAGAGTTGCCAGAAAAGCTCGAACAACCTAAGTGGGATAATGATCCACAGTATTTTGATTTTAATCTTCAAAATTGTTTCCGGTGACAAGATTTTCACTGTCATTTTCTAAATCCAATCATGATAGAAAAGGCCAGTTATTCATTTACATATAAATTTAACATCTGTGGACATTTATGTATTCAGTGTATTATATCCTTGTTTGCATTTAATATTAAAATTCCCCATTAAATCTATGTATTACACATACACAATATTTAACATGTTAACACTGTATGCTTATAATTAAGCTTTTGGGGACAGTGAACAGTCATGTCAAATGTTACTCGAGGAGTCCTGTTGATCAAGAGCATGGTTGTATTCCTCTGACACGTGTATTCCTTTTTCTTCAGCTTTTCTCTGCATGTCATGTATGTGTCTCACCTCCTCTGCTTTTCATTAATAAACACAATTACAAAATCATGTCTTTGCTGATGGTGCAGCAGTGTAACAGACAAGGCTATTCACAGAGGAATACATTTGAGCTAGAGGCAAAGCAAAATAAATAAATAAATAAATACAGCCTTTACAGCAAAAACACCACTGTTTAATAAATTACCTCAAACAGAGATCGCTTTCAGGGACAGAAACGTTCAAGAAGGTGCATTAACACTTCAAGTGAAAAAAAATAAATAAATAAATAAATGGAAAACTTTCATTGATTGCCTCTGCATACAGTAACAGCAAATATCTGTCATTAGATTCTGAAATCTTCATTTCATCAAAAGTGCACTGTCTCATCAGTGCCTGCTGATTCATTTCCAGCTGCATGAAAAATCCACTGTAAACTGCCAGTCCAGACCCACTGCAGACAAACAAGAGTAGCCTCTAGCTGGTGAGAATGGTGAAGTATTGCAGCCAAAGAGCCAAATATTCCCTGCATGGGAAAAAACAAGTCCAAAATTGAGAGCAATTTTAGGACTTACATTTGTCAAGAGACAATAAACACGACTCCAATTAATTCAGTGTTTCTTTTCTCTGAATGTGTACATATTGCAAGTTTAGCATATCAAGATGATACTGCACCACTGTTATGTTTATCCCTAGTTTCTGCCATATGTTTCCTGTTTGATCCAGGTCTGTGTATCTGACAGAAGTACTACAGCATAGGCTTGTGATTACATTTGTACTCCACCTTTACATGTACATTATCTCTGGTTTTAGTTTATTTTGAATGTATTCTACACAATTCAGAACTTTTACTAGAACATATTATTATCAGTAGTATTGTTAAGAAATAAGGTCTACATACTTATTCCTCTTACATTTCTCTCTGGCCTTATATGTTCTGTCTTTTTACCTTGTGTTACTGTCCAATAAAGGCTTAATCCCCTTAAATAATATTAAGCCCCAAACAATTAGTAAGTCACTTTCTAAATGTCACTGTTTATTGATTCTCCTGAAACTTTGAGAAAACACACAACCTTACCCTTTGCAAGCTAAAAAGGCCACTAAAATGCAGCATTTCTATGCGAAATAAAAAAATCAATTAAGTTTACCTAAAGCGATACACTGCGGTCCACACAACAGTGAGTTAATAAATAGAGGCAGGAGGAAAGTGTGAAGGCACAGTACAAAAAGACAGAGCAGAGAGTGTGCTCTCTGATCTTGATAAAGACTCTTAAGACAGACACCCACAATGAGAGTGAATTAATCATTGTTCAGGGAAGTGGGAGACACGGTCCACTTTACTGGAGATTTATAGGTTGGAAATCAAACGCCACAGCATATCAATTAGCCAGGGTTACACCTCCGCAATTCAATGTGGAGAAACAATGACTCCTGAGAAGGCAATGAGGGGGTGGAGAGGTCTAAAGCAATTTACTGTAATATGTTATGATACTGAATTGAATTTACTGTAAGATATAATGACCATGAATTACATTAGAACATCTCTAATTCATCAAACATCATTTTATTTTGCACTTTTTGTGTAAGGAGTGACCAAAGGAAGGGTGGAGAACCTCTTTAGGTGACAACCAACAGCCGGCACCCTCAGGTAGCACGTTGAAGCCGTGAGCCCCAGCAGCCACAGCCCACCACTCAACCCTCCGTGGTAAAATACATGACAGCCTATTCCTCCTGCAAAACTCTATCATCTGGCAGGGAAAGCCTCTAAATCTTGTTATAAGCTCAGAGAGGATAGAGTCCCACACCATTTATGGATGCTGCATAGAAGCCCAGGGGATGTTATAAGAATTATTCCTGCTCTTTTGGATGCCAAGGAAAAAAAATCATGGCAGGACTTGTTTTAATTATCATCAGGCTTTAAAGTTGGGGTTGTGGACACAAAGCTAACTTCGATGTTGACATGTTGACATTTGACCTTTGACTCAAGGGTATCTGGCTCCCTGTTTTCACAGCAATAATAATTAAACATAAAATTCAATTACATAGCCTGCAGAAATTCCTCATATAGAGCATATTAATCTAAAGTAATACAGATATTAAATGGGGTGAAATTATTCTTAAAAAAAAAAAAAAAAAAAAAAAGGCATGTGCCTAACTTATTCCAATCCTAAATTCATTGCTTCTCAAAGTCATTGCTGCTCAGATGAAAAGCGTGGCAAACATGCTTAGACTGAGCTCTCAGTCACAAGCCCTGTGAGGGTTACTTTGAATGTCTTTCTCTTTTCGATTTCACTATCTCCTACTCTAACAATGGAGAATTGGCTTCCCTTGAGAAAGAGGGAGGATGCTAAATTTGAGATCAGTAGTCCACAGAGAAGCTATATAAAGATACATATGGAATATAAACAGCAAGGCATTACTTGGAATTCATTACTCAATCAAAATGGGCTGTTTAATGTGTAAAGTTCAAGAGGACTGTGGTATGCAGTGTTATTGATTTATGGCTTGGCAATGCTGCCCTTCAGTGGCAGCTGACTAGAAGCACTTTTTTTCTGCAGATGGGTTTCGAGGATTGAATCAGTCTATGCTCTGGAGAAACAGTCTATATAGGCAACAGAAACAGAATCTGCCTCATGAAATAACAGATTCTCACCATTTTTACAGTAATTGCCTTCATACAAAAAACATTTCTGTGATGCAATACCATTTTTTGATCTCCAAAAGTAATTTCTCTCCATATGACAATATGAAGACAAACAATTACTCAGTGTCTGTCAGCGTAAGCCCATATCCTGAAAGGATGTACCTTTCTGTAGGTCAAGTGCACACAAATGTCAGGTTTTGTCTCAGAGAAATAAAGATAGATGTTTTGTGGCACTTGCCTGAAAACTAATCTAAGCTGGTGATCCATCAAGTACCAAGTTTCAGCCCTGCTCAGTCAGTGCACGGGTTTCATCATTCGGGATTCAAGGGCGGACTGATCCGCAGACCCTCTGGCTGGTTCCCTGCTTCAGAGATCAAAGTGTCTGTCTTTGGAAAGAACAAAACTAAGGTTGGTCTTTGAATACTGAAAAAGGTGAAACCACAATGCCACAGTCAATCTAGTTAAAGTATTGTTCTCAGCTGGCTTTTTGGCAACATAAATGTCAAACTATACCCCAAGTCTGGCTGAATGACAAGTGTTTGGACTGTTTGATGGTGTTGTACACAGAGTGGTGCTGACCTCACTATGACATTGATTTTCTTCCAAGTTGGTTATCATGCTCCTCAGCATGACAGGGTCCAGATGTAATTAAATATAATTACATAATGTGTACTCTGTTTAAGAATATAATTTGCAACACTGTTTCATCCTTTGATGATATGCTGAAATCATCAACCACATATTCCTTTTCACTAACAACACTTTACAATATTTACCACAGTTCTGAATCAGTTCTTCACACAGGACCACCACTCCATGTACCACCACCCATGTGCCACCCACATAACAAAACAAAGTGCCAAACAAAGTACAGCCATGAAAAATAGCATGTCCAAAGCTTAAAACACATGCGTAAACAACATACATTACATCAGTGACCACCCCTTCCATTCAAAGTGACATAAAAAAAAAAGCAAAACATTAATCACTCAAGGTCACGAAAGGTTTTTCTCTTTTTTTTTTTTTTTCTAACCAAATAATCACACAACTACCAGATTTCCTCAAAACATCCTCTTCTCTTACTCTCCCGCGAGAGTTGCAGCAGCGGGGTTTGTCCATTGGGTGTCGCTCGGTTACTGCGCCTCGTGCATCCAGCGCCCAACCTCTGGCCCGGATTATATGGCTTGTAATTGTCCCCGGACCAATCACAGAAGTTGTGGGCGTGTCTCCATTGTTACTACAGATACTCGCAGAAGTTTGCACCGACCTGCTGCTGCACCAATGAGTCTGGACGTTAATGAATAGCCGCGGCCCGCGCGAGACAAACGACCCGATTATGCCGAGATAAGGAGCATCTGACTCGCGCTCTGTCCGATAATGGCATGTGATGGTTCTTCTGGGGAGGATTTCCCGGACAAAGTGATGCCCAGAGCAGCTCCGTGCACGTGCAACAAGAAGTGCAGGAACAGGAGCGGCAGTGTTGTCTTCCTGGGATTATTCCTGCTGTCGCTGTCTCTGCACGCTGTCACTCTCGTCTGCTACTTGGATCTGCGGTCCGAAGTCAAAAGGGAAATAATCCACCAGAAGCGGGACTCCATGTTGACACTTGCGGGGACTGACCTGGCTGACCCGGCGGCGGTGTTCTCGCCCGGCCACCCGCGACTGGACTCCGGCAGCAGCCGCGGCGGGGAGGGTCATGAGGTAACTAAAAACAGGCAGAAAAGAAAAAAAAAAGGGGGTAGGAGAGGAGAAATGAAGAACAGCAGCAGCTCCTCCAAGGCGGCATTGTTTTCATTCCTCACACGGAGGCTGTTCGTGTTCATTCACCTCCGTTCAGTCCTCCTGTTCCCTTATCGCGGTGTCAGGTTTTGTGTCTGCTCTGTTATGGCATGTTTCTGGGCAACTTACTTTACAGTAGCCTGTCACGAAGTTTTGCCAGCTCAGTTTCCAGACAAATATGTTTTGAATTAGTGCTCCCGTTTGCGTGATTCAGCTTCTTGGACAAAGATGCACAAAGGTATGAGCTTTAAGTCTGTCACCTGGCCAAATCCCCTGCCGTGCCAGCTCAGGTCAGCACATCCAGGGAGGCATGACAAGAAGGAAGTGCAGAGTTGTGGTCCGCGTTTGCCAGCACCTAAATAAAAGAAACTGCTATTGAACAACACAAGGCATTTAACTCTACTTCTAAATGTAAGCTGTAGGCTGTTTTTGTAAAGCAAACCACATTTAACTCAATTTGTCTTATTTCCAGAGAGAACCCCCCCTTCCTCCTCCTTTTAAACAGACAGAGGTTGATGCACAGAACTCAGGCAGTGTGCCCAGCTGGATTCACAGAGATGGGTCAGTCAGTGTGCTGGAGCAGGTGGACGGAAAATTAACTGGATCACCAGCAGGTGCAAAGCCCAAGGGCTGATGTAAATTCATCAGGACTTAGATGGGGCAGTTGGTACTTGGAGTTGAGCCAGCTTCGTCTCACATGTGTTTTCTTTTCTGGCAGCTGGCTGATTGAATGTTCATTGTGTTGTCTGTGGCTTTGGTAACAACCCCCCCTCCTCCTCCTCCACCACCACCACCACCACCCCAACTCCACACACTCCCTAATTTCATCAGCACAAAGGGACCAAGTGTAGGTCTCAACTTTGTATTGCTTGCCCAATTAGCTCATATGTCATGGCTTGTGTAACCTTTTACGGAGAAAATTATGCTCTGCGTGGGGCGGCATTGGCTGGACATTTAGTTGTGCATAACTGTCAACTTGATAGCAACCCAGAGGAATTCAAGGATGGAGACGGATTATAACATTTTCCTTTCAGAAGTGGAAAGCTAAACCTATTCATTTAGACCTCACCATATCCTTTGCACAGCTTATTTTAGATAGTAGTGGTTTCCCTAGTTAAAACGGAGTGAGATGGTCCTGGTATTCAACCCAGATGGTGACGCTTCATGAGGTGAAAGACTATGGCCCAGCTGTAAATATTTAACAGCGCTGTGATGCTGTCCTTGCCAGATGTCTGCATTAAACAACTCTGATTACACATCCCACAGTTTACATAGTTGGAGAAACAGGAGCATGTGGCATTTGGACGCAGCGGCCGCACTTGTTAACTTTTGAGATGTTCCCTTTGAAGAACGTCTCTTGTACGACTTAAAATTGTTTATTGGATTTTTCACACAAGTCTTCATCAAAGGCATCTCAGCAGCATCATTGAAAATCTGAAGTGAAGTGCAGGTACACAGACAACTGTAACAGAATATGAAGAGTCAATCGAAGACTAGAGAGAAGCACAAACATTTACTTACGTACATCCTACTGATCAGACATAGCATCGTAGGTATCAGTAGGACAGTACAAACGGGTTATCTCTGTTGTGATATAGCTATATTTTGTTAAACACAAATGGTGTCAAATTCTGTGCTCGTCAGAAAGTTTTTATGTTGATGGTCTGCATCAAAAGTAAATCAACTTGACATGGCATCGCCCTGAGAATGTTTGCTCCATCAAGACCACAATGTTGTCATGAGCACAATAACTGTGCACATGAAAAGAAGAAAAAGTGGTTAGTTTTCGGCAGCAGTTTTAACTTCATTTCTAGTGGTGTTTATGCTGTCACCATTCATTTCAATCTCAAAAAATGCAATTTTCAGTCTCAATATGGTTTTACTTCCTCACCTGTTGCTTCTACTTTATCCAGTAATAAGACCAGATGATATTTTTGTATGGGGGGGTATGGCAGAAGTTATAATTACAGACACCTGATCTGAAAAAATAACTGTGGAAAACATCCAGATGAAGATTTGCACCATGTAATATGACAAGCCTGTCATCAGTTTTCAGTCTTCTTGTGAACAGCGGAGGAGCTGCTCATAAGTTACTGTGTCCTAAAGGGATTTGGAGTGATGGGAGGCAGATTAAATAAGGCACAGCAAAATTTATCTAGCAACACTTGTGAGACAATAAAACAAGAGTATGAGAATGTCAAATATATGTCAGGATGTCTATAAAATTTGATTTAACTTTACTCCTCAGAAATGGGAACAGTAGTGTTTTTCCAGGCCAAACATCCACATGCAAGTTTTCTTTCAGAGAGTTTTTCCTAGCAGTAATACTCACTCGTATTTAAACAGAATAAGTTATATAATATGTTACTGGAAGTAATGAACGTTTTCGTGAGATCTCACTAGTAGAAAGTGATTCATTACATGAACCACTAAACATCTCACACAAGCTTAGATCATTCTGGTTACTTGGTAATGAGGACAAATGATTTGGTCATTTATGATGTAGGCCAAGGAAGTGAACAGACAGGTTTCCCATCAGCAGATGCAGTTGTTATACCCTTGAGCAAGGCAGTAAATCCCAGCTGTCCAGCAGATCTGTGCAATTCCCAATAGTAAAACTCCCTGCAGAGAAGGTGTGTTTTTCCAAATTCTGAAGTACAAGTGTGATGCAGGGCACTAGTGAATGAGAACAAGTGCCACTCTGTCAGCCCAACCTTTGTTCACCTGACGTGTGTGAGTAAAACGTAATAAAAGTTGCCCCTCTGACGATGTAATTGTGAAAGGTTGGATTGAGTTTTATTCTTGAGCTTAACATTTTTCTTATAACCATTATATGAAATAATTTTCTCCTCTGATGTATGCCTTCAAAGTCTTGCAAAGAACAGATGCTGAAACATCTGGAGTCTAGTTAACGGCTATTAAAAAAGTCAGTTTGATGGGACACAAAGTCCTCAGCAGCGTACATGCTCTGGTGCGCCAGGGTGGGCTGTCACCAACATCTGCTTTAATTGTGACCAGTGCATGATCGGCTAAAACAGCGGTATCGTATGTACAGAAAAGAGTAGGCCTCCGTATCAGAAATTAATCATAATGGACAAAAGTGTCAGAAAAGCACAAGAAGGAGGAGGACACAACATCAGAGATAAGAGGCTGCAAACTTTTCCGTATAAGACTGAATTATCTTGACAGACAGATGGTGTAGACGCCCAGTAAAGATTAAGTCCAGAGTCGCAAACATTTACCAAAATAATAAATTCTCAAGACCTTCACAGCATTCTATTTAAATTCACTTTGCCAACTGTGTTGCAACAATCTCAAATGTGATTGGCTGTTGACAGGGAACATTTCCCTTAGGTTGAGCTCCACAGTTTTTCTAGATGACAATCTTATGGATGCTATTATTAAATTACTCAAGTTGTGGTTCAAAACAGATGGCCTGTCAGAAACCAGCCGCTGATACTGACTAAGGTGTGACCACTCCTTTTTTATGATATTTAAAAAGAAAACAACACACTATCATTGTTCTCTCCGGCATGAATCGCAGGAGTATTATGAACCTTAATTTCTCAACAGAATGCATGTCAGTTACATTAGTAATGCCAGTTTCTCCTCATCTGCATCTGGCACTCGCATCTACAATCCCCCAGTTTCACCTCCTGAACTTTGTAACCTCATGTCATCTGATGCAATGTAGTGACTAATTTTTAATTGATCCTCTACGTCTAGAAGAGGTGGGCTGACGGCAACCAGAATTTCTGTATTTTTGTGGAAAATAGTTATTTAGGACAGTGTACTGAAGACATCTGTGTAAAAAGAAATATAAATGTCGTAGAGGTAAGTATAACAGAATATCAAGGAACTTTGGTAGTTTATGTACGCAAACAGGTAAAAAAAAAAATACACGCCTTTGTAATAAGTGTTAATAGGGCCAAAAGAATCTTGTGATCACTAAATTACACATCCCTGGGGTGAATGAATTTTAGTCATATCCTCACAGAGCAACAGGGAATCGCGTCTTCTGCTCGCAACAGTACCCCCCCTCCCCACACGCTTTGAAGATTTGAAAGCCCTCTAATTAATAGCATTTTTCCCTTGTGCTGAAAAAGAATGGTTTACTCAATAGTTGGCACTTGGCATACATACCAACACGTTGTCATCCTGATTTACTGTAACTCTGCGTGCCTTTGAAGGGGATGAAGGCTGTAAATGTTGTAATGAAGTGAAATGAAGCAAACAAGGACGCAAAACCATTTCTCATTGACGTATAATGAAATATCTTTTCTTTATTGCTGCCTTCATCTTAAGCACCAGCCGCACCAGATTTGGTAGTAGCCTAGCAGATTGCTTGTTTGTTTTTTGTCATTCTGATGGGGCTTAATCTCAGGCCAGAAATTGGCTGTTGAATCATGTTTGGCTGTCAGAACAGACGAAAGTGTAATGCCATATGCCTGAACATACACCCAGAATCCTTTGAGAGGTAAAAGTCCCCTATATGCCAACAGCTGGAGAGGAGATGTGGAGACACCTGCACACCAAATGAACAGCAAACGTCGCTGCTCGCGGGAACATCTGGAGGTCTGTGTGTCGATAAACCATTCCAACACATACTTCTCCATCAGGCTGGAATTCCCATGCTTATAAGGTCAGACATGGCTGGCAGCTGGTCAGGGATGTAGACTTTAACTACTTTGAGCTTGCCCAACACAGCCAGCGGGGGGTGTTTGACATGATACAGCTCATCCCACACCGCAGGAGGTGGGGTTCCCACATCTGAGACGAGGTATGGAAGAAAATCGAAACATAACTTTTCTTGTCTGTCTTTCAGTGGCTCTCCTTGAAACCACACAAAGAGGCACTGGGAGTTCATGCTGCTTTCGGGGAAGGAGATTTCTTGTCTTTGCAGTGTAGCAACCATTTTCATTTGAACGCCACAGGTGGAAACATGGAGTATCTTGTACCCAAACGGGATAGGCCTCCACTGAAGTGTCTGCCAGAAAGGTTGTCTGCTGGGTGTCCTAGACTAAATGATAACATTATTTATTATCTGCTGATCTACGCTGAGGTGCTGCACAACGCCACTGCTTGTGAAATTTCAGTCGCCCAAACTCCGAGCAGATGTCCAGCACAATAGATGTTATATGGTCGTTTGTCCTCAGCCTTTTAGAGCCTTTATGTCGCACACTCTTGCCATTATTTATGCTGACACTCCAAAGTGTGACCGACAGTGATCTGGTATATTGTGAGGCTCGACGAAATGAAGGCATTGGGTGGTCTTGTTGTGTTTCAAGTGCTGGGTTTCTTTGTCTATCGGATTTTGGGAATCCTCCAAAGATGTGATCACAAACTGGCTCTTCTAACACAATGTGACTTTGAACAATGTGCATTTAAAAGGAACTCTGAATCCTTAGCACGAAACATCGGGTTGTCAGAGCTGGTCATGTCTGAGAGTGTTTTGGACGGTTACAGTCAGGGCAACATGTCCTAGAGAGTTCGTGTGAATGTAGGTCGACCAGAACCAGTCACATTAGACGGCATGCGGTTTGTCCCGCCACTCACTCGCCCATGGGAACACCCCCTCCACTGTAGTACAGCTTTTCCTGTTTTTACAGATGAGCTCAGACCAGCTCCATCATCCTTTCTTTGACTCGGTTTTTTAGCTTATTCATGCCACCCCTGAATAGGGCTGGGACCAGGTGCCATATGAATGG
This sequence comes from Apogon hyalosoma, assembly GCA_037367295.1. Lineage (NCBI taxonomy): Eukaryota > Metazoa > Chordata > Actinopteri > Kurtiformes > Apogonidae > Apogon > Apogon hyalosoma. The sequence goes on from JAPQRP010000002.1 coordinate 26,848,080, forward strand.
GTATTGCTCTCAAATTAACCACAATTCATGTCGTCCTTTTGTGTAAAAAGGTGAATTTTAGAGCAGCCATGTCCAGGTGACTGTCTCAAACGGCAGAAACACAGACAAAAGTGACTTGGGTTACAGGATAGGTTACAGCCCCAATGGGACAGACAATGACTTGGCCACAAGTGAATGTACTGGCTGACAGTGTCTCACATCTTTTCAAATGCCCCAAGTTGTCTCTGTGCAAACATTATACCCCAAGAATAGAATGAGCACTTGTGACATGGTTTTTGCTCCCAAAAAACTTGTATCACTCATTACTCATGTTTGCTTCCCAGAATTAATACAAGGTGCTCTTAAGTAATATTCACAGGAGATTCTCTGTTTAAAACAGAACTCTTATGTTGTTGAATTATGGCCGTAATATTTTTTTCCCATGAATGTTTCTCTTAATATTTAGATCCTTATTTATTTTTCTTTTTGTTTCATCAGGAGAAGTTACTACACAGAAATAGCGACTTCCATGCCAAAGAGGACAGCAGGGGCATAACACAGCGAGCAAAAAGGAGTCCCGGCAAACAGTCAGACACAGGTATGAACTGGCTTTCATATTCAGCATCTTTGTTCCTTGAATGTGCAGCTTCTCAGACACTAATAAATGAAAAGTGTCTTCATACAAAATGGATTCATGCTCTGCTCGTCAAAAAATGTGGAATATGACTAGTTAAGCACAGTGCACCTGCATCACAGTTTTCTGGAAATGCCATTGGCAACAGCGCGGTCAGCTGTTGAGCAATGGTTTCTCCAACTTTTATTTGTTTGGAGGAGATCGGGGACAGTGTAAATAACAGGCTTATGGCGGGATTAGAGCTCTTAAATTTTGGAAACAGTTTGTTAATGGTTTCTCACTTTGTGGAATTGATTTTTTTACTGCTTTGTGCTTACTTAACAAAGCGGCTCCACCACATAGTGTTGCAGAGTTTATAGAGCAAGAGATTAAACGGAATGGGATTGATTATTACTTGGATAGCAAACAAGGACACAAAGGAGTTTAGAAGGGTTTCACCAATTTGAAACAGACAGACAAGCCTGTGTTGATTTCCCCGTCTCAAAATAATAGCAGGTCCCAGAAATATCTTTTGTATCTGTCAACCGAGCAGATATAGACTTTGGAATCTAGCTGCACCATTCATCGGGATTGAACTGTCAGAAAATAAGATCTAAAAATGCACTTTGTAGAACAAACAGTCATTTTCAGGGAACCTGGTGGTCATTTTATCAGAAAGCTCATTATCTGACTCTTTGATGGCTTTCATTAACTGAATTGATTTATCATAATCAATAGCTCAAGAGAAAACCATATGCTCAATATGTCTGAATTTGCTTTTGTAGTTTTTGTTTAGAATGTGAGCTATGCAAATAAAAAAGTGAGCCTTTGAAGTTCATGTCTGAGTGCAACAAGTGCAGCATGATCACAAGGCATTCCAATGTCTGTGGCGTGACACTGAATACTTGGGGGGAAGTTTAGTGATTGTGTTTAAATTAGAAGAAAAAACTCACCTTTGAGACTTTCTACATAAATCAGTAAAGTCCCGAGCCTCTAAACACTAATCATTCCCAGGTCTCTCCTCTGCTCTGAGCGCACAGACAAAGGCTTTTGTAATCTCAGCCTTAGAAGTGTGTTTTTGTGTGCATGTGTGTGTCCTGTGTTTGCACGTGTGTGCGTATGTGTGCGTTCTCGGCACTCCTAACGGGCACCAGATTCCAGATAGGGCTGCTCGTTAAGAGAAATCTATGCGGATGCATCCAGTCATTTAGCCAGAGGAGAAACACTGGCCATATGTTTGAGGGGACTCAAACTGTGAGGTTTTAAGGTTAAATGGCCTTTGTAGTTGTAATGACATGGTAAACACAAGAGCAGCGAGACGGCTTTTTGAAAAGGATTCTTCAGTTCTACATAGAGGCATACACACACACACACGTAGAGACACACTGAGTGCATTTTGTCTTTCATGCACTGACATTGATGCCCCACCAAACATCCATGTGCGCACACATGCACATGGTTGTAAAGGGGAGACACACATAAACACATGCGCACACACATGTATACACACTTTCATCTACATTCTCCATCTGGGCTTAATTCAAAGAAAAGGATTTTGGCAGGATAAAGTATCTCTCTAATGATCTTCTCCAGTTCCACTGCCTGTGAATGCTTAAGGCACTTGTTCATACAGAGGAGGTGAAACCACACTTACAAATTACTACACTAGAAGATACCACAGACTGACATACCTCCACTCCATTGCTCATTGCAGAACATCTGAATCTGTTATTTTCGCCTATTTAAGATACCTACACTGAATGAGCTGGATATTCTAGATGTTATCTGAGATGATAATTGTTCAGGAGACCATTTTAAGCTTAATCACACTGTTTTTGTTTCTTTCAGAATCAACTGACAAGGGAAAAAGGAAAGAAAAGAAAAAAGGTAATGCGAAGTTCGACATAAATTTCAGTTATCTTGGTCATTGATTCTATTGCTACCTGCTGCCTACTTTCTGGCAGTATCCTTGAGATGTCATCCAAGAACTGTGCTGGCCTTAAGTCAATGTGAAGCATTTGAAATTCCCCATTCAGACAAGAGTTCTCACACCCTCCGTGCTTCTTGTCTCTTTACACCATAATTTACTGTCTGCACAGATGCTGTACAGAAAGCTGTGTGAGGGAACGTAGAAGCTGTGATTTTGAGCTGTATAAATATTATCAACTTAACTTGACAGTAAAGTGATTAACCTGTCCGTGGTTTGTGTTTTCAAACTTTTTTTTTTTTGCATTTTCTTTACAGGGAAGAAAAGGTCTGTGCCGGGGCCCCCTGGTCCCCCCGGTCCCCCAGGTCCACAGGGGCCACCGGGCATCCCTGGAATCCCCGGTATTCCAGGAAGCAACGCTGTGGGGCCTGCAGGACCCCCTGGACCCCCCGGGCCACAGGGACCTCCGGGCGCTCAAGGTCCAGCGGGTATAAAGCTCAAAAATAGAAATGATACCATTATTGCACTGAGATAGCCAAGACTCAAGTAACAAGCCAGAGAACTTGAAAACACCCACAAGCTGAGAGATTTGTTCTTAGATTACACAGGATCTGCCTGGATGTAGACATGTTCCCACACTAGAAGGGGGCTCTCAAGTTGTCAAAATCAATGAACTCATTGCCTTAACAGTGAGAGTTTCTGATGCAGGATGTCAAACATTGTGTGGGATAGCAGTGATGTATCCTTAAACTATTTCAGGGTTTGTTTTGTTTTAATAATGGTGACTTCTTTGTTCTTGAGCAGTGATGAAGTATGTCTCTTTTATTGTTGCAGGGGTTCCTGATAAGTCAAAAACAAAGGAATTCCAGGTAGATTATGTCACCTTTTGAATTATAATTTCATCCCTCACATAATCACTGATGAAACAGCTGCTCATATTATCTGTTTGTCTATTCACATTAGTTAACAGCCATCTTTGTTTTTCAGCCTGCAGTGGTGCATTTGCAGGGCCAGGAAACAACCATCCAAGTGAGAGAAGGTGGGTCTTTTGTCTGTTTAAATGTGCTTCCATTGTTTTCATGTGGAAAACCCAGTGTTTGACATAAGTTAATTAAAGTATTTATTTCCTGTCAGTGCCCTCTTTCAAAGACCAAAGTAGGTCTGCATTTGAACTGACACACACGTCTGTTAAACCCCCAAATTTCACCACACCAATTAGATTAGCCTTTTCATTATTGCACTTGTTACGAAATATTATATTATTTTCCAAAGGAAAGTTAATACAGTTAAATAGAATTCTAGGTTTACACTGTAGTATATGTCAGACCTGTATTTATCACTGCTCAAGAGCAAAAGCCTTGCACGCAGGCAGACTTTGGTCATGCTATACCACTTTGTCAGTCTGAAAGGAGTATAAGCATCATTAGCAAGTTGATATTTAACATCTGTGCACTGAGCTCTGGTTGTAGTTAAACAGGGCTGAAAGCTGTTTATGTTGACTGTTTGCCTCTTGTTTGTTGTCAAATATTTAGATCTGTCTGAAGGCATCCTTAGGAACTGGAAGATGGTGTCCATCCATCACCGTGTGTTTAAAATGCACTCTCGCTCTGGAGAGCTAGAGGTGCTGCTGGACGGTGTCTACTTCATATATAGTCAGGTAGAAGTGAGTACGGTCCTTGACGTAACTCTTATAATTTAGAGTTCAAAGCTAAAAGATCTGGCAGTTGTTCTGTAATTGAGCTTAAAAAGTTAAGCTTTACTTATCCATGACAATGTGTTTGAGTTATAGAACATATTTCTTCTTTTCCACTCCCCGTGGCTAAATGTCAAAGTCTGTAACTCAAATCCTTGTTGGCTACTCTCATATTCCAGCTGTTTGAGCTTTAAGTAAGCCCCCAAGTATCATGTGGGCTTGTGTTAACTACCCCTCTCAGTCTTTTGTGAATTTTATGTCTCCCGTACCCTCCAGGTGTACTACCTCAACTTCACAGACATTGCCAGCTATGAGGTGATGGTGGACTCCAATCCTTTCCTTCGCTGCACCTGCAGTATCGAGACAGGCCAGCGTAAGTTCAACACCTGCTACACGGCCGGGGTGAGCTTACTACGTGCTGGCCAAAGGATCTCCATACGCATTGTCTATGAGGACACACTCATCAGTATGACCAACCACACTACATTCCTGGGAAGCGTCAGACTGGGAGAGGCGCCATCTGCTGGACAGAACTGATAACTACATAACAGCCAGCTCTACAGAACACACAATTCAAGTTGCTCTTAATGGTCACATCAGCCCAGAGTTCTCCTGTCTTTTCATCCTACCAGTCATAGGATTGATGAATTGATTACATCTGCATTAAGCAGCAACTTCCAGCACAAGTCTTGCCCATTGAGACCCTGTCAAGAAGATAATTAATCTGTTGAGTTATTAAAGTTGAGGAGGCCCCTGGGTGACTTTAGCTTACCTTCACAGCTCTATTAAAAAGGACAATATGGACCGTTATGCCTCCCCTGATGTCATTTCTTTGTAAAGAGACAAGCCTTGATGAGCCACATGTCCTTTTACTCATCAAACGTTTCTATTTATATTCACCATTTTGTGTCAACACAGACAGCATCTCTCTTTATGATGAGGAAGGACACTGCGCTGACAGATACTTAATATTTACATACTTCTAAGTGCTGTTGAATGATAATCTTGTATCTCCAAAAACACCAGCTATTCAAGATATTTAACTGCAGTTTGTTTGTAATAGGCCTTTTTACTTAATTTCATGTATTAATTGGTTATATTAACAGTTATAAGTGGTTTAATAGAAGCTTTGAAATATTCACATGCCCCTTTATTCATAAAAATTATAAGATCATATAAATACTCAAAGTATACAGGTATCTATGCAAAACTGAGAAACCCCATTAAAACTGGAGTTATAAGGTATTCACAGAGCAACAGCACTATATATTTTGCGCACATTTGCACTACAGCATCCCTGCAGAATATCAGTGATATGTTTTGTTACATTGCTATTGTTTAGTCACCGTATGAATGAATCCATGTGGAAAAATGATAGTTGTTTATACGTCTCTGTACATATTGTATATAAAATGGGATATACTTTTGTAAATGGAGTTGATTGATGGATTAAAATGTTTCATTTTCTGTCTAAATGCATTTGTCTGTCTCTTGTGTTTCTGCAGCTGGTGGTATTGATTTGAAAGGTTAAAACTTCTGTTTCGCATCGGCCTCCACTGGCACAAGTGCTGACAAAAACAAATGGTGTTCTCTGAGTGAGGCCTTTGTCTTTATTAAACTGTGGTTCTCTGACTGCAAGTTTCACAATACACTGCAAATTTGGCTGTAATCTTTGCACAATCTAAATGAGTTCCATGTTGAGAGGCAGAGAAAAGATAGTTCCTCATTTAGAAACTAATTTTGAAACCAAACATTTAGGTTTCCGGGGTTAACTGATGTGTGACCTCACCCTTTTGAGTCAGTTGAAGACATTCGGGCTGCAAGCCTCAATATGCTTCACAATGCTTTATTATCACTAACAGCACTTATGTTTTGTCTTAGTCTTTTCCTGGTGCACAGAGCCAGTATTTTAGAAAACGATTTTCAAAAACTCCAAGGGGACATAATTCTACAATTAAATCAGCCACGTTCTGAGGGAGTCAATGGGAAAATGGCCAAGATGTCTAAAACAAGGGAGGTATGTCACTGATTATGCAGGATGGAGTCATCTTGGACATTGTACTACTGAGATTTATGCTATTAGTGAGTATTCAGATAGCGCTGCAATAATAATTTTTCTCTCAATGCTTTGTTTTCTCTAAGGATTTAAAGTCAAGTGCTTTCCAAAAAGCTCAGAGTTCTCTGAACATGTCCTCTAGGAGAGTAAAACGGGAACAGGGCAGCTGCAGAGGTGGGCTGGAGCTGAGAACTGAAATGTATCTGTTAGCTACGATCTAATCTGGTAGTGAGACCATAAACAGTATATGCTAAGTTAATAAAATTAAAGTACTGTGTTTATTTCCTCCTCTCGCCAGCTCCGACATCATTTCTGCAGTTAACAGCTAACACTAACAAACAGCCAGTCAGAAGAGGTAAAACTAAATTCAAGACTTTGGCTTTAATATCGTAACAACTGCCATTATTTTGAATAAGTGTAACTTGCCTTTTCCCACAGGAAATATAACAGTGATCCCTTGGACTGTTTCTGTGCAGCAAGGAAATACAATTTCAACAAAAGAAAACAGAATTGTTGTCCAAGAAGATGGTTATTACTTGGTGTTTGGACAAGTATTGTGTCACTGTAACTCAAGCATAACTAAATTGATATTGCCTTTGATTTGTTCCAACTATTCAGTTAATGTTCTGCATATTTCACAGGTTTTGTTCAAGAGCGCTCGCACAGTTATGGGCTACGTTGTACACTGTTGGAGTTCCGCTGCATCAGGGACAAAATCAACAGAGCTCTTGCGCTGCTTGCAAGAGATGCCAGATGCAACTCCTGCCAATACTTGCTACAGCTCAGGTCAGTGAGGCACTACTATCTAACATCAAATGTTTTACATAAGCAGTCTTCACCCGTCTGTGTGTCAAATGTCATCTGTTGTCCAATACAAAACAGGTCACAAGTGAAAGAAAAAATACAACAACGCACATATTGGTGTTTTTAAAACGTCAAAACATGTTTAGATGAGTAACAATGGTAATACTGTTCACATTAAGGCCTTCGCAGACACGACATCCATCCCAAATGAATAACAAAGGGATATGAGGGAAAATCTTATGAGCGCAAAACGTCCTCCTCCAGTGGAGTTAAAGAGACATTCAGTGTCTCTTTGGGAGTGTTAATTCTGCTCATAGTGGTGGCAGGTGGGTTTTCCATTAATTTGTTACTGATGGCTTTTGTTTGAACGGTTACGTATCCTCTCTTGTAGGAATATTCCAGCTGCATCAGGACGATGAGCTCGAATTGGTCATACTGCACAGACCACAAGCCCTTATCTCTGTGGATGCAGACTCAACCTTTTTCGGTGTCATACAGCTCAACTGAAACAACACCATGACCAGCGTGTCAGAACGATAACCGTGTAGCAGGATGAACTGACAGAGCTGTGTGACGGGATGCTGATAAAGGACAGAGTGACAGCCGCAGAACAGCTGAACTTCACAGCCTCTTATGAACTACCATTTAACTCCAGAGGACACATAATGAACCATTTGAAGGCAACTACTTTCACAATCCTGGCTTCAAAGCATTAAAGTGTGTGTTTTAGGTAGTCCACCTGGCCCTGTCCCTTAACATTGTTTATATCTGCTACCACCTCCTTTCATCAGTCTATTTTAGCTTGTCTCTTTGTACCTCGCTGGGGGCTTCCTTCCAGCTCCACCTCCACACTGTCTGTTTATTTGTTCCTCTCGTCTATTTTAAAATGTTTTCCGTTTTCCTAAGACAAACAAAAGCCTACATTTCTATTTCTCAGGAGGCACTGTTGGGATCCATGTGAAATAAAACAATGTAATGTAATGCTTAAATATATCGTAATTTACCATCGTGATACAGAGTGTTTGTGTCTTGAGTACCACAAAAATGTCAAGTGAATTTCCAGTTCACAGCACATTTTAGGTTTATGTATCTATATAACAGACCGCACATTAATATAACAACTTTTGAAAGTGAATAGTTTTTATCCAAGTTAGACAGTCTCGCCTGAGAAGAAACATTTTCCAAACACAAAATAAACAGCTTCAGTATTTATTTTCTAAATATAGTGTCATCAGTGCCTATCTAAAGTCCACAGCTGCTTTTTTTTTTTTTTTTTTTTTTTTTATGAAGCATGCTATAAGAGGGTGTGTGTGTATGTGAGGTCTAGTAACAGTAGTGGTACAGCAGCAGAAGCAGCACAGACAGGATGGTCAGACATATGTTGCCCAGTCTCCTGCTACTGTGGTCTCTCAAGCAAGAGATTTATATAAATGGACTGCCATGCCATGATCCAAAGGTAAGATGAACAAATCTAAAGCAGAAAAATCATTGGTATTTCATTATTCATGTCTTTATCAAAAAGATGCGATGTTATTTGTTTCGAAATCTGCTGGTTTCCATGGTTTATTTCTCCGATTATGATTAATGTTGCTTTCATTTTAAGGAGCGGTCCTGGAGCAACCAGAACCTTTATTCTGTCCCACTGGATTTGGATGTAAGGCTTAGAAGACTCGACCTGTCCAATAACTTCATCAGACAGTTGCACACACTTGCTTTGCCATACTTGGAGCAGCTGGACCTGAGCAGCAACCAGCTGGATCTCATCTCCGAAGGGGTTTTTGAAAACCTGGCTCAACTTGAAGAGATGAATTTGTCCAGGAACGCACTAAACAACAACCTTGGCAGAAACAGCAAAGCCCTCCAATCCATCAGTAGACTGAAGACTTTGGACATATCCATGAACAGCTTGAATGATGAGGCAGTGGAATTGTACCTACGCAACAAATCTTCTCTTGATCAGCTAAAGATGACTGGTAATGCTCTAACAAGGCTTTCACATAGCATGTTTAAAGACTGTAACAACCTGAGGACCATTTCCATTGACAATAATCTGATATCGGTGATAGAACAGGGGACATTTGAGCCTTTGAGTCAATTAGAGGTGTTGAATTTGGCCAAAAACAATCTCGCCCACATCTGTGACTTCAAACTACATCAAGTTAAATATCTGAATCTCAGCAGAAATTCAGTCGAGTTCTTTGTTACACATGAAGACGAGAGATTGTACAGGCTTGAGATTCTTGATCTGAGCTTCAACAAACTCCTTTACTTCCCAATTGTTCCAAAGCTGAACCGTCTGAGGTATCTGCATTTACAGAATAACATGGTTGGTGCCTTGACTTCAGAAGCCGCAATGGTATCAGAGGCCAATTCTCTATATGATGAGATTGTACATGGAGATTATATTCCATTTGCTAAAAATAATCTACACTCCACCTGGAGGCTGATGCCATTGACTTATATCGACCTGAGTTATAACCACTTTAAGACTTTTCCGCTGGAAACACTGAGCCTTCTCTCTAGTCTAGAAATACTGAATTTTGGTCATAACTGTGTCCAAAACATTGTCTGGAATATTAGGAATGACAGTAAATCCAGATTCAATCGACAGATTTTCTTTCCCTCCTTAAAATACCTCAACCTGCAGGGCAATGGACTCACACATATTTCCCCTCTGTTTCTCAAGGCACTTACACAAATAGAGACACTAAATCTGCAAGGGAATTTTCTGCAGCCCTGTGCCCCCACAGAACATCCAATCTTGAATCCTAACATCTCCTGTGTTACACTTGGTTATTTAAAGAGTCTTAAACATCTAAATCTTAGAGAAAATAGCATACAGAAGCTTCAGCTAAACATGTTTCAGAAAACCTCCTTGGTTTCCCTTAACCTTGCGAAAAATGCACATATGGTAATGCATGCAGGCGCACTGGAAGAAGTGCAGAGAACTCTTCAGTCCTTGACTATTAGTGAAATCAACATGAGTGGCACTGATCTTTCTTTACCCTGGATGCCTGCACTGACCCACCTCAACATATCCAACAACCGCATAGACACCATACCAAACAGCTTAAGCTGCTCTCCTCTAGCAGAAATTGACATTAGAAACAACATTCTGGGATCTTTAAACCACTCTTTGATTCTTAATCTATCTGGACACCTCCAAATCATGTATATTAGTGGTAATGACTTTAACTGCTGCAACAGTCAATGGCTGACAACCCTAAATGAGCTGAAGATAAAACTGCCTGACATCAGTAATGCTGAATGCTATACCAGTGAAAACAATTTTCTGCTGACAGACTACTTGGAAAACCCTTTAAATTATTGTTTTTTTCATACAAATGCACAGAAAATCCACTTTGGACAAATGTTCATAATTATTTTATTTGTAGCTGTAACATTAACAGCATTGGTCGCATTCAGCAGAAAGTTGTGTTGCACACAAATATCATTTATAGTGTAATTTTAATCATTTTTTGATTGTTATTATTATTATCATTATAATTATTATTATTATTATTATCATTATTATTATTGTTGTTGTTATTGTTTCATATCAATATGGGTTACATCAAGTGTGTAAATGGGATGCATTCAGGTGAGAAAAGTGCACAGTTACTGAAGCGTAACTCCTGTGAGTACCATTTTACATAAAGAGAAGTGCAACTGAAAGGCTGGCTGTTAAGATTTACAGTTTTACCAGTTTTCTGATATCAGAGACGACGTGCAACAAAGATTTTGTAATCTGGCATGTGACTCTACTCTTACGCTACATAATTACTGTGAAAAATATTCATCACACAGTGCGACCTGAACACATAAAATATTGTGATTGAATTTGGCTTTATTGACTCCCAAGTTGTTTGCTTGCAGTGCATGACAACTTACTTAACAGGCAGAGAACGTTGCCTTTCTGTCATTGTGAAATGTTTGCTTCATCCTTGGCTCTAATTTTTATGACGCCTGTGAGACCTTGCACAGTGTTTCTTAGGACTGAACAACACAAAGCCAATAAGAAACCTGGTAAATGTTTCTTTATACATGTATTAGTACAAATGACATATTTGACAGTAGGGGTTTACAAAAGAAGCATTTTAATAAAACATTTTTTTTCAATTGTTTGTGTTCTGCAATGCACTTCTACATGTCTGTGATTTGGTTGGAACAAATATATATTAACTGTGTCATCTTTTACACAGTATATAATAAATACACTGAATCCACCAAGGCTGATGTACTTAATAATAGGAATGTTCTTCTGGTTTTAACTGTAGTGTACATGAAACCCTCTTTCTGCCTTTGCTGAAGTGGCTCTGTGTGTGATGTACACTATCAAACAGATGATGCAAGTAGTGGAAGTTGAATATTCTTATTTAAGAAGACTCATCTATGTAGTATACTGTCATTAAAATCAGTTTGACTAAATAACATCTTTATAAACTTGACATTGTGTGTCACTATTAATCCACAGGCAGCAGTGTGAGGTGACATACAGTGAAAACATAGTGAATAGCTGTAGTAGCATAGACAAAGTAACAGCTATAGGCCCACCAGAGAGAAACTGCTTTGGTAGAAGAATATCCTGTTTACCAAAACCTCTTTTCATAGACAATTTCAGGCATTTTAGACACTGGCCAGAGCCAGAGCCATGTTTAAGATTCAACATTAGGGTCAAAAGTGCCAGGATACATATTAATCATCTCTTGAGCAATATAACTGTTGGAAATGTCTTTGTTGCCCCACCCACTAGATTTAGGTACTAGATCAAGTAGCAGCTTGACAAGTTCAAGAAAAGAGCACTCAAAGAAAAGAACACTGTGTGGATAGTATTAGGTGTAAAACCATAGGAATGCAAGTAGCAAATTGTATTCATTCTTCTATTCGGTGGTTAGTGGTATTGGCATCCAAACATTCGTAGCAGCTTGTTTGTTAGTACATTACAGCAGTATTAAAAAATCTCTCCCAAATGGCCTAGAGTTACAGCATTTCCAGTGAAAGTGGCCAACCTTAAATGTAAAATGATTCAAAATGAGCCTGACAATACTAAAATCTGTAACCATAAAGATAGTTTTTGTTGCATTCTTAGTGAAGTAACTGTCTGCTGCCATTTCTGCTGCAAATTTCAGAATAAAACTATTCCAAGTCATGGTTTTGAGTTCTGTTTACTCACTTCTTAATGCTTATGCAGCAACCAGCTGTTTGTTCTGCCCGTGAACAGTGTTTTTGTTCTATTTCAGAAACACACTGATGCTAAATTGTGGTTTCCTAATGCATCCTGCCTTATCCTCACAGTACATGAACAGTATCTAGTCTACTGTTGACAAAGAAGTGTCTCTAATAAAAATTGTCAAATGTTTATCCATAAATCTTAATGTGCTTTAACAGTTTCAGTATAATCAGTACACTTCTGGTCATACAGCAGAGCAACAGAGAAAGAGCGAGTTGAAAGATTATCCCCTGAAAATATTTGGTACAAACTGTGTCTGCAGGTTGAATATGTGTCCTTAAAGTGAACCAGGGGTTACAGCAAAAGAAACTGCATGTTTTCGCCATCACCAACATCTCAGGACCTATAAATACAACCACAATATATATTTTCTTAATTATGGTTCAAACCACACCACTGCACATAAATCTTTACACAGCCTGGTCCTGTCCTCTAATATTTAGTTGGGCCGCCTTTAGCTTTGACTGTGGCAACATTTCAATAAGCTTACGCAGTGTCACATTAATTTCCATCATTTTTTGGGCATGTTATTGATCCTAGACCTGACTAAGGTCATAACACTGCCCCCATGAGGCTCATACTGCAGCCCCTAGGCATGATGGGTAATCACACAATGTACTCTCTTCTCATCAGACCATGTATGCTCCTAGTAGTGGTTGTTATAGAAATGAGAAGTTACTCAAAGAACTTGTTTCCTGTTGAAACACACTGGCCACTGTAGTAATTATTCAATAGAAGGCTACTGTCTATTTGCTTCAGTGTATGTGTGAGCATGTTTTTTGTTTGTTTGTTTGTTTGTTTGTTGTGTGTGTGTGTGGGGGGGGGGGATTTCAGCCAGGCTGTGTATACAGTCTAACAAAGGGGTGTCAAACATATGACCAACAGGCCAAAACTGGTACACCAAAGAGTTCAATCCAGGCAACAAGGTGAATTTGCAAAGTGCAAAAATTACACTGAAGATATTAACTGTCAAGGGTGTAAAACTCAGTTTAGTTCAGGGGCCACATACTGCCCAGTTTGATCTCTAATGGGTCAGATCAGTAAAGTTATAGCATAAAAACCTATAAATATTGACAACTCCAATTATTTATCTCTTTGTTTAATGTGAAACAGTGCAAAAGATAAAAGCCCATTATGAAAATATTTACATTTATAAACTACCTTTTCACAAAAAATTCAACTAAATTATGCACAAGCTGAAATTGAACAATGTTATACCTGTTCGGCTACTATGTGCTTTGTGTCATGACAGATCCACTGCAGTCTGTGAGTTGTAATGCACATGTGAAAATGCTGAAATGAGGAAATTTCAGGTTGTACATGGTTATTCAAGTAATTCAAATTTTTTTGTGAAAGGACATTTTGTAAATATAAACATGCTCATGATGTCATTTTACTTTGTTGTACTCTCAAAGAGGGGAAAAAAAGTTGTTATATTTATTTATTTATTTATTTAATTTCTGTTATTATTTTACTGGTCCCCTGAATTAAAATGAGTGTGACAGGTTTAGTGTGACATGTTGTGTGTGTGTGTGTGTGTGTGTGTGTGTGTGTGTGTGTGTGTGTGTGTGTGTGTGTGTGTGTGCGTGCGTGCGTGTGTTAACTTTTCTAGACAATGCAATACCTTCAACAGCCAACTACACTCCATCTTCTGTCTTACTGTATATTACACCAATTATTTACATGTATTAATAGGATTAATGGATCAACAGATATTTAACTTTTTATATCAGTAAATGGTTTTGATCACCAGTGGATGTTTGGGTCTTTATGGGTTAATGAACGTCTACATGACTGAAAATACTACTACTACTACTACTACTACTACTACTACTACTACTGAAAAAACAAAATGCAAAATATAGAGGATAAAATTAGGATAAAAAGAGATAAATCACTTACTAGAAGTTAAACATGGAGAAAAAATATGTGGAAGTTGTGACAAAAATAGTTGTAGTTGTTGAATAATGGGTTAAATTGAACAGATTTGTCATTCTGAGACATATTCCTGTACAGTGAATTTAAAGAAGATAATATCTGTGACATTTGTACATTTTAAGGAACCCACCACTACACACCACTCATCTTCTATCTTAGACCAGGTCGTGGACTAAAAACTAATAAATAAATAAATAAACTAGAATATGACTACAAACAGCTCATACCCTGGCACACACAGCTCCAGTGTAGCTGAAGGAGGAGCAGGCCCCTCAGGTCCAGTTAAAGCCCCCTGTACCTGACTGCGCCCACCGCCTGTCCGCTCTGGGCTCCATCATGGCGGCTCCACCCCACACCTACATGTCCTCCGGCTGTTTGTTAGTGGCTGAAGAGAAAAACAAGGTACATTTCACCATCCACTCCTCAGTACATCTGCTAAGAGAAGAGAAATAACAAGCTCTCCTACTATACCTGCTGTCAAAAGTGGCATTTACAAACTTTACCAACAATTTTCGTGCGCCGTCGTTTGTACCTCGTTAGCTAGCTGGCTAACAGGAGCTAACTAAGCTAATCAAAGCCCGGGCTCCGGAGCTGACACCGGCCGACCATGACTCCTCATCAGCGGCATGTCCGGCCGCAGCCGACCGCATGCACTACCGCCCAAAAAGTGCAACTGACTTACAAGCTATTTTTGCTGGAAAATGCCTGTCATTCACTGAATGAAGAACTCCATAATTTCACTAATATGGTAAGTAAGCACCAGTCTGTTCCCCTCCTCATTAGTATTCGTAGCTTACAATAAATGAGCTGGAGTTCGAGAACAGAGCATGTAGCACTGATGAGTTAATGTTGTGTCTTCACACGTTTGAAATTAACCTCAATATACTAAACTTTTGCTATATAAGACCGAGAAAAGCAAAACACATTCACATCAGAGGAATTAGGGGATTTTTGGAATTGTAGAAATTTAAACACTGATTACAGCAAATATTTTATGTTTCTATCTAAATAGTATTTTACTTGTATTCTGTTAATATAAGTGTATCTGCTTCCAAAGTGATCCAATTTAATGTTAAACTTGGTTGATAAAACTGAGTAAAGCATAACACGATTACATTAGAGCAGTGTTTTTCAACCTTGGGGTCGGGACCCCCATGTGGGGTCACCTGAAATTTCTAGTAATTGGAAAAAAAAAATAGAAATAAAACCTTACTAATAAAATATATGGTAAGTTGAGAGACAACCACAATTCATAAAAGACATGACAAACTGTGAGTCTGAAACTGAAGCACTGTGGTACTGTTTATCTGTCAAATGTTCAAACTGAAGCACTGT
>JAPQRP010000002.1:26863754-26877268 GCA_037367295.1 Apogon hyalosoma
ACTGAAGCACTGTGGTACTGTTTATCTGTCAAATGTTCATTGTGGTTGGTTTCAGATGCTGCAGCTCTTTCATAATTAATATTTTGAGTTCTTGTTTGTTCATTATTAATTGTCAGCCTTGTAAATCCAAGCTGGACTGACTGTACGTATCCTGACCAAGGAAAATCAAATTCTCACTTGGTGCAGTAATCTACACCTGGCTTTTCTGCCTTTGTCCATAGTAATATACATTATATAAACTGAATGTCTAAAATTAAAGGATTTTTGCAACACAGTATACCAAACTATTACATGATCAAAACCAAATTAATTTTAGCAAAAAAAATGTCTCTGTTTTGAATGTCTGGGGTCACCAGAAATTTGTGCTGTTAAAATGGGGTCACAAGCCAAAAAGGGTTGGGAACCACTGCATTAGAAGAACTAAAGTGGGTGTTTGCCATTTTATAAAATTAAACTAACAGTGGATTTCAACAGATCTTTACATTTTCTGTCTGACTTGGAGTGTTTCCTGTGTATTTTGTAAAAAAAAAAAAAAGAGTATTATCTGCTTCCAAGGTCACCCAATGTCATTTTAGGTTGTTTGATATTTCCTTCAGGCCTATGAAGATGTCCAGGGTTTTTTGAATGCATCTTTTCCCCTCACTGTGTTCAGTGATCTGCTAATGGCCTTGGATGCCAAATCTCAAGCTATTGACAAGCTCTCAGCTTTATTAAAGGACCTAACACTTGGTGAGTCAAAAAAACTGAATGGCACAATTTTTGCTTCTAACTCCACTTTACTAAATTCCAGAAATCCATTTATCGAATATCATTGCTGCCTTCTTCACAGAGTCTCAAGTTTGTGTCCAGCGAGCTGGGGAAAATGGGATGAAAACCGTCTGTCTTCCAGTCAAAGACAAAACTGTCTTGATGACAGATGTTATCAAGTTTGGGCCCCTGATGCAGAATATGCTGATGGCAAGCTCTAAAGCCAAAGCAGTCCAGGTGGTTGGAGCCACACTGTGGTTCCAGCAGTTGAAACATTTCCTCATCCCTCAGGCATCAGTGGTCCAGGAGCAGCGTGATATGATTTGCTGCCTTTCGTCTAGCCATGACTCTAGTGAGCACAAAACAAGCCCATCCTGCCACTTGAAGGCTGAAGAAGAAACGGCAGCAGCAGCTGTTTCTTCTGAGGAAAAATGTCTTCCAAATGCAGTGATGCTGCCACCTGCTATTATTGATGCTCACAAGAGCATTGCAGAGAATACTCCACTTATGCTGCCCATTAAAACTACACTCCCAGAAAGTGGCAATGTCAAACCCCTACATACAATACCATTAACTGAATGGGGACAGAGTGGAGATGTCCAGGTACAACACCAAAAACAATCATCCATCCAGCTGCAGTCCTTAATTAAAACAAAGGCTAAAAACATGAATTCACTGGATCTCACTGTTGTCAAGCGCAGAAACACTTCTATGTACACTTCAGGCCCGTCACAGTCAGCATCTCCCAACATAGAAGCACAAAGCTACCAATTCAAACATGAGTTGGCACATGAAGCAATGGATGCATTAGCTCCAAAAACACTGCTCTCAGATGCTGAAAACCAAGGCCCGGTTTTCAGAGTGAAACAAGTGGAATCAAGCGGCTCCATGACTTACACCTGTGTGATTGCAACAAAGACTGAATTGTGGGATGTAGGAGACATCATCACAGAGACAGGACAGGGTCACTCTGAAACCAGCTCTTTGGAGAGTGAAGACAGCCAAAATATAGTGAAGAGCTCCTGTGAAAACACCCAGCGGAAATCCAAGTCTATCACAAATCCTCAACATGAGAGCAGCTATGTTGGTTCAAAAACACAAGCCATCAACAGTGTAACCATTCCAAAATTTCAGAACTGGAGATTTGAAGAGATTGAGGTTGTGGTGTCTCATATAGTCAGCCCTGGCAGCTTTTACATCCAATATGCAGACTCCAACACCAAGCTGCAGGCTCTTGTCATAGAGTAAGTTGTTCTGCATGGAGTCTAATCTCTTGTCTGCTTTTTCTCAACTTTTCACAACCCTCCCTGATTTCTCTGATCACATTCACATGACTTAAAGACCCATTTGTCCTTATTGGTCATTACTGCTTTCTTTGTAGATTCTGTTCCTTTTTTTCTTTTTAATATTCCACATGTTTCTGGTTGTCATTATTTTTCTCATTTGCAGCAGCTGGCAACCAAGTAGTTCATACACTAAGCAGAACTGCATACCAGACATTGGAACCCAAGTCATGGCTTGGTTCCCTCAGCACGAAGAGTGGTGCAGGTCTCAGGTGACGAAGATATGTGGAGTAAGTGGAGGTAGGTCCAGTCTTTGTGTACTGGAATGGATTTACAGATCTAATCCTCTAGATGGCAGTGTCACTTTGCTTGCATGTAGCCATTTTAAGCTTATTCTTCCTTGCTGTCTGACTTTTGAATGCAAGACGATAATACCAGTGAATATACTGGGAGTGAGAAATCCATCAAAGTGGAGGTGAAGAGACTGGACTATGGGGACACTTCCTGCTTGTCACTGTGGAACATAAAGGAACTGACCCAAGAAATGGCTGCCCTACCAGTCCAGGCTGTACAGGTCGCCTTGGCACATGTATGTAGAATCATACTGGGACTACGCAACTGTCAGATTTATAGTTTCCAACATGTATACAAAATATTGTTAATGAAGAATAGTTTGGATTTTCAGAAACCGCTCAGATTACCCTTCTGAGTACTTGCATAGATGGAAATGGTTAATATTGTCTGCTGTGACTGTAGACTGCATTATTGGCAGTTGTCCACAAGATTAGTCACAGTCTTATCTCCTGTTGTGTGATAAAAGGAAGTGAATTATCTCAGTTCATGGTATTTTGTGTGTAAACCCCCCCCTCTCCCCTCAGGTAACGCCTGTGAATGGAAAACATTGGTCTGAGGAAGCATCGGGCTGGTTCAGAGCAATGGTGCACAACAGGACACTCTATGCCCGGCTTTACCCACAAGGGCCCAAAGTTACAGTCGAGCTCTTCCTGGAAAGGGGAAAGCTGGGGGCTATGAGGTAGTGAAATACTAAATGATCCATTGTGAAATGTGAATGCCAAAAATGGTGATTAAATCAGTGATTATTCACAGTAACAAGTGCAATTTCAGATCTCTCTTTTTTCCTTTTTTTTTTTTTAAATAAATAAATGACGAATGAATGACTGAATAGCTGTGCTTTACTATCAAGTGATTGTACATTATATTAGCTATGCTGTTGTTTTGTCATCTTCATTGTAGGAGGGGCCCTTCCCTGTCCTTAAGACTGACCCAGAATGGACATGCAAAACACGACAAACTGAAGAATACTGGTCTCATGAAAAGAAGTGAGTGACTGTCAAAATTGTGCATGTACAGTAGTATCAGTGTATCTTGTGTGTAAACAATGCTGCACCGACTTGTTTTTAATACGGTATCTTTTAATTTTCAGACATTGTTCAACTTGAGATGAAAAAGCAGGAGTCCAGATGGGAGAAATACCTCATCTCGTGCTATACTCAAAGTAGAATGCAAAAGCCTCTTCTTTAGTGAGTCAAACAAATCTGACACATTGGCATATGAGCATTTCTAATGATGGCTGTAATGTTCATTTAACTATCTGCCTACATGTGTAAATGCAGTGGACTAAATAATAGCAATAATAAGTAAATAATGGCAACATGTTGACAAACTGCTGTGACTGGCACTTTGCTGTAATAATATCAATTATAAAACGCCAGAAGTAATGTCTCAATTCTGAATTAAAACTGGAAACATTGACTGCTGGTACACTTTATGTGCCATGTATAGGTTTGGTTTCGTTTACAACTGCAATTTACAATTTAAAACTATGTCAAGTGAACATGGCAGATGTTCTGCTCTATTAAGCTTGAGGACAATTTATATTTTTAATGGTTATTGTTTTCATGTGTAATAATTTTTGAATGCGAAAGGTTTGCAGATATTGAGCTGCAACACTGTTTGTATCATGTTCAAGATTGGTTTTGGACATTATTTTGTAAGTTTACAAAAGTAAAAGCTATCCATAGTAGCAGGAAAGAGTCACTAGACGGTGCCAGCTGAGTCCGATTATCTGTCCTCAGTTCAGTTATACTTGCTTTGTATGAAAAGTTAATTTAATTTTCCTCTAATTATTAATGTTTGTGTAGTTAAGTTCTTGTACAATAGCAGATGTGTTAGTTAATGTCTGTGCTTTCGAAATAAAGATGTGTATCTCGAGCTCTACGCCTTGTTTCTCCATTAGAGTAGCATATCGCCTATAGAGGGAATATAAATGAGATCTGTTTCATTCAAGGAATTACCAAACCACCCAAACCCTCCTACTACATTTGTCATAAGTGACGCAGAAAGGCTCATGGCATAGTGCACTGCTGTAGGTCATCTGATAGCACATGACAACAGTTACATTGTGTTTTCACTTGTATTCAAGTTTGTTGTTACTGTAAATTGTTTGTACTGTTAGGAGGAGTTGGACCAAAACAAATCGACTCTTACTGATATGAATAGAGATTACATTTCACTGCGTATGAGTGTTTTAATTCTGAAGTTCTCGAAGTCTTTAAAGTGAGTCTATCACACTGTATTTCAGCAGTTGCCTTATACTGGAGCAGAGATGGATGGAACTTCACGGATCTTCCAGAAGGGAAGTTTCAGTGCACATCAGCCAAGGGTTATAAGAAGCACAGTAGAGAAACAATATAAAATAGAAATTTATACCTAATGGACAGTACTAATAGTAATAAACAGTATGAGGCCTAGAGATAAATCTTATAAAGTTACGGTTTCTATTTGCATCATGAAAAATATGTTGTTTCACTTGTTAATATGGAAATAACTACTCTCCATCTTAAATTATCTTGCCTTTTTATAATTTGTGCATGATCAGAAATGTCATGAATTAATATTAATACTAGAAATAACAGAACTTGAAGTTGGAATACTCTGATCCTAAAAACTACTGCTAAGATCATAAGGCCTAAAACTTAAAAATAAATAATTTCCTATTTTGAATTAAATATTTTTCTGTGAAATACAACATTTAAATTTTCAGCATAGTTTGGATTACATTTTAACCTTAAAAACAGCTCTATAGATACAGTATATTTTTGCATCTTGGTTCTTTTCATTCACTCTGCGATTACCCAGTATATTAGTATTAGCAGTAGCTTAACAGTTAATTTATTTTCTGGATGAATCTGCAGACCTGTTGGTGACTGCTCAGTGACAGTGGCTCAGGTCAAAAGAGTCCTTCACTTCCCTGCCCTGCCAAGCACAATAAATAATGTGGCAGGCTAAGGCCTTTGTGTCCACACAGATTCCTTCTTTTGCCCGGGGTAGGCGGAAATCGAGGCGTTTGATCTGAATTCTAAAGAGTCTTGTTGCAGCCCAATAAAGGCTGCCATTGTATGTAAATAGTTTATATAAGAGCATATGACTGTTACGGTGCAGGGCAGTGGCTAGTGGCGGAGGAATGATTAGCATTTTCCAAACGCATGGTGTTCTCAATCCGGCCTTTTGGCTAAAAAGCACAATATTTTAATTCATTTCTGCCTTTTCTGTACACATTTTTGTGTACCACCACAACAGAAGGTAAAATAAATATTCTATGCTTTAATTCTGTTTTATACTAACAAACCAGTGTGCAGTGTTGTCATTTTATGTGAGTGATTGCTGACAAACTCCAGATGTGATGACAAGTACTTGGCATGCTGTTGGTGAAATCATTCTAAGAATTAATATTTGACTGAATCAGCTTTGATACAGTGTGGTATCTCTTTGGTTTTGTTGAGCAAATCTGGTTCTCAGCTGTTCATGCAAACAATAGAGGTCTCTCATAATGAGATGGATGTCTTGCTGATTCCTAGGAGAAATTTGCTGGCAGTCTGTCTGCAACTGGGCTGTAGGTCAGTTTGGGAGTACAGTATTAATACAGGGTGAGAAAATCACGTGGCTCATTGAATGTTTCGCAATTGGCTTTGACCTGTTGCGTCTTGTGACGGTCCGTGATGGTAGGCCATCGCCCCTGCTTTTATAGGGCCAGCAGACTACTTGGCAATTCTTGTCTGTTGTTCCTTACTCTGCTAAATCCAGCTTGATGCTCAGGCCACACATCACGATGGTCATCTTTGGACCCGGTGCTGCTTACGCCGCTTGCACCGCCGGCTGAGCCTGGTAAACCTCCAAACACAAATGCTGCAACACTTAGACTGTGACTTAGTTACTACATTATACTGTTGTGGACTATGACAATGTTTTTAGTACTAAAGTTATTTATTGCAATTTTTTAATTTTAAATCTATACTAAGAGCAAACATTTGTTTGGTTAGCCAACTATTCAGTTTTGTTAAACCAATTTTCAAAATATTGCTACACATTATTAACATGTTAGTAGCAGCGGACCCTAACCGTAGATGTAGCTAATCTTCTATCAATGTAACCTTGGCTGATTCTCTTTTCTTATTTTGCAGACCTGGAGTCAAAAATGAACTGGGGGACCTTTTATGCCGTGATCAGCGGCGTAAATAGGCACTCTACTGGCATCGGACGCATTTGGCTGTCGGTCATCTTCATTTTTCGCATCCTGGTGCTGGTAGTTGCTGCCGAGAGTGTTTGGGGAGATGAGAAGTCCGGCTTCACCTGCAACACCCAGCAGCCTGGTTGCAACAGCGTCTGCTACGACCAGTTCTTCCCCATCTCGCACATCCGCCTGTGGGCGCTCCAACTCATTTTGGTCTCCACCCCCGCCCTGCTAGTGGCTATGCATGTAGCCCACCGGCGCCACATTGACAAGAAGATCCTCAAGAGGTCAGGCCGCGGCAGCCCCAAGGAGCTAGAACACATCAAGAACCAGAAGTTTCAGATCACTGGAGCCCTGTGGTGGACATACATGATCAGCATCGTCTTCAGAATCATCTTCGAGGTGGCTTTCCTCTACATATTCTACTTGATCTATCCTGACTTTAAGATGGTGCGGTTGGTGAAATGTGACTCGTACCCCTGCCCCAACACAGTAGACTGTTTTGTCTCCAGACCCACAGAAAAGACCATATTCACTGTGTTCATGCTGGCAGTGTCTGGGGTGTGTGTGCTGCTCAATCTGGCCGAGGTGGTATACCTGATAAGCCAGGCCTGTAAGCGGTGCTGTTGTGGATCTGACGATGAGTCCAAAGTAGCATGGATAAGTCAAAGGTTATCTTCGTATAAGCAAAATGAAATCAATCAGCTGATAGCAGATCACTCTCTCAAGTCTAAATTCGCTGTGACGAAAAAGAGCCCGACTGAGAAGGATGAGAGGTGTTCTGCCTTCTAAGACTCTTATTTTCCCTTTACACTAATCAGCAGTAGCCACATATGTCCTCAGAGCGCGGTGCTCAGCATTATGTCACTTATACTGTATATCTGATCGATATTACAAACGCATGCCATTTTGTTTTTCACTTACTGTTCTCTTTCTTTTCATGACTGACACAAGCTTTAGTTGCTGTTGGCAGTTCTTCTGAAATACTTGGAACCAGATGTAAAGGTTAAAGGACCATAGCAGTGTTTTTGTATATTTTATAGTCAATTTACTACAAATCTGACATAGCTGGCATGACTGTCAACATTAGCGACTTTCTGCGTCATTACCCTGCACATTAGCAAAGCAGGGTATTATATTCACTCATCAATCTTGAAGAGATTTTGGCATGCCATTTGGTACACTAGGAAATAATGAAAAACTATTTTGAGTATGAAAAAAGATTTGATGACTGAAAAATTATTTTGTCTGAAAAACAACTTGACCCATTTTTCGAATGCTTATTTGCATCCCTTCTCAGATTCATTTAATTTGTATTTTGGTTAATGTGGCGTAATATACTTTAATGTTGGAATATATTGGCGGATTGGTGTTTATCGTCATGCAGTTCTATACATGAGTTGTAATGTGGAAAAAAAGCTAATGTCCAATATAAATATGAAGTTAATCAGATGCTTAAAAAGGGTTAAATATCTGTATCATATAGGTTGCTTTTGGCAGCTGAATGTAGTTACCGTCTGAAAGATTTCCCTATTATTTCAGCTGCTTTACAACACAACTAAATTTGAGCTTTTACTACAGTGATGACGAAATACTTATTACAAAAACACTAAGAAGTCTGGAAAGGCATGAAAGCAGTTGAAGAGTAATAACTGTTAATGTAAAACAAATAGCATTTGGAGTAAATTGGCCATAATGTTCTGAAACACTGGTTCGGTCCTTTTAGACATTTAAATGCTGGATAGGAGAGTGAATTTTTTTCATTTACGTTAAAATATTGCTAAGGTATATTTAGAAATATCCATCTTTCCAGCTGAGTCAAAGCTAGTGCAAATGTTGATGTGGGTAAAAGGATTTTTAATAACAGTCCTTTTAAACCACAAACAGAATGGTTAGATTTTATTGTACAGATGTCATGTGTCGTTGACCATGCAAACCTTTGTGCAGATTACTGTGTTAGCAAACAGCAATGGAAATATTGTTATACATGGTGCTATAAAACCAAAGATAACTTAACCCTCAAAGACCTAAACAGCTGATGGTGACCAAAAGTATCTACTGATTCAAATGTTTATTAACTTTTCACCAATGATCCTATCAATACATTAAGATAATTAAGTTAAAACGCAGTTTCTTATATTTTCACTGTCATCAGCTATGTCCCATTTGGATGTTCAGAGGCTGTGTAGTGAATGTGGAAACGCCATCATCTTTTGCAATGTGGATTCATCAATAAAACCCATGTCATTTCACATGACAGTGGTTGGAAATGCTAGTTTTTACACTCAGCTGTATTTTAACCTTTGAATGTACTATGAGGTTTTATGAACATTTACATGGCCATTAAAGCAAAATTTAGGAAAATACCTGCTTTTCACTGAAAAATGGGAAATGCAGAGGGTATTATTTTTATAAATGGTGACAAATCACTTTAAAAAGTTTAATGTAGAGAATAATTCACCTGGAAGTCACCTTAAGAATAGATGTAGGTCTTTCAGGGTTAAAATAAAGTACTGTCCAACTATAGAAATATACAACACAGTGAATACACTGGTTTGGGTAAAAAAAAATGTATGTACTGTTTTTAACAATTAGTTCAATTCATTCTAACTTATTACCAGAAATATGTTCCAAAACTGTTTTAATCCTCACTGTGACATTTCAGTAAAGCTTATCCTGGCACACTGACCAGGTTTGACTCACCTGTTAAAGATGCTACATGGTTTGCAACTGATAAAACACCAAAACAAAAAGTTACTTGTGTTTTCTTTGCTGGTTCACTTTCAGAATTTAACCTTTTAGATTTGCACATCTACTTGTAGTGTGGAATATTAGATTAGTTACTTCATTGTAGCTTCTGTCTGTTCGTTCAAAGGAATGTGTGATGTTAACTTATGTTTTAACAGAACTTCATCACTGTCACCTGCTTCTCTTTGAATTGTTTATCATCTGATGTCTGTCTGGTCCTGTAAATATCCCATACGCTGGTATCTATGCACCTGCTTTGGTATGAAGTTAACCTGTTTTTTTTACACACTGTAATGAAAGCAGATGCCTTGTCATCTGTGCAGATATGTACATATATCAGTTTACATCCAGGTAAACAATCCAGTCAGTATGTCCAATGGGTTGAAATGATAAATGTGTAATTATGTAGTATACAAAATAAACTACCTGTTAATTTGACACAAGCACTGACAAGTCATTGTATTGTTTAGTGTATCATAAAATGATTTGCATTGAAAGGATAATATAATGAATTCTGTCAAAAGAAATTAATAATATGTACGACTGTGGTGCCTGTAGACATTGAGGTGAATAGGGTTAAATTGAGCTTTTTCACTCAATTTTTTTCTTTTCCATCATTGAGATTTGAAGCTTGAAGATGGAGATGGCTTCTCATCTCCATCTAGTCCCCCCTCCACCCACACACACATCTAGACCCCCATGATAGGAGAGACCCTTGTACTATAATTAGACTGTAGGAGCACTTGTGGTCAGACAGATTTAGCAGACAACATCATTGGCCAGCTGCTGTGTCACTCACTGTAACAAGCAAGTAGAGGGGCTTTGATAGTTTACATTAGAGTGTGCTTGGTGCCAAATTTAACCATGGAGGGGAGGGGGTTGCAGGAGGCCAGGCCGGACATGGCTGAGAGTGTGGCCAGAGGTTATGTGTGTTGTGGTCAGTGGAAGACCCCCAGGGCCTGGATCCTGCTCCGGCTGTACTTGAAGACTGAGGGCTGAGTCAGGGGGTTTGTTGGTGTGGAACAGACGTTTGCGGCTAGCAAGAGTCCACTTTTCCTCTCCATTCAAGGGCATTGTGGGGGGCCAGTCCAAGACCAGTCTTACACTGAGGCCTGTCAGCAGAGCAGGCGGCCTCATGGATCCTCGAAGACGAGCAGCGCTTCACCACAGGGGATGTATAAGTTGACAAGGTGGGTTACCTAGTAAATAAGAATGTATGTTTTATTTTTGGGATGGTGTGCTTTAACCTTCCTGAAGAAGTTGTTCTAGAAGATGTCAGTCATAAATAGGCCTTTGACGTTGAAAAGGACAAAGAATAGTTTGTTTACTTTATGTGGGAAGATGCAGCTTCTTACTTGTGATTGTTTTCCTAATAGGAAATTCCTTTGTATCCCTTGGAGAATTCTATTGTCTGAGAATAATTTGGTTTCAGACTTTGTATGAAGTTATTGTTTAATATGTAGTTAGATGGCACATCCAGAACTTTGATTGCTACTGTACAGTACAGACATTCTAATGCATTTATACCCCATTAATATGTGGCAGTACCAGCATTACTCAACTGCCCCTAATTCACACTTCCACCACTTATGCCTGGTGTTTTATTTCACATCATGTGGCTGTGACTCAGGTTGTGAAGGCCAGAAGCTGCAGAAACATGACGAGAAGCTGCCTTCCCCCCTGTCCACACTTACCAAATATATACCCTCCTAAAGTAAATATAATCCAGTCTGCGTCCACGTGGCAAAAGGCCACTACCTGCCCAGCAGGAGTCTTCCAGTTGTACAGTCTATTAAGAGCTTGGCTCCCTTGAGACTCATTTAGTCAAAGCTGCTGAACTTGGTAAGACATATTAGAGTAGAAGAAATATTAAATATCTGTTGTTGTCATGAACATTGAAGCTTACCTTAATCTGCAGATATTTTTTATGTTAGTCATGTCATGCATTTCCTTTATAGATAATTATAGACAAGTTGAGTCAAGCCATAAATCAAGTGTTGCTGTGTTTTTTTCTTAAACTCTTTTCCAGTGCCTTCGATTATAGGCCTGACCTCACATAGCCATGGGGGACTGGAATCTGCTGGGAAAACTTCTAGAAAAAGCCCAGGAGCACTCCACTGTGGTGGGGAAGGTGTGGCTCACTGTCCTGTTCATTTTCCGCATCCTGATCCTGAGTGCTGCGACAGAGAAGGTGTGGGGCGACGAGCAGTCAGGATTCACTTGCGACACCAAACAGCCCGGTTGTGAAAATGTGTGCTATGACATCACCTTCCCCATCTCCCATGTCAGGTTTTGGGTGCTGCAGATCATCTTTGTGTCCACTCCAACGCTGATCTACCTGGGACACATCCTCCATCTGGTGCGGATGGAGGAAAAGCAAAAAGACAAAGAAAAGGAAAGGGAAAAAGACCATCCACATCATTCAGAGAAGCAGGCGCTCATTGGGGACAAACACAAGAAGACTTTAATCCGAGACAATAAAGGTCGAGTACGCCTACAGGGGGAGCTCCTGCGCACGTATGTCTTTAATGTGATCTTTAAGACCCTTTTTGAGGTGGGCTTCATTGTAGCCCAGTACCTCTTGTATGGCTTTGAACTCAAGCCCATGTACACCTGTGACAGGCCACCCTGTCCCAATGTGGTGAACTGCTACATATCCCGTCCCACAGAGAAAACCATCTTCATCATTTTCATGCTGGGAGTGGCCAGTGTGTCTCTGTTTCTCAACCTCATAGAGATCTACCACCTGGGCTTCACCAAGTGTCGCCAGGGCATCACCTTCAGGAGAGGAGAGCAGTCCTCAGGGACCTACTCCAAGGAGCCCAGCGAGGCCGCGGTCCCCATTGTTCCAAGTTATGACGAGTACTTCCATGGGCAAGTCCAGCCTCCGTACGCCCCAGTACCCAGCTATAACCTCTCCCCTCTGTCTGAGGGCACAGACTCGTCCTTTCACCCCTATCACAGCAAAACAGCCTACAAACAGAATAAAGACAACTTGGCGGTGGAAAGGAGCAGCACCAGGCCTGAGGAATCTGACCTGAAAGGAAAGAAGGGAGCAGGATCTGCCCCTGGGTCACCTACGCAGACCAGGCCTGGTCGCAATGCCAAACACAGCAACAACAAGACTAGAATAGACGATCTGAAGATATGAGGAGGTTTATGTTTCTCTGAAGGGTCTTAAGTTGCTGTGAAGGATTAGATGTTGTTTGGAGGCATTCACACGTGTCTGACTGACTCTCCTCTTTAAGATGGCACAGGTTTGACTCATTCCAGCTTAGATAGGAGTGAGATTTATAGGGCACATGAAGAAACTTGTACTGTAATTTGTAAAGACTGATGGTGTTTTTCAGAACAGTATTTTGTACTTCTTCCACACTAAAGAATGTCCTGTAATCGATTGAAATTTATTTTTGCTCTTTTGAAAAACTTAATTAGATTTCATGGAACACCATTGATAGAAAGGTGATATATTTTGTTTTTTATGTGAATGAAATCATATCACGGAGAATCAAACAAAAACATCCAAAAAGACAGAGTGACAGAAGTGCGTTCAGGTTTTAAATTGTTCATTCGTATCATGTGATGATACGAACGTGAAAAATACAACTCCGTGTAAAAAGCTGCCCAAATTTGAGAATAAAATCCAGGGCAGAGATTTTCTCTGCTCTGACCTGACCTCATTTGGGGAAATAAGATAGGGCAAATAGTTAATTTTAACTTCCTTAACTGTTTTGAGGTCACCAACCAACATAGCTCATTTGCTTAGACTTGAAATGAAATGTTGTGCAATAACTTACAACATATTGGACACTGGAAATAGTGTAACTAATTCCAGGACGTGCCTCAAAAAGAAATTGCACTGGTCTCAGGAGTTCACAGATTTGTACTGTCTCTTTTTACTGCGCCAGATAGCAAGTACATAATTATAAGCACATTGTTTTGTTTATCATTGTTTATATCCTGTTTGTGTCATTTTTTGTCTGTAAAGCACTTGGTGATAACCATATTTGTAAATCTGCTTGAAATAAACCTGTCTTAAGTTAGCAGTTCACTTATAATCTCAAGTCTTTATCATGAAATATAGACACATTGTACTGGAACATACGCTGCATTAGGACTTTTTTTGTTTTCATCATTACATATTCTCCCTAATTGTTTTCAAATAGATTAACAGGTTAATACAAGGTTATCCCAGGAGTATAAAT
>JAPQRP010000002.1:26878897-26905853 GCA_037367295.1 Apogon hyalosoma
ATGTTTGTTATCTATGTTGTGTCTACTGGCTTTTTTTTTTTTTTTTTCTCTCTTAGACAATCCTACTCCCAAGCCAAAATTGCCTATTACATTCACTCTGATTTTGTGTGATTTTAGTTTAGTTTTCTTTATGAGCGATCTTTGATGGACTTTTTCACATATTAATAACACACACACTTTTATATTCAGATGAAGTTTGAGTGGAAAATATAGATAAACATGGACATTAGCATACAGTGCACATTACACAGTCGATAGTTTACAGCTGAATACAGAACTAACAGTGGTTTTAAATAAATGTGACACCTCATATGGTCTGAGATTGCACATGATTCAAATATCCAAATAGCACATCTTAGCATTCGTGCCTACTGTGATGTATTTTCCATACTTGGAATAAAAAAAATGCCAGCATTGTTACTGCTTCACCACTAAAACAAAACCGGCAATCATCTTCAAGTGTCACGGGAAATAACATGCAGACTAAAACAGTACATGGCGTCTTGGTTTTATTTAATGACAGATATCATTTTATGTATCCAAGTGACTTATTTGATCACTTTATCCTGCTCCCTGTGGTTTTATGTTGCCGTTGTTTCGCCTCAGCTGAAGTACAGTACTCTACTGCCCTCTCCCTTTGCCTCCTCTCAAACACTGACAGGGTTTGTGCATCAGCTGACCACGCCATCTGCTGGACATTTAGGAATGTAAATCCTGCTTCAACTGGAAATGTGAACTTCTCAGTGCCTTTTGTCTTTGAGTATATGAAGTGCAACAGAGTGCAGTTATACATGTGTTATCTAGTCATTTAATAAGGAAATAAGGTCTGTGCTATATGTGAACGTCACTGTAAAATAGACAGGACAGGCTGTGTAAAATCATCAATGAACAGCTGTAGAGTTTATTTAATGACTCTAGTAACTGTTCAGCTCATTCTGGTCTGGTTTTCATCACATTGACATTATGCACTCAACCTGCTAATGTGTGATAAATGACAAAACGCCAGAAGCGAAGCCTGCCCTTGCACCAACTTTGTGATGCCATGAGGGTAAGCTTATGAAATATCAGCCAAAAGCAAAATAGGGCCTCTAATGTTTGCTGACTGATTCAGTCTGATTGCTTGCAGGCCTGTCACCTCATCACCAACACCAGCCTTGTTAAACTCAATGCAGACCTCACATCCAAACAGCAAACGCGGCTGAATGTGGTGTGTGCTAGTTGTACTCTAGAGCTGTTGAAGAGACTCAAACGGCGCAGAAGGAAACAAGCATAAATCAGCTGCTGACATGGTTTCTGAGGCAGAAAACGTCATTAAGCCTTGGCATCTGTCACTTTATGCCTTGCCTTCCATATTTTGTCTGTACATTGGGAATAGGACCATGTGCTGCCACCATGTGACAGCTGAAATTCTGTACACCAGGAGTCACCAACCCTTGTCCTCGAGATCTATCCTGCACATTTTAGATGTATCCCTCTTCCAACACACCTGATTCAAATGATAAACCTACTATCAAGCTCTGCCAAAGCCTGATAATGGCCGTCAGGTGTTTAGGAATAGGGATACATTTACAACATGTAGGATAGTAGAGCTCGAAGACCAGGGTTGGTGACCCCTGTTTGACACTACTGCAGCCCATGGACTGTTGTCTCAGCAGACATAAGAAGACTTCTGTTGTTATCAGCCTTTTCCCCAGATAATCAATGTCAGACCTGAGAATGATCAGGGTAATCAATTTAGAAGTCAAAGGGCTTTCTTCTGTTCACACAGAAAACTAATATTCATCACAATACAATGCCTTTTTGTTTGTGCACTTTGAAATGAAAGAGAATAAAGAGGGTAACTGATTTGTAATATTTCTCACTAAATCATTTTCTTGCCGCCTGTCAGTCTTGTTGCTGTTGTGACTGTGTTGTGACCACTGGGATAAACAATATAAAGCAACAAAGCTATCTTTCTCAGAAAACCACAAAGATGTTCCGCCTTATTTTGTCCAAACAGAAGCAGAGTTTGCCCAAGCATAGATAAAGCTATTCTGATAATCCTCATAACAAAAAAGTCCCCAAGTAAATCAAGACATACAGTGTGTCTGTGCAAATCATTTGAGTTTGGTGTGGCTTTCACAACAGATGGTCAGGGAAGCTGTGGCCTCTTGGTGATGCAGCCTGTTTAATCTCACACACAGGCCTCACCTACAAAAAATGTTCATCCTGGATTTCATCACAGGATCTTCTCAAATAGTTGCATTTTAGGTCAGAGATATGTATATTTTATGTGCTATATGCTTTGTGATGTTTAATGAAATCAGACACCAATTCTTGAATTGGTTTGATAGACATATGATCCGTTTAAGGAATCCAGACATCAGAAAAAGACTAAATGTGACTGGTTGCTTGTTAGAAAGTCCTAAACCAACCTTTTTTTTTTTTTTTTTTTAAATGCTTGTGTTCTTTAAATGAGTAAAACACATAAAAATGCTCTTTTTATTTCGATCATTGTGAATAATTTGTTTCCTCAAAATTCTGAAATATTCAAGGTTTACAGTGCTCTCCTGTCCTCCGTCAGATCAGATAAACAGCTCTATTATTCATTTTGGATAATGGCTGTAATGGAAAAAAAAAAACCTTTGAGAATTAGTACAAGAAAGGTGTACAGTTTTTCCAGTTTATTTAACCAAGTTGTCATTCTCCTTTGCACTTTCACTTAGATGTACAACCTCAAATCAAAAACATCTTCAACACAAAACAGTAATAATTTCTTTAAAAGCTATTTGCTGTTGCAACAAGCTCCAAAACAACACTAAACTACAGTACACAAACACTAAAACAGAGAAAAACTGTTTGTTTACAAGGACAAACAGATGCATCAGATTATTTTAATGACAGACAGCATTCAGAGTTTTTCTCAAAATGTGCCATGAAAGTTAATCACATTATAGGTTTGTACTGAAGAAAAGTCATGACAAAAATGGTTTATGAAGAACTTAAAACTGAGGACAGATTGATTAATGGGATCCAAATATTTTGAAATATTTCAGTAGTGCATAGTTTCACAGAATGGCTGCAAAACATTTTGGAATCTAATCTTTCATAAAAATACATTACAAGTACAAACAGTGTCTGGGCACACACCAACAAACATCACAAACTCAAGATGTTTTCCTGCATGACAAACACTTTGCTGTGACGGGACTCATAGCTCTTAGGCAAATACAGCTTAGAACAAAGCCTCTTAAAAAACAGGGTCTGTCCTCCATCGACA
Organism: Apogon hyalosoma; assembly: GCA_037367295.1. Lineage (NCBI taxonomy): Eukaryota > Metazoa > Chordata > Actinopteri > Kurtiformes > Apogonidae > Apogon > Apogon hyalosoma. The sequence goes on from JAPQRP010000002.1 coordinate 26,882,157, forward strand.
AAAGTATCATTTTCAGAGAACAGAAAGTCAAAAAGCTGGCCTGCTGAGGCTGGTGAGAAAACACCCAACAGCTTCCACTCCCCCGTTTCATGCTTTAACCTTCTGGTTAAAGCCTAAGCGAAAAACCAGATCCTCAAGCTGTCTGGTCAGTAGATAATGTGTTTAGTGCTGGAGTCCGTGGTGGTGGGGGGGGTGTGGATCCATGCCCCTGTCTGTCCGTCTCCTCCGGTCTTATGAACTGATAAGGACGGCCTTAATCATGTTTGCCCTTCCCTTTAGGCGAGCCTTCGTTCCAGGCCACATAAACAAACAAAGCCAAAACCACATGCACAGCGAGAACAGCGACAATGGCTGCATAGAAATAGCTGTCAGAGCTTGACATCTTCATCGAACCTAGGAAGAGGAAGTGGAAAGCTAGTGATGACACATGACTGAAAATACACTCCATCATGTCCAAGTGCAAAGTCTGTCATTTATTAACAACAAAGAGTTTACTTTATTGCCGTGTGGGAAAATATACCTTAGATATTGTGTGATATCTGCTGTGTTCTTGTGGTTAATGTAAATAACTAAGAAAGTTTATTTAAAGGTAGCCTGGGTTATATGTAAATGCTTTGTCAAGAAATCCAAGGAAAATAAAAACTTAACTTATGCCCCTCAACCAATACATTATTATTGATAAATGATTATTAATATAAGTCATCTAGAATGGCAAAACATGTTTCCTAGAAACACTAGGCTCCAAAAGAGGGACAGACCCTGCCTAAAAAATGCTTTTTGAAAGTTAGACACAGTTTACTCTGACCACAAGAAAGAACCTGCAAATAGTTTTTAATGCAATAAAAATAATCTGCAAGTCGGCACAGGCACTGTTCTCTTTATAGGAACAAAGATAAGATGTGAGATATCAACGTAAGTGAAAATAATGTTGTGTATTCTCTTCCTTTCATCTAAATCAGTGACACAACATGAACAAGTAGGAGCTTCAGTGCCATGTGAACACTAAGTGCAGCTATAACAAACCTCACCCTCAAAGATGTACGCCTTTGAAGCGAAGTATAGTCCGATGGGCAGCGTGACCATCAAGATTGTGAAGAACAACAGTGTCTTCAGGGCTGAAACCAAGGAGCTCTCATTTCTGCAGAGGAATACAAGTTCATGACTCAGCCAAGATGAAACAAGACAGCAAGACAACAAGACCTACTGTTAAGAGGCAGCGGTACTCCAAAATGCTGACTACTGATGTGGGACTGTGGTTTAGCGATGATTAGCGTTGTCTCCAAGAATAATTTGAGTTCATCTTGGCTAACATCAAACCACACTAGCCGAAAACTGTGGGATTTTCAGACTACTTGTCACCCTTCAGACAGAAAAGCTAGCAAATTCGATGAGACGCTAGCTTGCTAATGCTAGCAGCTCAATGAAAAAGTGATGGCTTTCTCACCCTCTAAAGTACGGAGGCGGTCCAGGTGCTGCGTCTGAGGACGCTCTTGCGGATCCGTCCATTGCAGGGCCGATGGAGGCAAAATAAAGATAACAGAGATGAAGTAAAGCTAGTTTGTGGTAGCGTTTACCCCAGTCTGCACTGTGTTGTCACAATTGAAATCCCTTCTTCCGCATTACGTCACGCGACTGTCACAAGAGGAAACAAGTCTCGCGATGCCAGACAGCGGCGAGAGTCTGATTAATGTCCTCAAAAATAAACGGGTAATATTATTGAATACAGTTATGAAAGTTTATAATGGGAATATCAAAGGAATGTTAAAAACATTTTGTCTATATTTTTTTGTCCTCGGTATGAGCAGTAACGCAGTTTTACAGCCTACTGGAACCTTTTCCGGTTCCTGAATATAAAGGAGATATCCTGCTCTAAAATAACACATTTATGTTCGTTATAAACTGAAGGTGGAGATCAAAATAGCCTCCATAGCTGTTATAGAGGTTGTTGTATAGCATAATAAATATGGTCAAAATAAATACAGCTCTAGGTGATGCAAACACTGACTGCCCTGTTTTGGAGAGCCTCCCTGAAGCAGTACTATGTATCCACTGTGAGGATAAAAAAAAAAAAAAACTCCTAATAGTATTTAAGATAAAGAAGTAATGTCATGATAAGTTGCTGCAGCAGTTCCTAAACTGTGGAATGATCTGCTTCTCCCTATCAGACAGGTCTCCTCTGTCCGTTTTTAAATCCCTTCTTAAAACCCATCTTCTCTCATTGGCTTTTTTAACCATTTTAGATATTTTAATGTATTTTTTTTTATATTTTTTTTTTTGGTATTGGTTTTTTGTTATTTTTTTTTTTTTTTTTTTTTTTAAACTGTACAGGTTTTTATGTTTTTTTTTTTAATCTATTCTTGTATTTTATTCTTTTATTTAGGTTTTATTTATTCCTCTTTACAGCACTGTTTTTTGTTTTTGTACAGTTGTTCTATGTCTTTTTATCTTTTCTTGTGTTTTATTCTTTTATTTTGTTTATTTTGTATGTTGTTTGTTTTGTATTTATTCTTCTGCACAGCAGTTTGGTCCACTGCGGTTGTTTTAAAGTGCTTTACAAATAAAGTTTGACTGGATTGGATGATCTATATCTAACATAGTTACTGCAATAGTTTTTAATAGCATACAGAAACAAAGGTCAACATCATTTTTGTTGCACACATTCTTAAGTAATTGCATGTTTTCAAGGAAACAACATGAAAGAGCATGAAATGATCTGATTTCCCACTGGCTGGACATGCTTTAAGTGTACATGTACAGTATGTGCATGCCACACTCTTGAATAATGGAACACCACGGACTGTTTCTTGTTTAATTGCTGAGGTAACAGAGAGCCATTTAGTCCATTTCGTGCAAGGCGTATACATCTAGTGTCAGTGCACTGGCTGTGTTTCCCGTTGAAGTCTCTCTGGCTGAGTGTCAAGGAGTGGCACTTTCTGCTCCAGTTGGCTTTCTTCTCACAGGTCCCATGCTCAGCAGGTTCCTCAAGACACATTTCATTTGAAAAGACTCTCCAATGGGACCTGACAGAACCACTAAGAACAATTCAGTGATGTGTGTTCAAAATAATCATTTTGCATTCTGCAGCAAGTTCACTCCCAAGTAGTTACAAAAAGCCCAGGATGTCACCAACTTTTTCAGCTGCAGAGAAGTGCCCTGGTAAATCACATTCTGGTTGAGCCACTGAATAATTTTAACTACTCCTGAAGTATTTTATGCTTTTTTTGTTTGTTGTTGTTATTTAGTTTTTCCTTCTCACCCTCCATCATTGACAACAGACTGCATGAATAAAGTACAGTGTTAAAGTACCACCATATGTAGATGAGTGCAATTTTTATAACCTTTTTGTCAATAGAGGCAAAGTTTGGGATGGAACAGGTAAAAGTCAACATATTTCTACAACATATAATTTGAATACACCTTTGTAAAAAGGAAGAAAAAAAACTGAAGGTGCTTACAAATAAAATTTAAAATCAAAATAAATAAAATTTAAAGCATTGTGAGTACATTCATTTAAAGGGAAAAAGTGTTAGAATTAGAAATGTTGTGTGTATGTTACCTTGGAACAGGCTGGAACAGGGGCCGCTTCCATAAAGTTGGTCATGATGCCCATCTATGTTTCTACAACAGCTCAGAACAGACTTTCTCTTCTTCTTTTAACCCTTTTATGGCAGGTGGAGGCACCGCACTGTGGTGCCCCCACAACCTGGATAAGTAGAGGATGGATGGATGGATGGATGGATGGATGGATGGATGGATGGATGGCATTTAAAGTGTATTCTAGTATTGCTTAGTATGTTTGCGTATAGACCAGAATTAATATCCTCTTCATGAAAAAGTCCAGAACGGGTAAAACAAAACACTCTAGCAAGGGTATTACATGTTTTTGTGGCCACCATAAGTGAGGGTGAGGGGGCTTATCCATGTGTTTGCAATGTGCAACTTTACCTTCAGATGTCATTCTTTATGAATCTCTGTAAGTGAAAAACAATGGCTCAACTCCCTTCATTTAGGGCTCTGATCAACCCCATGCAAAATCCACCTGCATGTAAGAAAAGATACTGAGCTTCTGTTCAAACATTTTTTTATCAGGTGCAAATTAATACTTTACGTTAGCATCTCAGATGTGTCAGTCCCACATTAAGGACAACTGATTTTCTCACAAATACCAAAAAACAAACAGTCTGTTTTCAAAAACAGAGCATCAAATTCCAAATCAAAATGACATCCTCCCAAAATAATTAGGATGTTATTTTGTCTGGACACAGATGCAAAACTAAATATTAACTAAATTACATAGATCATTGCAGTGAACTTTGGAAATCACTGTAAATCACACAGAGGGCAGAATTGATGCACACACCAGACAAACACAACTCTGTTAGTAATACTAATAAAACAACAGCTTCCAAAATAAGAGCTTCACAAAAGCCATGTTCTTAAGACATGGTGTAGATGGAATTCTAGCCTGTGTTTCCCCATGGATATTGACCTCTGGCCTTCTGTGTTTTTTCCCATGCCTGTCTTTGTCTGGACTCCTGTTGCTATGCCTTTTGCATTCCTTGTGTCACCAGTACTCTATGTCAAACATGAGACAAACCGCACTCTACACCTGTTGCCCTGACCAGGCGACACAGTGTTTAAGGCGTCATAACACAGAGCTATATTTGTACACAAAGTTCCATTTGAAATCCTAAAATCTGCATCAATAAAAGAATTGTTAACCTTAATTCATGTCAACTGGTGTGCAGTTTTACATAGCATGCAACTCACATAGAGCATATGAACACAGTGTAAAGACAAAATTATTAAACATGTTAAAATGCATTTATAAGCCCCTTAGCAGAGCATGACTCACTAAATTTATAGTCAAAAAATCTGACACAAATAATAATCATCAGCCCTATCTCATGCTCTTAGTAGCTTTCTTGGACCCGTGACACCTAAAACCTCCTGGTAGTATTGTGACCCACAGCCCATCGGGACATGTAGGAACACATCATATGCATGAAAACACAGGCAGTGCTAAACCCGATGCACAAATCCATTAGGAGACTTGCTATTGTGGCAGCAGGCCCACAGTGAGACCCCACTGCTGTAAAATGCAATGATGTGCAAGAGATGTTGAAATTCCTCTGTGCAAAGAGGGAGCTGTGACTGGCTTCAACCAGCGGGCAAAAACCATCATGTCATGCTACTGTTAGGCCATATAATGCCTCATTGCTCAACCGTTTTGTGTTAACCACATTTGCGGCAGCATTCTGCTGTTGTGGAAATAATCTTTATCTTCCATAAATGAGAATTTGTTTCTTCAAGGCCTCTCCTGTTCACATGCCACTGAGCAGGAGAGGAAAATTAGCACGTACGAACACAGCCATGGAAGGAGAAGACTATCACATCCTTAGACAACATCATATTTATGCCCAGCTCTTCTAACACTATATCCAATTCTGGTAATAAATACTCTGTGATATGCAATGCAGCACTTTTAGATGTATGTTTACAAAAAATAAGATTAACAGAGATACCTCAATTACACCCTCTGGGTGATGAATTAAAGCTGCAGTACTAGATAGTTTTTTGGCATCATTGTGAAAAAATTCCATATTTTACAGCATAATGTAATTCAAGTCTGACAGGAAATAATATGTCTTCCTTCCCAAGACTCTGTTTTCAGACTTGTAGAAAATGTACCCTGTAACACAGACTTTGCTTTGACATTTTCAGACAGGTAAAGGGGGTTAAAGGGACAACTATTTCTACTTCCAAACATTAAATATGTAAATGAACTAAACATATCATTGGAGTGTTGAGAAGTAACTGTTGCAAAGTTACGCTACAGGTGCTAATGTATTGGTTTGCATATACATGAACTGAATTTATTTACCCTGATGGACCATCAGATTTATATGTCCACTAGAGGGAGTAGTGAGTCCCATGGCGAGGAAAACTAAAGTCACAGGTCCTTTGAGCAAAACATGAAAAAAAAGATAACATGAGAATCACTATGAAGCAACTTTTATAATCAAAGAAAGTGACAAATGATAAAAGTTAGAAGCACAGTTATTGTTTTCACCACTAGACACAGCTCTAAATGAAAACAATGGAGTTTGATACTGGAATGGCAGTGTTTCTTTTACATGGATGCATTTGATAATGAAGCTTTCCTGAAGTTATACAATTAGTATCTTCAGTAAGTTTGGCATTTGTTGATTCACGGTTCCAACTAAAGGGTGACCGTTATGACCTTGTTTGAACAATTCCAAACAGCTCTTTAGTGCAGTTACAGACAATTTAATCCACTTCTGTTCTGTTTTATTTCTAAAGCTTCCAATCATAACATGTAACAACACAAACCATATGGAAAACAGAGATGATTTGTGTTTACTATACTTTAGCTTAAGAGTTAAGCTAACAGAGTAAACTAATGGAGGGCATAAAAATTATAAGACACAGTGTTTTTTGTTGTATTCAAAATAAATAGCTATGAATTGTGTATTTGAAGAAGAACCATAATGCCAATGTGTGTAAACAATGACTTTCAAACTTTTTGTTTTTTTAAGTGATACAGTCGGTGGATACACAGTGTCGATTTGCTGGTGGTTTTGGGCCTAAGTGTGTTCTGGTGCGTGACTTCCCTCTGCTGTTGAGAATTAAGGAACATCAATACTACATAGAACACTTTTAAATATATGATCAACAGCTATAATTACCAATCACTGATAAGAGGTCAGTCAGAAGTGAATCTTTTGCTCTAGCCTGTGGTTGAATACGGATTGTTGAGTTGTTGATCTACAGTTGATCTACATTAATGCTTTTGACTTGGACCAAAGGAGGAAAACTGCAAAGGAAAGGTGCATATTCTCCACTTTTGTATTTTTTTCTCTTGATTTGGACTGCTGCTGCTTTAAAGGAAGAATCAAAGTTGTTGGGTCATTATCATATCTCTACTCTAGGGATGAATATCATTCTTCCAAAATATATTTCCTCATGATGTTTTGATGATGCTGATGATGGAGGGCGCTGTATAGCATGTAACCTCAGAATATCCCGAGGGAGTTCAGCTGGGTTGATATTTGATGGTTGCAAAGGTAGCACATGATTTGCATCTTTTTTACACTCATTAATCCAACCACTGACCCCTCCTACCCATTAGATGGGGGTGTTGCCATCCTTCAAGACACCATCTCCACCAGAGTCTTTCTCTAATTTGTGTTATATATCAAATTCTGACAGTATATTTATGTTGTGGTCTGGCTGTAAAGATATTACTTTTGACACATCACAGCTACAAGGATAAAGGCAAATGGAGCCGATGTTAAAGACAAAGCAAGGAGATTGCAAAAGACTGTTCAGAAAAGGGGTATAATTCACACATGGACAGAACCACACACATGTGAAATTGGCTGAATAAAGCCAAGAATTATGTGTGATCTTGCGGTATAGGGCTGTGTGTATAAATCACGCTGTCTTTGAACATAACTGCTTGAAAAATGTCTCCACAAGTCATTGGCATCATATTAAATCACAGGAGAAATGACACACAGTGTGGGTGGACAAACCAGTCATTTCAGCTATTCATTGTGGATCCTGTGTTGTGGTTTTGATTTATGTAGTGCGATGTATGTGACTGTGTGCTGTCAACATGTTTAGAATAAAAAAGTCTGCTTATGTTTTACATAAAGGCCATATATCTTTGAAATCACACCAGTGCTGCAGAAGCTATCCCCAATTCAGTTTTCTTGGATAAATGATGCCTGCACAGCGGGTTTAATGTTAAATAGTTAATGTAAAGATTTTTCACGGTGACGGGGTCTTAAGAGAGCAGGGCAAATAAATACAGGTGAAAAGAGCAAGAAAAGGAGAGAATGAAGACAGCAGTAGGATGAAGAATGACCCTGTCATTAGTCGGTGACTCTTTGGTGTAGTAGAGCAGACACTGTCATCTTGCCTCCAGTCCCTTTCGCCACTCATCTGTGGCTGACCTTGCACTGGCATGTGGGCTGCTTCTTCTCCACACCATACACTCTGACTTGTAAGATTGCAAGTGGAATTGAGCAGTTTTGTGCAATTTTGTTGTTTGGTAATATGAAAGCACCTGATAGTTTGCGGCTCCTTGTGATGATCTAAGGCCCATGAACACACAGATCTGATCACATGCACTGAGTGTCTGTGAATATAGTTTCAAGTAGCCCATCCAAGAATAGCTTCCACCTGTAAAATCGTAAATCACAAACTCAACACCAATCTGTAAGTATATAAATCCTTTGAATTAGACATTAGAAATGTGTAATCTCTTTAACATTCTGGTAACAGTACATCTAATCAAGAATGTGTCTCTACTTTAAACCTCTTTGTAAGGTGACATGCTCACAGTTTATTTGTCTATGTGCTTAGTTGAAGTTATGCTTGGGGGCTGTCAGAGCTCATCTTGGCTACGATAACATGTGCTCTGGCACACTACCACTATCACAAAATTACATCTGGTTCCTGATATCATATCATATCATATCATATCCTGAAGGCATTTAATAAACAAGAAACATTGTTTTGTTTATCATCTCTTCTTTTCCTTTCAAATTTCCCAAAATGCCTAAAGCATTGAAGGTCAGAAAGAGGGATGCCTGGGGCTTTGAATGTATTAATCCAACTAATCGATCTGAAGTAGTTAATCATGGGAGGTAATTTACTTTAAGACATGCACAATATAGTTACAGAGAGTTTTGTTTCCCAGAAGAAGTGACAGCAATGAGAGTAGTTAATTCTGCAGCAAGGCACAACATCTTCCTTCAACTCACAAAACCACTCTCATATTTTCACCCATGAATTTAACCAGAGCCAAAGCTTCTACAATCTTTCTAGTGTATTTTGTGAAGGCATCGTCGCTCAGAAGACAAGCCCGAGGGTGAAACAGTATCACGGTGTGTTAATATAGCTTATACTCCCAGTGAAACGGAGGCAAAGTTTAGACAGAATACCCCTCTGAAATATTGGATTGTAACTTCACAACACCACAGCTAAAATGTATTTCTAGACCTGGTGCCGTCCCAACTTTAATATTCACAAGCAAAAATACTAATAATACTATTAGATCCCTGGTAATTGGACTAAGCGGTGAATGAAAGCGATTCAGTTTAAAATTAGATTAAGTGCTCCATTGAAGAAAAACAACGAAGCTTCAGGCTTGTCATCATTAATGCAGCATTTAAGACTGTGAAAGACACAGTGGGAATGGAAAAAATGTTTAATTTCTTTTCAGAATCTTGATGATGGACTCATAATTGATCTTTGTAAATATGCAGCAAGTCATTTGTGTGCATGTGACAGGCACATGTTCAGATGTATCTGGAAAAGTGTTCCAATCCAAATACAGCGATTGATGTCATATCATTCAAAGGGTTTGTTTTGGATTCAGCAAATATGTATCTAGAATATGAGTAAACACTTATCCAGGTTATGTATTTAGAGATCCAGGATGTAAATACATATCCAGGATATATATTTACTCTCAATGTTAAAGCTTTGAAGAAGATCGTCATCACAGCAGAGGAGAGTTGTTTTTATTATTGTCAGTATTTTTTTAATTGTACCTTTTAACCAGTTAATGGATCTAATGTGTCTCCTGTCCAGACTCTCACAGATTGTTACACTATCCTGTTGCTATACTGAATTGTTTTCCCGGTCAATAAAGAAAGACATAAGCTGGTGTCAGTGTCCTGTCCAAACATAATTACATCTTTACAACTGGAAAAACCGTATGCTCTCTGGTAAAGGCACTGAGAGAATTGTGGCACACATCAGCAGTGAGGCTCCAGTGTAACTTTATGTCAGTTTGCCGGTGAAACTTGAGTTCATACATTTATTTCTGCTACATTATTGTTTGTTACAGCGGGTGAAGGCTTACTCTTCAGGCCTTCTGTGGCACATCTGGAGGTCTCCATCATGAGCAAGCGAGGGATACAAAGAGCGAGGAGGATTGTCTTGTACTCTTTGCGGAAGTTTTGGTTCAACAGTCCATATATGATGGCATTGAGGCAGCTGTTGAAGTACGCCATGAAGTAGCTGGTGACGAACAGCCACTCGGGTATGTTTGGTGCGACTTTCACAGGGTTTATGGCTACAGCCAGACCTATGAGGTTCAGAGGAGCCCAGCATACAGCAAACAACACAAACACCATAAACATAGTCAGGAAGTTTCTCACGTCACTAGGTTTGAGTTTAGCCCTTTGCTCAGGCTTAACTCTGTGTTTCACCTGAATCACCAGCACCCATATCCTCATGTAGCAGTATGAAACCACCAGCAGGGGGATTACAAAGTGGATAATCACCACGGAAATAGTATAGTACGAGCTGACAGTCTGGGCGAAGGTGCAGGAATAGATGCGGGGGTCGTACTGCAGCGAGCCCACAAAGAAGTTTGGTACCGTGGCGATGGCGGTTAGCAGCCAGGTGAGGCCCAGGTAGCAGCAGGTGTTCCTCAGGCTGTACAGACGGTCATAGTGGAGACTGTGGCAGATGTAGCAGTAGCGGTTGATGGCTATGGCTGTGATGTTGAAGATGGAACCGATGACGCTGAGGCCCATGATGAAGCCGCTGGCCTGGCAGTGCAGGTCACCCATGGTCCAGTCATTGTGGAAGATGGCGGTCAGGACCAGAGGGTAAGGATACAGCGCCACCACCAGGTCTGCGATGGACAAACTCACCACGAAGATGTTGCCTAAAGGAACAGGGAAGGTTTAGATAAAAGACAAAACATGACCCCAACTGGTTTATGATTAAAGCATACAGCACTCTCCTTTCACTTTGCGCTTCAGGTTAAATCCCTTAAAATAAACCGGGTCACTGGAGGTAAGACTGACTTCCCATCATAAAAGAGCAGCTTCATTGTGCCCTCTGAGACTCATTTTGATGAGGCTTTTACCATGTACTCTTCTTGACTGCTCAGACCTGGATCCAGGCTAAAGCTTTATAGTCACAGCTCACAGTATCGCTTTTCTTCTTCTAACTGTCTTTAAAACTAACAATTTCATCAGACTAAGCTACAAAATACATACAGCACAAATGTATATTTAATCAAACAGTATTTTATTTGGCCAGGTCTTTTGTTTGTCTTGTTTTAAGTTTTCTATTTGCCCCCTGGGGAGAAATGAACACTAATTTAAAGTGCATAAAAAGGGGAGATGGGTGATTTTAGTGTCTGATTACATCCAAACAACTTCCTGTTCTCCTGTTGGGGTCTAAGCCGAAGGGACACTGGATCTCCTCACAAGACTTGAATCATAAAAAATGACATCTGATAATGTTACAGTGCAGCTGTTCTGGGTGGGGGGAAAACTATAAATCAAATTGTAATGTAAGGTCAGATAAGAAGAAAGATGGCAACAACATACAGCTGAGACACAACTCAATTAACAAAAGAAGATTTTCTTCCCATAAGTTTCATTGTACAAGGAAATAATGTATTTTTATATTAATTTAATTTTAGCAACAAACTGATGCAAACAAAATAAGTGTATAGATAATTAGAAACATTTGTAAAATATATCATTACATTGGTTGTACTGTGGGTCATTATTATAATCATTACATCACTGATAAGAACATGAATGTTTATGATTTTTCTAAGTATTCTGTGGTGGATTACATATAATGCGCCACGTTTTAAGAATATTTTGCATCAGACACTGGGGAGATTCCAGTTTCAATATAACATAAACCTTCTCCTGAAGCTGAAATCTGAAAGCGCAAGTTACTTACTCAGTCAAACAACAGCTGAAACAACAGTGTTGATTGGCACATACGATAGCAGTGGATTTAAAACATATGTTGGCCATCCATCCACAGCATTCAGAGCCTGTTATAATCCCTGCACCCAAGAGTACATGTTATCTAGCAACCGGTGCAATTTTAATTTACTCTCTTGGACTTGATTAATTGAATTAAAATGTCATAAAACTAGAAAAACAAACTGTAATTATTATCACAAAGTTGCTAGACTCCAAAACTTTACGTTGATATATTTTGCACCTACACCTTTTATGCTATTTTTTTTTCAGCAAAATTAAACATTTGTTGTCAAATTCTTCCACAAGGCTATCTCATGTGTTCAGTAATTTAGAAAATGTTCAAGTCAAAAAAACAGTGTGAGCTATCTCTCCAGCCTGTTGAGATAAAAATAAAAGCATTTGTTCTTCATCCTCGAGTCAGCTCAGTGGGCAAATCTGTCAGATTGTATTTGTGATGCTCACAGTATTCGCTGTGTGCATTTGTCATTGTGCAGAGGTTTGATTCTTCACTGACATCATGCAGCTCAGTGTTATCATGTGCACTGGACGGGGCATGCTAGAGCGTTAGCTCTCTCTGGCTGAACCCTCTCTCCCCCTTATCGTCTAGAGGATGAGGTAAGTGTTAAAACACCACTGAGAGGATTGCTATATGAAACAGCCAGATGAGTGTCTTTGTTTTGTTGGCGTCCATTTTTAAAACAGTGGAAGAACCCTTACGTCTCCATGTTTAATTGACTGACTTGGCCAGTCTGATGCTCATCACAGCCAACAGGTTATTGTTTTAGTGTAAAACACACCATGAGAGATATTCACACATCAGGGTGGCAGAGAAGAATTGTGCCCACTGTCATTTGTCTTTGGAAGCTATTATTATCAACATGTGTGAGCCGAGAAGAGCCTAACCTGATAGCTGATTGGTTACAGGCCATCAGGGAAAGCTGACTAGCCTCCTTCAACTTCACCAATGGCTCTGTAATCATCTTGTCTTACACGACAGCTTCAAATGTTTTCAGAGTTAGGCAACAATCCCAGTGTACTCAAACGTATTAGACTTTTTGTCTGTCTGTCACATACAGCTTTTTTAACAACGTAAATCAGACAAAACATTTATCAAAACTGGACAGCAGAAAACGATGCAGCTCTGCATGAGTGAAACCAGATATTTGTCACCACAATAATCCACTGCATAACAGGGTATCCAAAAATATATCAGACAAAAGCCGCCTTACACCCCCACTCAAATAGATCCTGATACGTATTAAAATAAGATCTGTGTGTATGTACGATGAGGCTGTATTTATGGCACATTGCTTCATTCCAGCCGAACAGCTCTGAGTAGTAAAAAGAACAATGTAGGAAATAGTATGGGAGTTATGATGCTGGAATAACAGGCACATTATAAGCATGATGCAAGAAACAAGCAAATTTCAGGAAGATGAAGCAAAAGCCTGGGGGCCAAGTCAACTTTGTATCTGACAACTCGCATGGCTGTAAATCTCAAGGGCTTATGTTGATCTGTCAACCTAGAGTCTGCATCCCATCACTCTCACTGCTCATACTGGAAACGTGATACACTGTGCTTCACTTCACCAGGCTATATTTACACACCTTTGAAGGAAAGACGAATTCAGAGAAACATGTAGGAGTGTTGGCATTACTTGAATCCGGCTGAATGTCAGCACACAGCTATTACTACAAGTGTATATACCAAATTAGATTACATCGGACATGTTATCAGAAATAAGGAAGAATAACCTTTCGGCAAGGACGTAAGCAATGATGAATTAGTAGTGACTACTTCATGAACTCATGTTCAAGGGGCCAGAGAATTTTTTCTAAGAAGTTTAACATTAAACTGACACAAGCTGCCTTTGGTGATGCAGCCTGCTATGAGCCCAGCCAAAAACATCATCGTCATCATCAAAGTTCATCTACCAATCAGACCTCTTATGTCTGAGAAAATAAGACTCACTTGCCTGGAGAGAAAATCAAACCATCAGAACACACACTGCGTCTGGTTCGACTGGGATTCACTCATTAGTCACGTTCCCAAAAATGCCCAAGGATGGTAGTCAATTGTGTAGATTTTGCCTTAAAATGCCACCTAAGGTAGAAGGGACGACTGCAAATTATGTAAACATGAGATGAATTTTTCATCCAGGTGAGGTTTAGTCACATCACCCTAATCTAATCATGATCTACCTCCTCAGTTACAACATTAGGAACCTAAATGTCATCTGCTATTTCATTTTTGGGAAAAGAAGGCATGTTTAATGTAGTGTGCTAAGTGATATTCCCCGTGGATCTGTGCTGTCAATTTAGATCGGCTTCTGGTTTGAGTCACTACGTCCACTGACTCAATTAACCCCCCTCTGGACGCTCCAGTTTTTAGGTTTTTATTCATGACTGTGGAGTGACTACGGGGATGCAATGCATGATTTCACAAAACTGAATTCCATCCACGGCTTCACACACACCACGAGCCATAGCTCCTGACATGAAGGTGCCAGCCCACACATACATGAACACACAGACATGGACATACTAATTCCTTCATCCATCTGCTCCCCATCATTTTCTTTCTCTGTCGCTCTTCCTCTCATGAGTGTGTTTGGTGAGTGTATTTTTAGTTTGGTTAACCCCAGTGGGAAACTCTAATGTTAACACCCTATTGGCAGTCCTATAGTGCCATGCTCTACCCTCAGCTGAATGACTGTGGTACGTTTACACACTTGACAGAGCCAACAAATGTGTGAAAATGGAACATAAGCTTCTAATTATCGCAAAATACATGACGGTATTATGGCAGAGATGCAAGTTTGCACTGCACTGTCACTTGAAAAAACATCTATCCAAGCCCATAAAACAAAAAGACTGGAGGTCAAGTGGTGGAAAGCAGAAGAATATATGGAAGCGGTGTGTAAGGCGAGTGTGTCAGGGTGAAGCAGAGCGGAAAGGTCCTGCTGTGTGTGTGTTTCTGTGTGAGAGTGTATGAGTGTGAAGAGGGGGTAATGAAGAGAGATGTTTTCAGCTGCCTGCCTGACACGCCCGAGTCCACAAGAATATGGGTACGCGGTCTTTACTACCCTGTCAATCACGAACGATGCATCAGTGTATTAATCTGAGCCGATGTGAAGGCCCAGAGGATTTGATTGTGCATAACAAAGCTTGACCCCAGCAAGGTTGTTTTTTTTTTTTTTTGGATCCGATCTTGTACATCTGCTCTGCACCCAGCGTTAGTTTCTTCTGCTACATCTATGCTTTCCTTTCAGATACTCTACAATTAAACATTCATACAACTTTGGCTGAAACTATAAATAGCTTCTTATGAACAGAACGGAGATTGTTGATGGGCTACCAGAGGTAACCATTTCAGTCAGTTCAGGACACCCATGAAGAAACACACATACACACACATAAAAAACATAGCAGGGGACAGAGGTGCTAAGCTCTTGTTGGAGGTTCAGGTTTCTACTCACACATGCTGAGCAGCGGGACGGCTCAACAGTGCAACGTCTCTCGTGTGACTGAACCTGTCAATCAGCCCAATTAGTGTTGGAGAGCACTGACATAAGGCCTGTAATCAGTGTGTGGAGAAGACTTCTGAACAGGCCATTTACTCCTGCCCTGTTGTTTAAGACCAGTCGACTGTCATTTTTGCAAACCGGATAATCAAATTATCTTCAGGGGCCCCTACGATTTTCACCAATCTGCTTTTGGCTGGTGTACACAGGAGCACATTAGATGTGTTACATAATGTATTTGAAATTGTAATTAAAAGCTCATTATTCCAAACACTCACTGACCTAATCCCACTGCCTTATCCGCATGTTCTCATTAGCATAGGTTTATGATCACCGAGTTCAGTCTTTTGTCTCAGCAGAGGACTTCCCTCCCTTTTGTTTCAACCACTTGTGTTGTGTTTAATCTTCAGGACATTTAAGATTCAACAAATTCAGCTTCAACAACACACTGTTTTCATTCCTAGTCTCATTTCTATGTTTAGTTCCATAGCATGATCACAAGATTTAATCATATCTGAAATAAGATATGTTCCTCTGATTTCTTGGGACTGGAAATAAAACATGATAAAATATATTTTCTATGACAATTGCGTCATGAACCCTGTAGGGTTTCCTTATATTCACACTGTCCTGTGACTATTTCTTTGACTGTTTTGTTCTGCAGATGCCAGATACACAAGCCAGCTTTGAATATAAAGATATCTTTTTATGGAATGAGAGGTGCATTGCCACATATTTATACATCGGCAGACAATTACATTTTTTAAGACATAAATTAGTGACAATTTTTTCACAATACTGCAAGGCAGAGAAGAACTCAATGGCCTGAGATGAACACTAGATTGGACTGAAAATGTGCATCTGGATGATGACCATAACAAATGTCTCACTCACCTTCACACTGTCAATCTGACACAACAAAATACGAGGTTGTGTTGAACATTAAAGGGGTACAAAAGGACATGCAAGCTATAGCGTCTCTCACCTTGACAGCTCGTGGGACACTACAGGTCCAGATATAAGGAGGCGTTTGATTTATCTGGGTTGAAGAACCAAGGATAAAGCCAGGAAAGGAGTGTTATTATTTATGAAGAAATATGAAGGCAGACAGGCAAGGCTGTGGGAAGTCCATCACACTGAGACTGGAGACTCACTTTAGATAGCTGCCTGTGAGTCTGCTGATTATTGTCAAACACAGAGGTCAGTCTGCACGTTACATTACATAATTGTAGTCATGAATGAAGGCAGAAAGCTGGACGCAGCCCAGATATTGTAGTTCACTGAAACATTCCTTAATGCGAGCTGATTTGTGAGCGTATGTTAATGTAGTTAGTTAGGTAAGGATTTCCAAAATAAGAGAATAATTTCCTTTATGATATTTATGATGATGTTTAATATAACCTATAGTCTGCTTAATTGTTTCAGTGCATTTGTGCATTTATTTTAAAACTGTTTTACACCTTTACAAAAAAAAAAAAAAAAAAAAAAAAAAATAGAACAATTGCGCATCTGCTCCATCTCTTCCTCTTAAAACCTCACCTGCATTCCTGAGCTTTTTGTTTCTGTACACGGACAGGATGACGAGGACATTACCCAGGATGTCTACCACGATGGTAAAGATCAGCACGCTGGCCAGCGCAGTGGACACTCCAGGAGAGGACGCGCTCAGTCCGGGGTCGCTCTCATTCCGGGACAAACAGTTCGACCCGTTCACATCCTTCACTTCTAAATCCATCTCCCCTCAGGGTGCAACTGCCATAGCGCGAACACTCCGTTGTTCAGTTGAAGCAAAAAATAATAATAATAAAAGAAAAGGAACGAAATGTACAGGTAAATAATCAGAAGGACTTTCCTGGAGGGAGTCTTGAACTTCTTAGGGGACGAAATCTACTCCTGAGCCTGTGGAACACGAGTACGCGCACCATGATTAGAGAGGTATAATATTAATAGCCTCAACTCGAAGGGAAATTTATGAAGTTAATTTAATAAGGTGATAAAGATGCCTCATACTCGTGTTTCACTGCCGCCCTCCGTGTGGTCCTTATGAATCACCAAGTCTCTTCCTGCGCGCTGCTCCATTCTGCCTGGAGAGCTCGTCCAAAAGGCATGTGAACGCTCTCCTGTGCGTAATGGAAATGCAAGTATACAAGGCTCATATGCACGGCAACACAGACTGAGGTGTTGGGTTTTGCGGGCATTAATAAAACATTGTTTGCTCGGAGCTGTGTCTTCAAGCAGGCGGAATAACATTCTTGCGTAAAATCAAATCTGGCGTCCGAGTCGTGCGTTAAAACTGTATGGCTGCGCGTTCTTTGCGTCCTGACAGGTGTCTGTCACCCACTCCCACTGGAGAAAATAACCAGGCGGGCTCAGTGTGGAGCGTCGTGGTAAACATACTAAAGCTGCCATGAACGGTGAGGTTTGCAGCCGCTGTCACCACAAACTTGTTAGTTGCTTAATTCATCTTCATTATGAGCCTCGTCATGTGCGTGGAAATGGCGCCGTCATGCGTCCAGTGCAAACTCCTGCAAACAGTAAAACACGCACGAAACGCAGACATGATTCATATTTCACAACTAATGCAAAGTTTAGAATCACATAGCGCCAGTGTAGTTATTTTAAATTTTCTCTACCTTCATACAAAAAATTACTGTGATTCAGTGATGATCTCTGCATGAATGTATGTTTTTTCTGCAGCTGAAACGGAACTAACTACATTTATTATCTTTGTCAAAGTGCTTGTGTGGTCTTAAAGTGGGGGCTGCGTCACTCAAATAGTTAAATAGATTATATGATGTTAAATGAGTCAAAGTCCTCCCTGTATTTCCTCTTCATATTCGCTTATTCCCTCAGTTTGTCATGTTTATTTACTGCAGGATGATGGTTCATTTCCTGAAAGCAGCTTCAAACCCGATCAATATCATTTTATTAATAAAATTTTTATTGAGGCGTTGTTACTTGTTCTTCCACAGGCCTCTCTGCCTCCCTGTTATCTTTGAGTTTCACTGTCATGTCTGTGCACAGTTTGACACAGCCAGGATGTTTTCACATTTATCTGTTAATGGGAGAAAGGATATCTGTGCTCACCTCCGTGCAGAGTTCAAGGCGTGACACTGCAACTATTCTGGAGCCAATCATGATCTTGCAGAGGAAAAACAGTGAAATGAAGCCACCACTGCCCATGGACCATATACCACAGTGGAGATCATCATGTTATCTTAAAAGTCCAATGAGGAAAGAGGAGGAGATGCCATTTCTTTAATAAGGTAACTGAACATTTTTTGTATGTGGAAAGAAAATGAGTTATTGCACAAAGTGAGCATTATGTGTTATAACAGGGATATTTGACATAAATCAACCTGTATGTATCTATTTATTTTACATTTTTGGGATGTGCTTGTGTTGAATGTGTCTAAAACGTGCCCTCTAAGCACACTAAAAATAATAAAGTAACCAAAAAGCTAATAATAATGACAATAATAAACTGTTGCCCATAATGTTGGAATAAAATATTTTTACCTCTTCTCATGAAATGATTATAATTTGATTTATTCTAGAACAGGGACTCAGTATGTGATTATTGTATCAAAAGGGATTACTGATGTGTATAAACAGGAATAAAAAGGGAAGGTATCTGAAAACAAAATTATTCCAACTTTAAGGGACAACAGTATAATGTCAGTAACAACAACAATAATTCTAATAATTATCATCAGTCATCATAATAACATCTCAGTTGTGCTTAGAAAAATCCCTTTTTGTGTTATTTTAGTCCTGTATGGAAGTGATTGTATGGGCTGGGACACTGAGTTTGAACAAGTCATGTGTTGAACAGATACTGCACTGCAGACGAAAACTGAATAAAACCATTATGTATTGCATAAAACGGTCCTTTAGTGTGGAAATTACATAAAAATGACATCATCAATAATGAATAGTCGTATTTGTGTTGTTTGCACTTTAAAACGCATTCTCTATCTTAACCCTTAATCGGGTATGTGACCTTTTTTGGTAATTTCCGTACACATTGCAAGACAGTGGCAGCAACAGTTCCAGTGAGGACAGTAGGTCACCAATCTCAGGTCCAATGTGGTCTCCAGGGTCTGTATGGTCCACCTCTGCATGAACAGTGAGTGCACCTGCTTTGTTAGGTACCATGAAGTAATGGTACTAATGTAAGGAATGATGTTCAAAGGGATCATGTGGATGTGGACAGGGGTCTGGATCAGCACTTATGTCGGTCTAATGTTCTAAAAGTCATGTTCTAGTGTTCTAAAATACATGTTCCTTTCACCTTACATGTGTTTTTCTTGTATTTTTATCCCAACCCCTCAAAGGGGAGGCAAGGGGTATTGTTTTTGGTTAGTTAGTTAGTTAGTTAGTTAGTTAGTTTGTTTGTTTGTTTGTTTGTTTGTTTGTTTGTTTGTTAACACTCTAGCAGCAAAACTATTGGTTGAATTCCTACCAAATTTGGTTTATAGATTACCAGTGACCCAGAATAGATTTCATTACATTTTGGGAAAAGTAGGTGAAAGTTTAAATTTTTAATGAATTTTTTTTAAATCCTTTTTCCCTCCATTTACTTATAATGGGAGAAACTTCACATGTATGTACGAGCAAAAATATTGGTTGAATTAATACTACATTGATTTTTATAGTATGCCAGTGGCTCAAAATAGATGTGATTACATTTTGGGAAAAGTAGGTCAAAGTTCAAATTTTATATGAATTTTTAAAATCTTTTTTCTTCTCCCATTTACTTGTAATGGGTGGAATTTCACATGTCTATAAAAACATCAATTTTGTCTCAATTTACTTCAAACTTGGCATATATATAGAGGCAACTGACATGCTGACATCACCACACGCATAGACATGATGACATCGGCTGGATCGATGCCAAAATAAGCTACAATTCGTGTGAGGGGCGGGGTTTGTCGTCCCTGGCACCACTTGTGCTTTTGGGATATTTTCTTTTTGCTACTTATGGGCAAGGACTAATTATGATAACTTTATTGACCTTGATTTTCTACATGACAATAAGACATTTTGAAAAATTTCACAAAAGTAATAAATTCTTGTTATGTCCTCCAATAATACTAAGGTTGAATTTTTAAATTTCAGAGTATTTCTATGATTGCCCAAAAAGGGTTAATCAGCACCCACAAACTCATGGCTCTGCACCCTTATCATTTTTGCTTAACTGAGTAAAATATAGGAAGAAATACAGGCTTTAAAATGAATCTTATGTGTATCCAAGAGTCATGTCTCGTAAATGTGTTCTGTGTGAATACTTAATGTAGAACCTGTACATTAACCATAGAAAAACTAGAACTATTTTTACAGCAACTACATTTTTCCTCATGTTCAACCTTTTCTAAGTTTTTCACTACCATTTATTTTATCTTATATTATCATCTGCATTTTGAATTTTTCAGTGAAAACCACGTATTTTCTTATATTAATTTACCAAATATGTAGTTCTTCCTAAAAGCTCTGAGTAAAATTTAAGGTTATTATATGAACATGGAGAAAACTCAAGAAAAAGTGTCATTTTCAGCAAAATATACCATTAGCTGAGTGTCTGCAAACGCTGTAATTTGTCAAACTACGTGGTTTTACTGGTGAATCAATGTTGTAGAAGATGACAGTGTTTCCATGTTCACTATGGAGTCTTCAAACATCCAAATAAGTCATATCTGATGCCAGTCAAAACTGAGAAACTGCATTTTATCTGAATTATTTCAATGTATTGATAGCATTGGTGGTTCTATAGTTATTAAACATTTTAGACCAGTAGATACTTTTAGTTATGGCTGCTGCTTATGTGTTTGTAAATGAAAATAAGTTATGTGTTTAATGAAACGTACAAAATGTGCTGTTGTTTTTACACAAGTTTTGCACAACATAATACAGTCATCTCTTTCTTTTCTGAGTCTCTATCATAAAAAAACATCCCGCTCATGACAGAGAAAAATTCAATGCTCTGTAACAGAAGCGGGATGCCTCCTTGAGGAGATTAAATGTGTTTCATCAAACAGTCAAATGAAACTAGACAAAACTAGCCGTTGGAAGCGATGGCTAGGGGTTTATCCCTGAATGTCCCCAATCCTTAACCAGACAGCTATGATGTCATGACGTAAGGCATCCCCAGGTCATGACCTTTCATTTGCACTTGATTTGAAGTCAATCAGACAAATAGTCCCAGAGATATGAACAAAAGAGTGTTTAGTGATTTTAAACTTTTGAGCGGCCCCTTGTGGGCAATCTAGAAATGGTAAATTGTCCAAAATCAAATCAGTTCTTCCTCTCTATGAAATTGATTGATATGGAAAATTTGGAAATTCTAAACCCAATATTTTTCAAGTTATCGCGTTAACACGTAGGATAACCAGCGAAGGCGGAGCCGGCGGGGCCAGCAGCGGTGGTCAGACCAAAAACATAATATCCCCAAAACTGCATTCAGGGATATAATTAAAGTCAAAACTACTGCATTTTTTCACTTGTTTGAAAAGTTTTGTTTTGTTTTTTTTTTTTTTTTCTGGTCAGTGGCTTTACAAAAAATGCTTAAAAACAACTAAACGAACATGCTTAATTAGTTTTGTTTTAGCTCATAAACAAAATTAAAAACAAAGCTATGTTTGGGAATATTTCCAAATTCATTGTTCGTCAGTATGAACAACACACTTCATTAATCCTGAATTCACATTAAAAAGAAAAAAAAAAACAAGTTGGTATATATAATTCCACTTTTATTGAACCTCTCAATGTGCAAAACTTTTTCTCATCCTTTTCCAAACATACTTTCCTTAAAACACACCACAGAAATCACTTGCCATACAATTACACCCTTGCACTTTTTTTTTTTTTTTTACACCTCTGTATCTTTGTGGCCTTTTCACCACAGACCTTCAGCACGATACACTGAAAATATGGCTAGGATTGGTAGCATAATTACTTGGACACAAATGTGACAAAAATCTAAGGCACTAGGAGTCAGATACTACGGTCGGCATATTCTGCTGAAGCACACATAGATCTGGGGACATGAGGGTAAGGAAAAAATATTCACAGCAGGGTTTTCTGCTCAGCAAATACAAATAATTTCTGTGAAATAAGAGAAATCACAAGGAAAATACAAAACAGGTGCATGTAGTCCTTGTCATCTTATTTAGCCAAAATATAGAAGCTCACATTTTGTTAGCCTCATTGCAAAATTGCCTAACGAATGCACTCTATGGACAAAAGTAATGGGACACGTTGAATGAAGGTGTTTCTTTTCTAACAGGGGTCTGGGATAGAAAACAATAACGACAAATGTCATATTATTGTTTTATGTTGTGATAAATATCATACTGATTATTATTATTGATGTTTATATGTCAAATCAACATGAATGGACCATCTTTCAGCTGTAGCCATGATGTGTCCCAATATTTTTGTCCATGTAGTTAATAAACATCAATATTTCCTTAAAGTTTAATGGTGAGATATGAAGAAAAGTAGAGGGTTAGTTGTGGTAGAAAATTATTATCTACAGTCAGAGCATGAAAAATGTTTTAGAAACTTAGAGGTAGAACATTTAAAATCATAGTCATGGTTAAACAAAAAAAAAAAAAAAATCAGTGTTGAGAGAAATTAAGTAAAAAAAACTCTGAGAGATTTTGGACGCAAAGATAACAATTTAAACAAAACCAACCAATGCAGTGCAATGATATTTATCACAATAGACATTTATCATTATTGTTTTCTATCCCAGACCCCTGTTAGAAAAGAAACATCTTCATTCAACATGTCCCAATACTTTTGTCCACATACAGTATGACAGGCAATTATACAGTTTATGTAGATAAGCATCGTCACAGTTCTACCTAAGCCTAATATTCATCTACCTCTAGAAATTATTACCCATATTAAATGGAAATATTCCCTTAGGCACATTTCTGTCCTGCATGGTGTGGTGAATCTCCAGAGTTAAGATTCACGTCCAACCGAGCCTGAGAGGGGAAGCAGGTGGCATCCAGAAGTCACAGCACCTAAGGTTAAACACGAGTCAGTCACGGCCGATAGGTTTTGATCACGTCTTTGATCGGCCTCCTGCATATGGGACAGCAGGCGTTGATCTGTCTCTTCAGCTTCAGCCCACAGTCGTTGCACAGACACATGTGTCCACAGGTGTAGATGACAGTGTCCACCTCCTGGTCGAAGCAAATGGTGCATTCTCCATTTTTGCCACAAGGGGGAAGCTCTGAGGCAGTGAGGGTAGGAGAAACCGGAGGACTGAGAGGGGAGCTGGGAGCAGTCACTACAGGAAGAGAGAGAGAGAGAGAAAGAAAGAAAGAAAGAAAGAAAGAAAGAAAGAAAGAAAGAAAGAAAGAAAGAAAGAAAGA
>JAPQRP010000002.1:26907274-26920083 GCA_037367295.1 Apogon hyalosoma
CTATGAATTATGAAAGCGCTGCAGCATCTGAAACCAACCACAATGAACATTTGACAGATAAACAGTACCACAGTGCTGCAGTTTCAACTTCACAGTTTGTCATGTCTCTGTCAACTCAACATATATTTTTTATTAGTAAGTTTTTATTTTTATCAATTACTAGAAATTTCAGGCAACCCCATGTGGGGTCCTGACACCAAGGTTGAAAAACATTGGAATAGACCTTATTCTTTCCATAGATATCTGAGCATGCTCAGTGCCTGCCCCCACCCCCACCCTGCTGCCGCCTGTGGAATCTGTGGCAAAACACAGAGCAGTGAGTGAGACCAACTCACTGTAAAACAAAAACAAAAAAAAAAAAAAGAGGGTGTGGGCTTTTTTTTTACGCTGTTTTCCTTGTCATTTTTTGTTTTTACTGTTGTTAGCAGTGTTTGAGCGATTTTCCCTTTTTTTCTGCTGTGTTTTTACTGAGTTTTGACCGTGTAACTACTTTTTAGAGTTCAACTTGGTGCCAAAAAGCAGCTGGACTGATTTAGAAAAAAAAAAAAAAGAGCCCCAAAACAAAAACTACTGGGCTTAAATTCAAATCTCTGTTGTTCAGTGTGTTCCAGTTCACAGTTCATGTTCAACAGCCTAAATCTCTTATTGCTGTACATTCTGAGAGTAAAAACCTGTCAAACTTCAATTCCTCTCTTTGTCTTTTTCTGTTATTCCAACGTGTTTTGACCCTAAAACACAAACAAAACCACTGAAGAAAAGGAACACAGGCACATACTCACAGCAGCTTTTATGACACTTCTACTGACGAATATTCACAGCAGCACGTTTACCTGATTTAATGTCTCAGTGCTTAAAGGGTTAAAAGATTCATCTGAATTTAGAACGTGTGCCCAATCGTTACTAAATAAATCAACAAAATGTCTCTCACAGTGTGGATATACTGGATAAGAACGTCATTTTTTTTTAGTGTCCGTCAGGAATTACTGCAACTGAAAAACTATAAAAACCTCAGCACGGATCTTGTGAAAGTTTCTAAGTGCTGTCATCGGTTGGAAACCTACCCAGAGAGGATTCGGAGGCAGAGGAGGATCTGTTGACACTGAACGCCAGGTCTGAGTCACTGTCGTCCGGGCTGCTGCTCTGAGAAGTACTGGGAGATGTGGAGGGAGGACTTGATTGCAGTGTTCCTGTGTCATCACGATAAATATATATAAACAAACCACAGATACTTAGATTCATGTCATCATTTCCATACAGCGTGTCCTAGAACTAAACAACGGATTTCAACTTAAATTCAGAGCTTGAGGCCAGCCCGACCTCTCAGAACCAGCTGGATTAGATACGCACTTTTGGAGTTTCATGGTGGTTTTATTTTAGTTAGTGCTGCTTGAGCGCGGGGTTGTTCAATCCATAATAAATGAAAACGGGTTCTGCACTGATTGGAGTTCATGTGGGAGGAGTGGGAATAAGACAGAAGGTCACAGCTCCAAACTTGCACAGCCACATGCAGACATAAACCACTCAAATGCATTCCTCCTGTCTGGGAAAAAATCAGTTACATGAGCTGGACATGCTCCAGAACAGGCTGACGATAAATGGATTAAATATGTCAAACATTGTTGTTTTAGCAGTAGCTCTCAGGCATCAATGGGTACATATTCTGTATTCTTCTGCGGTTATTATTTTTAACGTCTCAGTTGTTTTTGCTTAAGTCTGTAATGTAGTTGGACAGACTGATTGATATAATTACCTTTCAGTACATTGTGAGTTAAGTCATCTGACAAGAAAATTCCTCTGATCTGTGTGGAAAATCTACACTGCACTACAAGATTTTGGTCAGTTCTGGATGTTTTCACAGAGGCAGGTTGGTTCAACATGTGACTGACAGCTTTAATTACCGATCTCTATCTAGGTTTTGCTAGACGTGACTCAGCTGCTGTAGTCTGAGTCTTGTCACAGAGGCAGAGGTATCTGGTGTTTTCCCCCTGATTTTTCCCTGCAGCTTTAAGCACTTACTATTATAATTGAATTCCATATGTAATGAATCTATTTCTCATTTTGTGTAATAACAATAAGCAAAATGATCTGTTGTTGCTCTTGATACCATCTCTGTATAAACGGTTTTGGGTGCAGTACTACACTCAGCTTCCAGACTGGTCTTACCTAGTATCCTGAGTCTGTTGACAGCTCCGTGGAGGGTGAAAAAGGCCCACAGGACCTGAGACGAGTCCACACAGAGCAGCCTGCCACGTCCCACCCCGTTAACCCCATAGTGCACCTCTCCAGTGTGCAGCAGGCTGAAACTGAGCACATCTCCAGAACAAGGCATGGGGAACCCCCGATGGACCACCCAGTACTCTTTACGGTCCAGGAGAACCTCAGGGTCTGCCGGCAGGTCTGCGGCGTGCAGACTAGCTGGGTCACAGGACGTTAAACCAAACAACAACGCTCCGAAGTAGGGCAGGCCCAGGTGGCCCACCTCCACGTACAAAGTCTCACCCAAATGCAGCGGCCGGTCACTGAACACCAGAGTCCGACTGCTGTCCAGAAAGTGAATGCAGGCGGCCGAACGGTCTGCAGACAGTATCACATCAGAGCCACGCACAGGGTGAAAGTGCAAGTCACTGTCTAGTGGGGAAGGAAGGCCCCGGACCACCCTGGGGACGCTGAATCCAGTGGAAGAAGATGAGGACGGTGTGGAGGAGGACGAGGTGGTGGAGCAGCAGGGGATGAGCTGAGTGTAGTTGTTGAGCTGCAGGTCGGCCATCTTGGCAGCGGCCTGGTTGTTCTCCAGCTGATTGTTGCTGTAATTGGCTGAGTCGTGGCTACTCTGGGGCAGGTAGGCACTCAGACGGGCTGCACTCAGGCAGCTGGACCCAACACTCTCAGCAAAGGTGCTTTCTGTGGAAGAACAAATGGACAGCCAACCATTTACCACAAATAAGATCAGGTCCTTTCCTTTCCTTTCCTTTTAAAAAAATAATTAATTGGTTTATTTTAACATTTTGCAAATCATCCCTGAAAAGGAACACTGAGCTTCTTTACATTCTTGGATGTTTATCTCCATGCAGATCCATATGTTATAATATGTGCTTCTGTATGAGTACAATACAAATTTTAACAAGTGGTGCCAGGCACAACAAACCCCGCCCCTCACACATATTTCACCCATTATAAGTAAATGGGAAGATTTTTAAAAATTCCTAAAAAAAATGTTGAACTTTGACCTACTGTTCCCAAAATGTAATTAGATTTATTCTGGGTCACTGGCAATCTATAAAGTCAATTTGGTATGAAATCAACCAATAGCTTTGCTGCTACAAACATGTCAAATTTTGCCCATTATAAGTAAACTAGCTCGTTGACCTGTGGGGTCCATGGGTTCTAGATGTGGTAGTTTTTATGCTGTTGTGTATTCGTGCATGCTGTACTGCATTTGTCCAGCAGTCACCGCCAAAGACTTGTGAGTACAGTAACGTGATTGTAAGGCTATTGTATTCCAAAATTACTAATATCTCCCAAAATGTTGGTCCTATCAACTTGCTGTTTTCTCTAGTCTGTTCCTTGACCAAAACTATATAAGTGTGCCAAACTGCAGCATGCAGCTTTGTACGGATTGTGTGTGATTTTGGGAGTATACATACAAGCACACACATACATGCACACAGAGGTCACTTGGCTGTATACCGTACTATAAAAATTCATTAAAAAAATGTAAACTTTGACCTACTTCTCCCAAAATGTAATGGCATCCATTCTGTGTCACTGGCAATTTATAAACCCAATTTGGTATGAATTCAATCAATAGTTTTGCTGCCAGAGTGTTAACAAATAAACAAACAAACAAAAAACAAATAAACAAACAAACAAACCAAACCAAAAACAATACCCCTTGCCTCCCGTTCGGGGTGTGGGGGGGTAATTAATGATTCAGTAAAGAGCTCCTTATATCATCCCACCTTCAGGTTGTATGGATGGATATGGATAAATGGTCATGTACAGAACTGTGTAAAAGTCTGACGCCAACATTGTGTTTGTTGGTTTAATAAAGTTATTTACCTTTTGAACATTCCCGCATGTGCTTATTTGTCTGTGAAGCAATCCGAAATTAACATTTTATTTTTTTTATAACATTGGGTTTTCCTTGTTAATGCTGACCATCACTGCTCTGTTCCTTATTATATGCAGTACTGTGTAAAAGTCTTGGGCCAACATTAGGTTTGTTGGTTTAGAAAAGTTTTTCTCAGTCTCTGTATTCAGATCCAATCCTGACATATGTGAAGTATGAACAGCAATAAAAAGAGGTTTCAGGAACAAAGAGCTTCTATAAATAAGCAGTGGTATTTAGTGTGACCTCCCTTTACACTTAACATTAACTTAACACATTAACATATTCATTAACACAACACATTAACATATACTTATTGTATTTTATATTTTACTCTTACTTCTTATGCTACAAACCAAGAACTAGGTAAATACATTTCTTTCTATCATGTACCATTGATCAAATGACAATAAAACTGTGTCCGAGTCTGAACATGTCTTTAACCCTTTTGTTCACACAATATTTGATTTACTGAATTAATTTGCTGATGTTTTAAACCAGGTTTCATTCAACACGTCAGCTGTTTCTTACTGTTTGTGTTACTTCTTGTCATGGGGTCAGGGGCCACAATAAATACTGACTTTAACCTTTACCACCCATTTACTTCAGTTTGTTGTGTGTCTTTTAAGTTTTTACACATTTCCCCTGTTTTACTTGCTATGTTTGAAGAAAAACGAATGAGAAATAAATATGTGTGCTTATTTCAACCCTGCAAAAACAACAAAACCAATGGCGGCGTTAAGACTTTTGCACAGTTCTGTATAAATGTAGATTAAGTAATAACATTCGGAACTATTTATTTTATATTATTGCGTTCATATGTATTTCTGCTGTCCTTTAAATACAGTATTGTGACTATGTGCTTATCCATTCCCAACTGCTGTCCTCTGACAGTTTATTGATTAATACACTTTACTTGATACTTACTTGAGAAAAAAAATAACAACATTGACTTTGTCAGCTTTATACATACTTGCTAAGTTAGATATTCTGAGCCAGCATTTTATTTCTCACTAACCAGGATATTTTCCTTAATATTCCATGCCCTATCTTCTATGTACTTTTCAGTATGATTACAATATCTAATATAATATTTATTAACTAATATAAAATATTGGTTACATGAGCTCTCTACTGCTATGTTTATGCACACGGTTCATAGTACGGCTGAAATCTATCTATTAAGGCTTAATATAAACAAGTGTAGTGCTAGTAGTCCCCCCTGACTTATGATACATTCCATTATTACTATTTCTAGTGATGCTGGAGCAGTTGCGAGCACTGGCCCCTCACCAAAGCTCCTGGGATCTGCCGCCTTGACCAAACATGGCCATAGCTCCTGTCAAACTGAAGATAAACAGCCCCAATGAAAAAGAGAGGGAACCACAAGGGAGAGGGTGATGGAAAAGAAGACAGAATAAAGCGACAAAGCGCGGGAACGTGAGGGTGAGTTTGTGATCGGAGAAAGCATTTAAGAGACCGAGGTCCACATCCAAACCCGCACCGTGTTCATCTCATTAGGCCAAGTCTGTTCAGTGTGTGTTCTGTTAAACAAACCCAGACTAGTTTTGTCACAGAGTTAGTGGATCCGTGAGTCTGTGGGCAGCCACAGGCCCCACCACCTAATCTGCTGCTGTGGAGCTTTACACACAGCTGCTCTCTGAACTCTCAGGAAGCTGCTTAAATTAGCTGTGAATGTGTGGACACTATAAAAATAAGTTCCTGTGGTTTCAGGGTTGTCAAAGCCATGTTCAAAATAAATGGCCTTCTGGTTGACTCTTGAAGTCAGTCAAAAGTCAAAAGAACACAAATGCCCATTTAATGTTTTATAGGATATATTTCAATGATAGTTAACGGCCACACAAACAACCGCTGGCAACCAAAAGCATCTACTGATCTAAAATGTTTATCAACTTTTTAAACACTAATCCTATCAATAAACCTAAAAGAATCCAGTAAAGTGTTGCTTCTCAGCTTGTGAGTGGCCTAAGATGTGTAATTTTTTTTGGATGGTCAGATCACGGTCTCCATAGTAAATGTGGAAACCCCATTATATCCTGCAACACTGATTCACCAGTAAAACTGATGTAGTTTGACAAATGACAGTGGTTGTAGATGCTGGTTTTTAAGTTCAGTTTGATATATTTTGATTAAAAAAAACTCACCTTTTCTTCAGTTTTCTTTGTTTTGATATAATTAACTTGTACCCTGAGCTTTATGAACATCTACATGATCAGTAAATTAAATGTAGAAAGGACGAAAATGGAGGATAATATTATAATACACTGTGATGAATCAGTTAGGAAAGGTCAAATGTAGAGTAGGGGTGTCAAACATGTGGTCCACAGATGACTATGAAATGCAAAAATTACACTGAAAATATTATAACAGTCAAAGATGTTAAGCCCATTTTACTTCAGAGGCCACATACAGACCAAGCTGATTTCAAGTGGATCAGACAAGTCAAATACTATCAAATAACCTTTAATTGATAAAAACTACAAATTTTTCTTTTTTTTTTTTGTTTTAGTATGAAAAAAGTAAAAATACATGAAAATACTTACAACGACAAAATATCCTTTGACAAAAATGGGAATAATCTCAACAATTACAAACAACCTGAAATGTCTAACAAAAAATAAGTGTAATTTTAACAAAATTATACCTGTTATGTGAAAATAAGAAGCTGTCGCATAATATTGCAAAAAATTCACTTTTACTTTTTTGCTGTTTTATTATTTATAGATATATTAAGTTGTTATTTTAATGGTCTGGCCCAATTGAAATCATATTGGGCTGAATGTGGCCCCTGAACTAAAATGAGTTTGACACCCCTGATGTAGAAGTATAGTTATGGGTCTTTAAGGGATGAGTTATGCAACAAGATGAAACAAAAGAGAGGAAATGCCATATTTTCCTCACCAAGCAGTGTGACCTCCTGAGTGATGCCGTATATGTCTATGATGGCCCATAGTGGGCAGCCAATGCTGAGCCCACAGTGGAAAAGGATGGGCTCCCCTTCATTGATACTGTAGAAAACCCGTCCATGGCGATCAGCCCAGAATGACAGTATGTTGTCCTTCAAGGCGAGTCTCTCAGGCAAAGCTTTGGCCCAGTATCCGGGTCGTGTCACCAGGTCTGGGCAAGCGTACTTGGGGATATCAGTAGCAACCAACTCACTGGGGTCAAGGCTGGTGAATCCAAAACGTAGAGCTCCACTCCAGCCCGTGTGCACGCCAGTCAGCCGGAGACGCACCTGCAGGAAGGGGATGACGCCTTGTTGAATTATGACTGTTTTTATCTTTTGCAGTGCATGACACATGAGATGAGTACATACCTTCTCATAGAGGTGCACTGGCCTGTGGCTGAAAGTGATGCCATTGCAGAAGCTGTTCTTGCGTGTTGCACGGCGAAGTTGCCCATCCAGCCTGATATTTTTGCCTTTGGCGTGGGGGTGAAAGCGAGGTGACTCCACGTTGATGTTGACTGGAGGAGCAGAGGCGCGTCTCTCCACACCATTGTTAGGCAGGGTGTAGTACTGCCTGTTTGCCACTGGGCGGGGTTGAAGAGTCGCATCTGTGGGCATGAAAATATCAAGGGCACGGTGAGAGAAAAGAAACCCCATCAATGACCTGATCAACACAATTCGAGAACAGCCTAGTATGTGAACAGCAGGTCTGCTTTTATGACTCAGACGAGGTCAAAGCGACAATGTTAGAGACGGCAGCTGCTGGCAAAAAGAGGCAACATATCAGCACATTATAACTCCTTCGCAAGTGGTCCATGAAAGTTGGTTTCGAGAGCAGGGGCCACTTCTGTAAAGGAGCCCACAGTCTGAGGCATTTCCTTTCCCACACGGACACCATAACATAAAGACACTCCACTCCTCTCAACAAGTGCATTAAAGAGTCTCTTTTAACATGTAACCTACATTTACGGCGTAAAAAAGGCAAAGTGTCCCAATTCAGTCCTCTTACCACATCCATATGGGACATTTATATCGCAGAAATATAACTAAGTAAATTTAGACCAAACCCATGTGTATATATTACTGAAAAATAATGTACAACAACATGACGGCTTATATAACATGAGGATAGGTTTGAGCAATGCTAATATTAGCTCAAGCAAACAGTGCATTAGGAAAGGGCTAAATAATCAAAAAGATCTAAAGAAAATCGACAACAGGCGGGTTAAATCTTCTTCTTATTTATGGGATACACACACACCCTTGGCCTACAGCATAAACAAACCCTGAATAGCCCCTTTCATTCCTCACAGTTATCTTCAGAAGTGGAGAATGAATCACACAGTTCCTGGTCGGTAAAGAAACACCCCAATAAAAGGCTTCATCTTTAATCCCATCTTCACTGGAGTCAGTACCATACTTGCTTGTTTTCACAGCCTTAAACATCCAATTAGCAAAAATCAGAAATCAAACAAGATAAACAGTGAATCTTAGACTGTTTGGTTTTAATATTAAATATAATGAAAGCTGCAGATGACTGTTCATGGTATAGACTGGCTACAATCCAGTATTGAAAGGAAGGCGGTGTTTCTACTCCCCCAGGGCCGTGTAGTGATTACATTTCTGTTTAAAATTCACTGTGATCTGGGTAAAGACAATAACTCAGTGAAATGTTCCACAGTACATTTCCCAAATTAGACATTATCACTGATTATATTCTAAACTATGAAGCGGCAGCAAGAACATCTGTAACATCTCAAATGACATGTGGGTGCCCCTGTTTTTTTTAAGCACAACTCAGGCTACTCTGGGAATTTGGCTTTCAAGGGATTAAAATATACTTTGGTCAAACTGTAGCCTTTAGGCATCTGACTCAGAGATGTCAAGAGAGTCTGTGATGAAAAGTGGTGTTTTAGGCCATAATTAGATAAAAAGCACAGCGCAAGAGGTCACGGCTCACTGGACTGGTCAGTGACAGCCATAGATGATCACTAATATGCCCTGTTTCCAGAGCATGAGGTTAACCCATAAAGACCCAAACATCCACCATCAATCAAAACCATCTACTGATCTAAAATGTTTAATACCTGCTGATCCACTAATTCTATCAATACATATAAATAATTGGTATAAAATACAGTTTGTCATCTTTTCATGTTCATCAGATATGACCCATTTGGATGCTCAGAGGCTCCGCAGTGAACATAGAAACACCGTCATCTTCTACAACATTGATTCACCAGTAAAACCCATGGAGTTGGATCAGTGACAGTGGATGGACACACTGGGTTTATGTTCATTTGTTGATATCTTTGCAGAAAAAGTCACTCTTTCTTCAGTTTTCTCTGTTTCCGTAATAATAACATTCAACTACAATCTGAGCTTTTATGAGCATCTACATCATCAGTAAATTAAATATAGGACAATACATGATTTACACTGAAAAAACACAAAGTAAAGAGGATAAAATTACCATTAATGGTGATAAATCACTTGAAAAAAGTTAAATATAGAGAAAAATTCACTTGGGAACTACCACAAAAGTAGCACTGGGTCTTTATGGGTTAATGTCAGACATTAGTGCAAGCCTGTTTGTGTGTGAACATTTTTAAAGCATTTATAAAAAGCCCACCATGTGATGTGAAGAGAAAATGATACCATGCCTGAACGTCCTTGTGAAGACCACCGAGATGAACAGTACAAGAGAGCAGGATAAACAGTACTTCTGTATGCCTGGAAAATGACGAGACAAACTTCAACTCCACTTAAAAAGGCATGAAAAAGGCAGAGGCCCCTTCATCATGCACACCTTGGCTGAGTTTCACTGTCAAAAACAAACCCTACAAATCCTACAAAACGCAAGATTCATTTTCTTCATGTTTGACACCAGTGGGTCATATCTGAAATGTGGAAATTGTGTCTCCACAGCTTGATGCTGATGAAAGAAAAAGCCTCATACATATATACATATATAAATGCAATCATAAGACTGCACATGACACATTACTGTGCAAAGGAAAACCATTTTGCAATGTAAAACTGATTATGCGCTTGCGTCAGAGTCATCTTCAGCCACAAGATGATCAGGCTCTTTATTCTCTCATATCTCGAGGCTGTATGTGCAGAGCAAAACACAAGCCTTTGAGGATTTAAGGGAATTAGAAGAATGTCAGGATGTGTTTTGCTACATTTTTGTTCTGAGAAGTTGTGAAAAGAAATAGCTCAATAACACCGCTAGAAAGACTTCTCCTATAGCTGGCATCGTGACCTCTTCATCACACCACAACCTGAGCACAAACAGGAATGAAGACAACAAACATGCACTGCCTGGTGCATTGAACACAACATTAGCAAACACAGATATTCTATCAATTCCATGTTGATTGAAACCATACAGTGCAAGCAATAGGACCCAAGCTGCCAGCGCTTCTGCTCTACTGTGACTAACTGTTCTCAGTCCAAACCCTACGTCAGCTGGCTCTGGTGGCAGTAACCACATCATTTAACCGAGTGGGTCTGTTAGGGGCGTGGGAGTGTGAAGGACATTAAATCAAAGTGATATGGGGAACTGATTATCAAGTAATGTGCTTAGGTGTTATGACAAAGTGGTTCATAAAGTGATTTTCTGAGAGCTCATAATGACAGTTTTATGCATGAACCAGTGCTGACAATCAAGTCGTAGGAATAATTCAGTGGCAATCACTTGAGGTTGTACTTTATATAAGGCAGCTTTGACACCAGGAAATAATACTGCATGTCATTCGCGGATGAAAGAGAAAAATGGATGAAATGAAAGGCATATTTATATGTTTACAGCAAGTGACAAGGAGCATGCAAGACTGGATAAGGACTGTGCCTAATAGTAAAACTCCCAGCAGTTTGACAGGTATTAATTTAGCAAATCAGACATATATGATGAAATTAATAGATATAACATTATAAGGTAAATATTAATCCCATTTCTTAACAGTGGTTCGCACTTTAGTTCAGCATTTTTAGTACTGCATGACTAATTTAGATTTTTTTTTTTTTTTTTTTTTGAGTGATGGAGAAAAAGTGGATTTGCAGGAGCGCTGCTTTGGACTTGTTCCCTGGGAATCACGCTCGGCTCCCCCGTGATGGGAAGCGCGTCTGTACGCAGAGCGAGCGACAGGAATTAGGACGAGCCATGTGTGTATCTGCCTCGACCGAGCTGTGTGAGGAGAGGCAGCTTACATATGTGCGTTCCAAACCCAAAAGATCAAACAAAACCAGTAAGCAGTCTCACCTATTAAAGGTTTAGGTGTCGTATTCCCCATTATTTCCAGAAATTCCTCGCTCCGGCTGATAACTTAATTCCGATTGCAATCCTCGTCTGTCCATCCATGTATCTCCGATCTGGGGCGTCTGGTCTTTGAGTATCTGCCCGGAATAACCAAGATCAATTTTTTTAGTAGCACTGCCTTCAATTTTGCGTTTTTATCTCCAAGCTGAAGCATGGACGCGCTCTTCTTAATGTCAACCCCGAGCCGCTGCGACAGGCAGACACCTCCAACTGGCGCACAGCAGCCCCCTCCTTTCTTTAGTATAGGCTCCCCTCTGCACGACTTTAAAGACACAGTAAGCAGGGATCCCTCTCAAAAGCATCACACAGCCTCTGCATAATTCATTTAATAATTTACTCAAACCCTGCTGTTGGAGCTTAATGAGTGCATCGCCTATAGGTCTGTCACCAAACATCATGCTTGAAGAGGATCTGTATTCTACAGCATGACAGGATGACAGTGTATTTGCATATAAAGACTGGTGCAGACAGTATGGTGCAAACTTTGATAACAGCATGAAGACTGTAGAATCATCTGTGGTTGTTTGACACATTTTGTGTGATGTATCATCCTATAGCGCTTAATACAGAAACAGAAAATACTGTCACTTCAGTCATCATTTCACTCTGCCTGTGCTAGCCTAAGAAGATAAACATATAGATCATGCACTCAGATTGATTTTATATTCACATTAGTGCTGCCAGATAAGGACCGTTTTGATTAAAGTCCAAGCAGCATATGAGGAAATCCCCTCTTTCCCACCCTATCCTCTACCCTCCCACAGCCTTGACTGTTGGGCTTCTCTCAAGCTGTTTCCTGTCTTCTGGACCACACTGCTCTCTGAGGATCCATGGCCTGCAGGGTTTGTACTGTAGGACCGAGACCATCAGAGCAAGGAGGGCTGGGACGGCGTATCCCCATTCCCCAAGTGCAGAATTAGAGAAGCCTTAGGCATTACAACAGCTGTGTTTTTTTTTTACACATGCTGAATAAAGGGTCTGGGTTATGAAATGCATGGAAATGTAGATTAATGCAAATTATTTTATTTTCGTCTATGTGACGTCTTACAGATTGTGTCTATCAGAAAATAGGGCTTATAACATATCAGATCAAATC
Source organism: Apogon hyalosoma (assembly GCA_037367295.1). NCBI lineage: Eukaryota > Metazoa > Chordata > Actinopteri > Kurtiformes > Apogonidae > Apogon > Apogon hyalosoma. The sequence goes on from JAPQRP010000002.1 coordinate 26,919,771, forward strand.
AAATCAAATTTTATTTATATAGTGTCATATCATAACAAAAGTTATCTCATGTCACTTTACATTTAGAGCTGGTCTAAACCAGACTTTTAAGCCAATTTACAGAAATCCAACAGAATCCTCCAGGAGCAAACACGTGGTGACAGTGGAAGGAAAAACTAGCTTTTAACAGGCAGAACCCTGGAGCAGACCCCGACTACTGGAGGATGGTTGTCTGTGACCAGTTAGGGTTAAAGAGAGAGGGTTAAAGGAAGGGAGAGAGAGAGAGAGAGAGAGAGAGAGAGAGAGAGAGAGAGAGAGAGAGAGAGAGCGAGAG
>JAPQRP010000002.1:26921967-26934645 GCA_037367295.1 Apogon hyalosoma
AGAGAGAGAGAGAGAGAGAGAGAGAGAGAGAGAGAGAGAGAGAGAGGGAGAGCGATGGGGGGGGGATCCATGGATGCACAGCAAACTGAACTGCAGCTGTTAAAAACTAAAACAACTGGTGCTAGTATAACTAGCGACAATAATAGCGTAGCCCAAACGCCCATATCTGTTAATACTACTGCGCCAAATGCAAGTATTAACCCTTTATCGGGTGAGAACCTATTTTTGGTAATTTATCCATACATTATAAGACAGTGATAGTAACAGTAACAATTTTGTACTTCAGAGTATTTCTATGAGTACTCTATGAAGGGTTAATAGTGGATATACTACCACTGCAGCTGTTAGTACAAATAATAGAAACCACCACCATCTTTATGACTATATAATGAACACTATCACAGCTACATGGCAGAACTCAAGGGTTCACTCTCTGGTCCATGTATGCAGGCCAATAATACTGACATGATCTATCTGACATACAAAGGAAACGTGCTCCCAGGCTTCCACAGCTGCCACTTTGGTCACGTATGATCTAACTTTCTAATTCTGAGGGTCTATAGTGAGAGATGGCGTTTGGGTGAAGGCACGCCGAAACTAAATATAACTCAAAGACAAAAGCATTTGTTTCGACCTCCTCCGTTGTGTTTGTTTTAGCAGGATATGGTGGGTCCTTATGTGAGCCTTGGGTGAATGGTGTTTGGGGTGAAGCTAAGCAGAAGTGAAACCCCCACGCACACACGCACACACATACCCCCACCCCACGCCCTCGCAGTCACTCCAGAAAAGAAAGAGGGGATTAACACAGGAAGTGAATATGAGGCTGCGATGGAGTCTGCAATCAAGCCTTCCCTGTAAACATAGCAGAGCCACAGTAACAAGTGTTGTTTCCCCTGATGCTTGCTTTACTGCCTGAGTGCAGACTATGGGGTGTTAATGAAAGCATCATGATTACTGGGGTGATTTTTATTCCAAAGGCAAGAACAGTACTTTAAGGATAATTCTCAGCACAATCATGTAAAAATATTTGGATGTCTACAGAAATACTCAGAAACGTTAACATTACCTCCTCTCATGGACTACTACCATTCAGTTGAGATCATTTTCATGCACTGGCCAAATCACTCTAAAGTATAATAGCGTACTCTTATCAGGCTCTATATTTATGCTTGTCATATTTTTATCTAAATGTCACTCAGTGTATTGAGGGTCTGTGGACAGAAAACACAAGTCAGTGGTTCAGAACGCACGTCAGTGGTTTTCTTCCTCATCAGCCAAAGCCTCAATTACAGCCCGACATTACCACGGGCCCTGACCCCTGGACACAGTCAACACAGATATGTCAGTCTGATTGTTCTGACATTCATGACAAAGGCAAAGAAGCCTCTGGAAGTTGATGCGGAGAACAAAGAGTGTTGGTTTGACCACTCATACAAACAGAATTAGGGCATATTCACAAATTCATTTACAGTTCAACACAATATTTTCAGCCTACACAGAGGTACACCCTCTGCTAAAGTCCCGTGAGGTTAGTGTGAGTAGCTACGGTGAAAATGGAAGGAACAAGAGTTGTGATTTACATTAACAGAACTATTTGAAGGACATGTTATACAACCACTCTTAGAGAGCTGCATCCCTTTTTCAACTGCAATGCTTTGCTCTAAAATGAACCATAATATATACTGTCCCCTTTTTGGGTATCAGGCATCTGTGATGCAGCGATCTCACAAGGGCCCCCACAGCGAATGAAGTTATTTCCAGAGAAGGAGGGCAGACATGCCTCGTTTGCTCAAGGAAACTTGGCCCACAGCAGTGTGACTGCTGCCATGCCGAACAGAGGAGTGACTGGTCCTTGGACAGCAAAGTGTTACATTTGCAGTTTTTTAACTCTCTTTAAAGATTCAAAGGCAGTGTAGAAATGCTGAGCAGATGGTTGTTTGGGAAGGTTTGTATGTGGTGGTCTCGGTATCAGGGGAGGGCTGCTGTCCAAACCCCAGCCACTGATCTAATGGATGAAGTGAGTCATACCCACCTTCGATGTGAACACAACCATCTCCATCAAACACACATGGGCCAACACAATGAGCCACTTCATACAACAATGTTTTTCTGGTCACCTCATTTTGTTCTAGTGCTGTTTTCTACTACAGTGCATTCACATCTGTTTTTAATATGCGCTCCTGTCTTTTCATTAAGTCAACTCTTAACAGACCATTGGAGTCAAGCACCTGCTTTTTGAGAACTCAGTCAGAGTTCAGCTGCTGCCAAAGCCATTGTGTGAGTAAAAGTCCCTCATTGTGATGATGAGACATAGTAAGCCGAAATGCTTTTGTAAAAAGTGCTTTTCTTTCTTAATGAAAGCAACTCTGTAACATTTGCCTTTAATTGGACTCATTTCAGTCAGAGATCTTTTGTGCTCATGTGCCCTCACAGACTGTTCTAATTTCCAAAATCCTCAGATCATGAGAGTGAATGCTGTGGCAGGGTTGAGTAGACAAAATGGATGCATGCTTGGTTTCACTTCTGCAATTTCAGATTCCAGTAAATTAAAAACACAACTAACAACTGAATCATTGGCAAGTGGTGTAAATTGGGGAAACAAAGGACTGCCGCTGTTCTGCATGCTGCACAGTAATGCTGTAAATTGACTTAAATTGACGTTCAGGCTCAACGTATAATTTAATTGTGCAAAAGTATCTCTTGCCTCCACCAAGGGGGTAATGTAATTGGCCACATCTGGTTGTCGGTTTGTTTGTTGGTAGGTTACCGGTTGGTTTATCGATCAACAAATGAACAAATGACACAAAAACTACAGCACCAGTTTTCATAAGACACAATGGAAGGGCCAAGGACAAACCCCAGATTCATTAAAAGGGGTGGAGGCTGGATTTTTTGTTTATCATTTATTTACTTTTTTCTTAAACATTGCAAGATTACATCAAAATGACTGCTCCATTTTTGTGAAACATCAGTGGTAGTTGGGGGTGTGTATTCCACCAAGTGCCCTTCTTATTAAATTGTTTCTATGAACTGATGAATGGTATTAAGACTTGAAATAACACATTGCTGATTTCTCATTTTGTTCACAGATTGTATTGAAATTGTGACACTGAAATGGCAGATGGCATGTCATCCCCTCCTCAGGCAGTTTAACTATCCAGTCTTGCCATTAGTCGGGTTCAAGACTGAGGGGAAAATGGTTTATTTCTTCTTCATTTGACAAAAAATGTCCTGTTTTCTCAACCAAGCTAAAGAAAAAAGGAACTGCAGGTTTCAGTACTTGCTTTTTCTTCAACTTTCAATCACATCTCATAGTCTTCTTTAGCAAATGTTTCATCAGTTGCCATGGCGATGGAGCTTTATTGCTCATACTTTCAGTATTTCCATGATGACAGAGCAAACCGTTTTCTGAAGAAGAAGCTGAGATTTTTAATCCAGATTCACATAAATTTTATTGATTCCCCTCAGGGAACTTCATTTGCCCTTTAGCTCAGTAAAATAAAATTAAATATGAAGAATAGTACACCTCATTATAGTATGAACTTTTGATTTTCTTTTTTTATATTTTTTTTCCAAAACAAGCACAGCATGTTATTGATTAAAATGTCGTAAAATGTAACTAAATGTGTTTGTCTGGAAGAAAGCACATAGGAATTATTATCATAGTGAAATATACTTACACTGATTGAGTGTTAAGTGTTATGTTGGCAGCTGATATGTTATTCAGAAGTTTATTTGTCTTTTGTACTTTAGATTAAATAGTCTAAGAGGAAAGTTATGCACAAGGATGTCATGTGACTAAAGTTCCCTGTGGCTGTGGACACAGTCAGCATATAGCAAGTGACTTTAATTGTGGAAGTGGGCAAAAAAGTTGACTGAGATTTTGGTAGCTTCAGTAAATTCATTACATAACATGGTAGCCTCTCAAATTAAAAGCCCCCCCCCACCCTAACACAATGTCACAAAGCGGCGTTTGCCTTTAAACAGTATTTCAAGTTACACAATATGTCATTAATCCAATGTTGCACTTTGCTATAATTTTCACGTTCTGCTCCAGAAGCATCAAACAGTGGCTGGGCTCCACTAAAATGTTGTTTTAGGCCTCGCTGTCAGTAGGAGACCTGCTAAAAATGGCCTGTCAATGCATTAAACCACATGCACGGACAGTGTTCTTCCTCCATCTGTTCTATTGTCTCAGTGTTTTCTGGGATGAGGAGCGGATGCACCACCGAAGGAGATGCAGGAAATACTCTTGGCCCAGAACAACACGGCCAACTTCTTCTAGCCTTTTGCATAGTGGTGTCAGACACATGGCAAGAGACTGAACTAAAATGCAGTAACGTAATGGATCCAGGCCATTCATGAAAAGAGCTAATCGTGGCTTTGAGGGGTGTCGGGTCTCTATGCAAACAGTAATAGCAAGGTTTTATAGGCGTCCGTGTCAAGGTCTTTGTCATCCTTAGCCTGACTCCTAACAAATAACAGGCTTAGTCAAGACAGCCTTTCAGACAAAAATACCCATTTGAACATTAAAATTTACAAGGTGAAGCCATATATTTTTAATCATTCTTGAAAACAGATAAAACTTAAATGAACTCTTGTAAACATTAGTAGTATGTAATTGAAAATAAAGACCAAGTGTGTAAATAAGTTCCATGGGTTTAACAATGAAAGAGTTTTATAATGGTGTGCATATTTACACCAAGAGTATAACTGTGTGTGTTTTTGTGGCATAATATTATAGAAGAGGAATGGATGTTGTTGACCCACAGCATTTCATTGCTGTACCACAGTTGTAAAATGTCTTGTGCCATATTCATATTAATTCTGTCAGGCATACACAGGGGGAAGCAGTAGATTCTTGTGGTTTGTTGGTGCATATTAAACAACAAAACCTATAGTTAAGAGGAACCCAATTAAGCCCGTTAACATCATTACAATTTATGACACAGTTCAAAAGGAAATCGTTTCCCAAGTAATTTAAGGCTTGTCAGAATTTGCCTTCAGGCTCCCAGATTCTAACCTCTAAATTGCTTCACTCTCAAATATTTGGGAGAAAAGAATCCAAAATCTCATTAGAGAAATGTGAGTGGTTTGAGGAACTGCTGAGCGGCCCTGGTTAGAGCTTTTCAGCCACAACCATTACCATTTTAATCAATTTCTTTATGTTGCTCTCTTTCATGTGTTGATTCTGTAATATGAGGGGAAAAAAAAAAAAAAGCCAATGCAGCAGATAGATACACAAAATTAAAAAGTAATAAACTCAAACAAGACTATACATACTATATTATTTCCTTTAAAATGTACAAAGTAATTGAGTCACAGAATGAACGCTATAAAAAATAACAAGAGGACAAGCTTTGTGAATAGGCTATAAAGCGTTTCGTTCATATTTAGCACATCAGTCAGAAGCAAATATAATGTTTCCCACGTTACTGTAACAACATGTTTACAAGAAGCCAGTGGTCAAGGTGATAAAGACCTTGACCGCGAAGGGCTCAGCGACACACTAAAGGCCCTGGAGGTTATGACACAAAATACTTTTGCTATTATTACCATGTCCAGTCATTAGGTAAGCAAAAAAAAAAAAAATCATCTAATTCCCCGTCAACAACAGGATAAACTGATGGTTTCCATGAAGCAGGAGAAGTTCAAGACCAGCCAGCAGCTGTCATACGTATATACTGAACATTAGTGTGTGCTCACTTTGTTTCACAGTCTCCAAGAAAAAGGGCATATAAGGATAACAGGGAGCTCCAGGTACCACATTACATAACAGCATATTTCCTTTCAACGGACAGTAAGACAAATCTGAGCTGAGTTTAGGGTAACCTCTGTGCAATTCAAGCTTTTCCTGTCTGATTTTTTTTTTTTGTTTTTTTTGTTTTTTTTTCTCTTGAGTTCCCCGTTCCCCGTCCTTCTGTAAAGGTTACGAGTGGCACAGAAGCTGCCCAGCTCCACATTTCCCTTACAAGGCAGAAGAATCACATTGGATCTGCACATGTCAAAGGTCAAGGAAGTAATTTTGTTTCTTTGCATCATTGCAGAATTTATCCAAGTGAGAGAGGAAATGTCTCACTTTGGTTTCACCAGATAAATCATGATCAGTGTTTTTCTTCTTCTTTTTCTCAGGATATCATTATAACTCTGTCCTTCAGTCATGGCTCACCTCCAAAAACAGGAGCCAGGATCAAAAAGTAGTACATTTATGAGCACAAATAACAGAAGCCATGACACAAAGTGGTTTTTCTTCTTCCACTGGGCTGTGCATCACTGTGAAGGACACATAACTGACACTCTGAGGGCCACAAGTCTGTTCTTCTACATCTCTGGGCACATGAGTCAACTGTCATAAAAGACATCTATGCCACTAACAGAAATGTAGCAGCAGGTCTGGTAATAAAAGGCCATTCTTTTCATCAGGGATGATTTCAAGGCCTGCAGCTCTTTTTACTTAGGCTTTAATGAATGTGAATATCATTGCCTGACTTTATGTAGCATGCCAACAATCATGCCCTTTGACTTGAACGCAGAAGTCATGCTGGGGTTTAATTAGCTTGCGTAATGTCACATGTTGCAAGCTTTTTTTACACAGCTAGCCCCCCGTCATGCAAGGTAGTTTTATCCGTCGCGTGATAATGCATATCATGCTACCACCTGTTTCACAAATGAGGAACTTCAGCGCTTATTTTTGCTGTATCTTTTTTTTTTTTTTACCTGTCAGCTCAGTTCTACAGAATTGTATCCCAAGTTCCTGTGTTGTTTCCTTTCTTCCTTCCATGGATTTAAATGCTCGATTTTTTTGTTGTTGTTGTTGGTATTTTTCTTCCAGAACAAAGTAATAACAACATGAAGTCAAAGAGATGTTGGTTGTTTCAGTGTGAAGGGTCTTGACCTGAGACATGCTTCCTGCCCTGCTGCCAACTTGGGTGGGTGCAGGGAATTACAGAGTGGGTCATGTTAGTTGAAGTCCCCAGGGAAACGGCTGCCATCTATCCCTGTTCCCTTGGAGCAGCTTGAAGCTAAGGTGTGTAGTGACTCCACTGCTACCACCTCTGGATGAATGCCCTTCACTGAGCACACTGTGGTGTCCTTGTGCAGAGCTACCTGAGGTAACCCCTCAGGGTCCTTTATCCTCATCACGTACAGTATTCTGACAGAACCAGAGAGCATCACTAAGAGCCCTTAACTACAGCTTTACACAGTACACATCATCTGAAACTGAATAAAAACATGCGTTTCAGATCCACACTAGTGGTTTATTTAAAAAATGTCTTTATCTATTTCCTTCTTAAAACCATTATGGCTATTTATCTTACGATGTTAATCTTCACTAAACAAAAAATTAGGTGTAATTGGGTCTCTAGGCCACCACAAGACAAATCATTTACAGAAACTCTTGATGACTTATGACACCCAAAGCTGCAGCTGAACCAGGAGACAGACAAATCAGATCAACTCAGCAGCAAAAGGCTCGGCTGGTTCTGTTTTCCTATGATTCAGATCAGCTTGTTTTGGCCGGCCCATTATTAGTACCAGACCAAAAAACAACATTATCACAGAGTTTTCAAAATCTTAGTAAAAGGACAAAAATGTGTTTTTAAAGAAAAGAGGTATTTCTTTGTATAATAATGAGACAGATGACTGATGGGGTACTTCCACTTGAGCTCCAAACAATAGCACACTGATTCATTCAAAGTGAACATGTGTGTTGTATTAGAAAATATAGGGGTAGATGAGACTATTTTATGCCAAACAAGACACTTCTTAAAAGTCTGTTGGACTTGCATGTTCAAACATGCTTATGTGGAATTTGTGCTGGACTCTTTAGTGTTGGTCACTTTAGCTGATTTTTTCTTAAGCTAACAATAGCCAGTGTTTAACGGTGTTACTGCTGTAAAGGAACATAAAATGGAAGTACAGAAGAATTCACAAAATCACCCAAAAAAAAAGTAATAGTACAGGGTGTATGTGACTGAGTCAGTTGTTAGATATACTGTACTTTATTTATCCCAAAGGGGAAAATTCAAATGTAACAGCAGCACAAGACAAGAGGCATCAAATACATATAGAAAAATAAAGAGAAGATAAAGATATAAAAAACTGCTCAAGTGACTAAAAATGACATAAATTGTAATAATAATAATACATCAAGTAAAAAGTCTGTATGTAATGTGGCTATTGTCTACAGATGCCAGCTATAAAACAGACTCCTATACAAATTTCACATACGCACACATTAATATTGCATTTGTTTGAAGTGTCTGAGGAAAAAAATCCATAATTGCATTTGCTTATCATCACCTACCTAAAATAATCACCTGTGTAATTTTTTTTCTGACTTTTCAGGAAACACAAAAACTATTTGATGATTTATTCAAAAAAGTCACTTTTGTCAAAAAGGTGACAGTATGATAATTTGAGGGGGCTGAGAGGAAACAAGACTTCTACACCCCCTCTACCCCTGACCCTGCAGCTGCTGTGACATCCATTGGTTTTCAGTGTTTTCAAACAAGAGCTTTGCATTTTGGCCATAGCTATATTGACTTTCTTGATTAAGAAGAGACCGTATTTGGACATAAGGTGGAGTTCCTGTAGTGTGAGCGATGATGAGTGAACTAATGCAGATCACTATGTTAATGCTATGGTAAGCTGGTAGCCGTCTTCAAACACTGGTACAGCTAATTCATTTTCCAGTCTTGTTTGTGCAACTTATTTGTCACAGCTACACGGCAGGCATCAATGCTTATTTTATGCATGCTTTCAATAGAGAAATAATTTAATGACAGACCACCAGAACCCTTCAGCCTCCAAATAAAATAAACAAAAACCAGAATGACACCTGGGAGAAATGTACCGACTCAGTATTTTTAGAGACAAGTTCAACAAAGATCCCTTTTTGAGCCAGGATACTACAGAAGAGGATTAGGGCCACAGGAAAAAAAATTAAATCAAAATTACGGTCCAGTAATTTATTATTATTATTATTATTATTATTATTATTATTATTATGAGAAAAAAGTTAGAACTCTCAGTCAGTTTTTTCTCAGCATTTTGACTTTTTTCTCATAGTAATAATAATAATAATAATAATAATAATAAAATTATTTATATATATATATATATTTTTTTTTTTCTCCCAGTGGCCCTAATCCTCTTCCTTAGAATACAGTAGCTGTCAGTGTTAATACAACTTTAAGATATTAACATAGCGGCCTGATTTCGGAGCCAAGGTCCTTGCTCTGTGGTTTCCTCCTGATTTCCACTCCTGCACCTCTAAAGTGTGTGATTTTTGTTATCTAAGGCTGCAGATGAGCTGGTTTCCAGTAACTGTCATTAAAATGTACCTGATAATTCCAGGGAACGTGTACTATGATAGATTGGACGCTGGAGGCTCACTCCATAGATGGACTGCATACCAGACATCAAAGACAACTGTCATGCGACGGTATGAGCCGACGGGCATTCGTTTTGTAACTCGATCTCATGCTCAGGACGTTCACATATTATAATGTAATAATGTCAGGCACCTGCTCCAACAGGTAAACACCTCGACAAAGCAACAGGTAGGAATGAGAGCGCCTTCATTCTTTATCTGTGAGATGAAAGACAAAGCCCTGGGCCCCTAAACACCCTTACATAAGTGTCTTTGATTTGACATGGGGTCAGTTTCACAGACACTCACTTCACCTTTAACACTTCTACACCGCTTAGTGCTTCCGCCCATCTGTGCCCTTTTTCCTGTTCCTAAAGTCCCTCTGCTGCCGTCAGGTCAACTACCATTCCAGCCTTTTATCGTAACCTCTCTGCACTTTTAACATGACTCTGTAAGCTTCTATTTATCTTACTCATTCTTTTTCTTTCAGCCCTTACAGCTGCCTGTTCCCTGGACCTAGTCCTCCCTCCCTGGTCCTCTTGTCATGACTGTGGCCTGTGACATGTGTGGGAAACTTCAGCGGGGCCCCTGCTTCGGACAAGGACACTGATATACTGAGAGTGCTGGGTGACGAGGCTATTTCTGGATCTCGTAAATATGAGAACTTCCTTTCCTAAAGTGTATCTAATATCCCAGAGGATTATTAAAAACAAGAGCAACTCTAGGGCTTAAACCTCTCAAACACATTACCATGTTTTTTGTATGGTTACTCCTCTTTGTCTGTTTGTGAATTAGTAGCTGAAAACTGGTTTTACACAAAATAAGACACAAAATGTGGCTCTGATATACAATAGTGTATTAGCTTCCACAGAAATCCAAGGCAATCTACTCTGAAACTGTAGAGGTGTGCAGTGTGATAATTAGAGCTGAAATGATTAATCAACTAATCAACTCGAGTCAGTTAAAAATTATTCAATTACAGTTTTCCTGAATCAAAGCTCTGTTTCCTTAATTTTGCTGCCATTAAACATTGGTTCCACTTTTATGTTTCACATGGACATTTATTGTGATGCACATCAGGATCAACACAAAGGTGTACGCTAGTTACATCTTAAACTGTTGGTAAGTTGCATATAAATTTGTTGAAGACTGTGGTGCTCATAGTTTGTATCATGCCATTTGATTTGATTGCTGTTTCTATATAAAGTTACTTTTATATCTACTTTTGTACTGCTTTTGTTATTTATATATTTTTATATATCCTTTTACCTGTATACTTTTTGTGGTTGTTTCAGCTGGTTCTGGAATAAGGGACCAGTTGTTTGTCATCTTCAGATATGTGTTTTTCACAGTTTTTCTTTTTTCATCTGTTCAAATAATTGTTTAATGGAATTGCACTGAAGAAAATAACCAATAGATTAATCAGTTACAAAAATAATCAACTGCTGCAGCTCTACTGATGATATGACTGTGATTCATTTTATGCCTCTTTCTCTCCTTGTCTCCTTCTCTACACACAAACAGTGCAGAAGTCTTGAATAATTAAGACGTTGCTGAATGTTTAACTGACTCCCTCAAGAGGGTCATGACATGTGAGGGAAACGGCCAAGGTCATAATCACGCAATAACACTCTCACACATACACATGCATGCAGACACTAAAATGCACACCAACACACACAGACAGGGGTTACATCCTCATTTTCTTGGTTGTACAGTTGAGCAACATGGCATAAACTAAGCAAACAGATGTAAAGTGAAAACAACAGATGAAGCAGTCATGATGATGGATCTTTGTCTGACCCAAAACTCTACACTCAGGTCTTAATTACGTTTTTCTCCACCTTCGTGCTCTTTCAAAAACACTTTTTCTGTCTGATGGTATCAAGTTTTCTCCTGACATCGGGCTGAATGCTCCAAACAAACCACTCATAACTTTTCTAAGGAGAGGTCCCTCTGTACTGTACAGAACAGACCTGATGGATGTTACACAACCACACCTGTTGCTTGAGGCAAACACTTCCCCTGGACAGCATGTGTTAATAATACCCTGCTTCACAAAATGTGCATTTGCCTCTGGACCACTGATGTTTCAGAGGGGAAAACGTTTAATATTTTATGTTGTGATCTAATATAGGAGAAAAAATGATGAAAGATGCAGTGCAGCTTGGCTACAATAATACAGTGAACTCATCCTTCTACTTGCCAAAGTTAGATCCTGAGGTGCTCCTTCAATGGCCCTCCCCCACTTCTGGATGCAAATACATTATACTGGCGCCCTCTAGTGGATGGTATAAGAAGTCAAACTTTGTTGTTTTTTTTTTTTTTAAATTTAATGCCCACTTCCTTATCTGCATTTTGGATTTCAGCATTTTTTGTGTGTTTTTGCCCTTGAAAAGTACTGAATCCTGTGGTTGAAAGATAGCATTTACTTCTGTAGCGATAAGATATAAAATTAAAATTACATTTCTACCACATTCACTGTACTCTATCATGAATATTGAACTGAATGAAATGAGCCCATTTGTCGTGGCAAGTCATGGTAGATGAAAACAATGTTATTATAGTTCATTTTGACAGCATAAACTATCACAGAAACACAGCATAAATTATCTAGAATCAGGATTAGAATCAGCTTTGTGGGTTATGTTTGTACACAAAACAGGAAATTTGACTCTGTATATCCTTAGCTCATATGTAAACCAGAATATATACATATGAATAGAAATATAGAATAAAAGTTTAAAAAAAAGTGTAAAAAGTGTAAAACAAAGAGACAAATAACAAAACTGTACAAATAGTATACAGACAATACTGCTATAATAGTTACATAAACTTATAAAACATAGGGGAAGACACAGATAGTGAGGGACCTTCCAGAAGTTTATAAAAGACCAGAATGTGTTTGTTTTCATTTCCTCTAAATTACATTGGTTCTTGTCCAGTGACTTCCTTTTCTATTTTCCCAACCATTCCCATCATCCCCCGGGGGTCTGGGAAAGCTATGACATCACCAGAGGTCTCTGTGAACCTCTTTCACCCACATGTGGCTGATTCTGCAACAGAAGTGGGACAGGCATTTCCTGTCCGTCTAAAATAACAAATCGCAGTTTAATGAAGATAAGATGTGGTAAGAACACACATGTATGTAAAATGTGTCTCACAAAGGAGCTGCGCAAGGAGGAAGACTTGACACCAGCAGTAAAGTGGAACACAACAGATGTAAAAAGAAGTCAGGTCATGGCTTTTTCAATAATAGTGAAGCAGAAGACCGTAGAAGTGCATCCAGAAAAGGTCAGTGT
>JAPQRP010000002.1:26937677-26961881 GCA_037367295.1 Apogon hyalosoma
TCTTATTTTAAGTGTGATGAGATATTTTGACTAGAAATGAGAAAAATACACTTGGTGAGATTTAGATTTTTGCAGTGCAACATGGAGATCAGTGGCTGTCCACAGGGTGGCGCTCACTGACAGTGAACTTGGAAACAGTTGCTCAGTGTCTTGTCATATATGTGACAGTCAACTTGAGTTTACCATTTGCTCCATATATGTGACCCTGCTGTCACAGGTTAATCTGTGACATTTCACGGTGGCCAGAGGTCACAGAATTCTTTCTGCTGAGGGGTTAAAAATTCACCTGGGTTGATGGCCATGAGCCAAAAATATATGATGATGTCATATGAAATGACACTGCATTGAAATGTTTTTTTTTTTTTTAACTGTATTATATTTTGTATCACCTCTGGTGTAAAAATTAAAAATTAATATTTCTATTAACAAATAAACAGAGGTAAATCATGAGGTTTTACAGTATTATCAGATTATGTGATCTTTTGTTGCACAAAATTTGTGATCCTTTGTCATTAAGGTTGGGATTTTGCACTTTCAGAATAAGAGAAATAATAATAAATTAATGTGAGATGTCAAAACAAAGTTAGAGCACATGTGGTGTCATACTGACACATATACATCCTCTTATACAAACATAAAAACTGGTTTGTGATGTGTTTTTGTTCTTTGTCAAAATAATGTTATGTCATTTCCAGGGTTTTTTCTTCTTTTTTCTTAATGAACCAACTAAAGTCATGACATAACTAAATAAAATAAAATAATTAATTGAATTACATGAATTTGAGTAGTAAACATAACAGCCATGTGGCAAGTGAAACAGTTTGTGAACCACTGTTTGTGTCCATAGGAACTAAAGGTTTGGATTCATGATTATTTTTTGTCTAATACTCAAATGTCTAAAGCAGGAAAATATGAAAGGATAACATTACTGATTCCCTCTTTGTTATTATTGTTCAATATCAGCCTCTTCTCCAAACATCAGAAAACACGGGGTCCACTCTGCAAATGATTTGCTTCTTACCAAGATTAAAAAAAAAGAAAACAAAACAAAAAAAAAACCAACTTAGATTGTGAAGTGTTAGATCATTTATCTTGTTTTAAGAGCTCATTTCTTATTTAAGTGTCCATACATGGTAGACATGCTTATTTCTGGATTTAACTATCGTAATTCAAAAAAATCTTGTCAAGTGAAATTATCTTTTTGCATGGACAGATATTTCACTTGTTTTGAGAACCTTTTTCCTCAGATTTAGTGTTCTTATCTTGTTTTCAGACACTTCTTTTTTGTAGTGCATGCTGTGGGTTGGATAAGAACAGGGAGGCTTGTATGTTTGTTTCAGGTCACAGTTCTCTGATAGAAACCAGACGAAACAGCCTTATTTCCTGCGGCATATCCACAAAGATGATGTTAACTTAGTGTGACCCATTATTCAAGCCACATGAGCATTCAGTTTAATTAGAAAATACTGACGGAGAGTAAAAGTAGTTCTTCACCTTTTGAACGTTTATGGGCCAAACACATCTGCTCGTGGCCTCAGGGTCCACGTCTGCTCATACAAATACTCTTTGGGTGTGACATCATCGAGTCAGAGCGCAGTCGGTGCAGAAGACAGGATGCCAGACATTCCATGAATACTCCACACAGGATCTCAACTGTGCTTGTGAACACAACCCTACACCTTCAGCGAGTGGAAAAATACAGCCTGGGTTCAAGGTCAGCAGGGTGCAAAAGGCTCTGTGACGATCCAAAGGGGTCTGACCTCTGCTATCACTCAAAGGTTATGAGTAGGAGTGGGTTTTTTCACAGCTAGTAGTTTGTTTAACTCACACCACAAATGTATCTTATCGTTAACCTCATCGTATAATTGTCTAAGTCATACACGCTATGTGGACAAAAGTATTGGGACACGTTGAATTCAGGTGTTTCTTTTCTCATAACACTTTACATATAAAGCCGGTCGAAACCAGACTCTGAAGCCAACTTACAGAAACCCAACAGAATCCTCCAGGAGCAAACACTGGTGACTGGTGACAAGTGGCGAGGAAAAACGTTCTTTTAACAGGCAGAAACCTCGAGCAGACCCTGACTCCTGGAGGATGGACGTCTGCCTTGACCAGCTGGGATAAAAGAGAGAGGGTAAAGGAGGAGAAAAAGAGAGAGAGAGTGAGAGGAAAAGAGACTTGGGGGGGAGTAGGGGGAGACACATGGATGCAAATGATGCACAGCAAACTGAAGTTGAACATCTATGGAACTATATAGTAAACACTATCACAGATATATGAATATGTAAGTGATGATGATGAAGGCAGGAGAGAAGCAGGAGCACAGCAGCAAGTCCAGAGAAAATAGGATAATAATAATAATAATAATAATAATAATAATAATAATAATAACATAGTTTTATATTGTGATAAATATCATTGTAATTAGTTTTATTTAAATTGATATCTTTGTTTCCAAAAATACCTCAGAGATGGTTTTTACTTAACGTCGCTCAACATTAATTTTGCTTCTTGTTGTTTTTATCCATGACTATCACCCCTTTTACGTGACACTTCTGTTATGGAAATATTTCGCCACCTCTCGTTCGTGTGACGTTTTGATGACGTATTGTATGTGCACCCCCTGCGCCATTAGGATTTAAAAATGAGCACAGGCCGTGTACAGTAAACAAACATATCAACGCAACCAGAAAAATGTCAAACTAGGGAGACGCTGAGATCCGTGAGCTGTTGTCACTTCGGGCGGAGGACTCTATCCATGCTAGCATTTGTGGAACACTGAAAAAAAAAAGCCTGACTCTGGAATAGTTTGCTATGCTATGCTATGCTTGGGGTGTTTCTGACGTGCAAGTTTTACATCATACTATACGCTGCCCTGCGTCACCGCCCCTTTGATTCCAGAACGCAGGTCTGCTGTGTAAAAGTCCATCTGTCTCTCCTCTGTTACTCCTTTGTCTTGGCTGTGAAAATCGGTCAGTGGTTGAAAACAGGTGGGATCACCAGCTTAGCTTTTTTCCGGGATCTCTGTGTGTAAGTGGCTTATGATTTTAAATGTTCTACCTATAAATACTCATTTTCTACCACAACTAACCATCTACTTTCTTAACATCTCACTTAGGAACAAAAATCTCCCATTAAACTTGAAAAGGAAATATTGATGTTTATAAACTACATGGACAAAACTATTGGGACATATCATGGCAACAGTTGTAAGATGTCCTGTTCATGCAGATTTGACATATAAACATCAGTGTTAATTCAGTATGATATTTATCACAATATAAAACTATATTAGGATTGTCATTATTGTTTTTTATCCCAGACACCTTTTAGAAAAGAAATGCCTGAATTCAACATGTCCCAATACTTTTGTCCATATAGTGTATGACTTAAGCAATTATGCTGTGAGGCTAAAGTTATGTCTGTTACTTAATTAAATTACATTCTACATAGGTACAACATGTCTTCCAGTAGTGCACACTTTTGAGTTCCACACAGTTCCACCATTGTCTCACATTCCAGACAGGGTTCTTAGAGGAAGGGGAGCCCTGCTGGCAAGGAAAAGCCACTTCACAGCGCGACCATATGTAATATCCTGACATTCCTTGAGCTATACAAGTCTCCGTTATCGTGTCAAGGATCTGGTCTTATCTCAGCGGCTGTCATGCAACCACAGCATGTCTTGCCGCTTTTACAGGGTTTGATAAAGGTGCTATTTTTCAGTGTAAGTGGTGGAAAAACATTAAAGAATTTTTTTTAAATGTGGAATGCAGCTTATCACGCTATCACAGCCTATGTAACCCTGTCTTTCTCCTGCTCTTTATTCGCTTCTGCTTTGTACGTCAACGTTTATGACGCCATTTGCCTCAAATCAACTTTTTTTTTTCTAGAGGGAAGTAGAGATATGGCATTTATTAAAACTGCTTTTGTGGGCGGATACACTTTGAGTTGATGTCAAGGTTAGAACAAGTCCTTACAATGCGCCCACAGGATGTCACACAGGCCTCCAGTCGCTTTCATAATCCTCTTACAGATTTACAGCAGGTGAGTATTTTGCCATGACATCAATGTGTGGACTAAATCTTCTCGGCCAGAGTAGTGTGTGTGTGTGTGTGTGTGTGTGTGTGTGTGTGTGTGGGTGTCTGCCGGTGTGTTTGAGAGACTTAATCCAATTCAGGGTGCTATGAAGTTGAGAGAGGTGTAATTACTCAGCCGCCTCCGGTAATTACCAGTAATCACATTCACACTCACAAAAGGAACCCGGTCAAATTTCTGTGATAAGGTGATGATGTTTGCATATCACATGAACATGTCCAGTGACTTCATTAACAAAAATAGTGCTGCTCTGGATTGAATTTTTCTTTTCACCATTAAATGATCACGTCGATCCAGTTATACATGATTTCTTAATGGTGTTGCTGTAGTTTTTGTGGCATTGAGTCCACTCAATAACCATTTACTCAATATAACTGCTTTTCAAGCATATTCTAAAGAGACGATGCTTGTGTTAATGTTGCTGTAAAAAACGAAGTGAGGCTGAAATGCCCTTCATATGATATGCACGTAATGTTGTTGTCAGTGTTGGAATGTACTGTAGCTCAAGATCTGGACTTAACCCGTAAAGACCCAGTGCTGCTTCTGTGGCAGTTCCCAAATGAATTGCATTTTTCACTGTAAATCATGTATTTTCCTATACTTAATTTCTTATTTAATTTAGATGTTCATGAAAACTCAGAGTAAATGCAAAGGTTATTATATCACAACAGAGAAAACTGAAGAAAAAAAAATACTTTTTCAGTAAGCCATATCATTAACTGAGCCTAAAACAAGTGTTTCCATCCACTGTCACTGATCCAACTCACCGGTGAATCAATGTTGTAGAAGATGACAGTGTTTCCACGTTCACTACGCAGTCTCTGAACATCCAAATGGGTCATATCTGATGACCTTGAAAAGATGACAAACTGTATTTTACACCAATTATTTAAATGAATTGATTGGATAAATGGATCAACGGGTATTAAACACTTTACATCAGCAGATGGTTGTGGTTGCTGGTGGATGTTTGGGACTTTATGGGTTTAAGTGCAACCTTCAGGTACTTTCTATTATATGTGTCGTTATGCTTCACTACATTTCTATTTATACGTATATTGTCCTTTTTGTATCCTTTTGTATCTGACAGTTTCACTCTTCAAATCCACTCTTGAGAAAACTATACATCTACAAGGGCATTGATTTTAATGTCTGTAATAAACTAAATGTTAAGTATTGCTTCAAGGGGCACTTTACTGCATAGTGACGTCTTCATAGTTTAAGACAATTTCGCTAATAATACATATCTTGTATTTTTCATAATGTGGCATTACATTCATTTAAGTGCAGGGTCTGAGTACTTATGGTTCAGATGCTTTTCATGTGATATAGACTGATGTTGTAAGACGGCAAATGGTTGAGCCCACAGGACTTTAGATCAGCAAACACTGCGTTTTTACATCTTTCTTTCTATGTTTGAACCCTTTAACCTCTTAGACATAATTTCAGTTAAACAGGCTGCTGTGAATTTGTGAAGTGTTATAAAAGCTGCTGAGAGTATGTGCTTGTGTTCCTTTTCTTCAGTGGTTTTGCTTCACTGTGTATTTTAGGGTCAAAACAGGGTGGAATAACAGGAAAAAAACACAGAGAGGAACTGAAGTTTGACAGGTTTTTATTGAATAAGGCACTCAGAATGTGCATCAATTTTGACCCATTAGGTTTTGTTTTTGTGCTCTGTTTTTCTAAATCAGTCCATCGAGTTTTGCCCGTGTAACTGCTTTTTGGAGTTCAACCAGGTGCCAAAAAGCAATTACATGGTCAAAACTTGGTAAAAACAGAGTAAAAAAAAAAATAAAAGAAAGTCAAGACAACTCTGCAAACAACAGTAAAGACAAACAATGACAAAGAAAATGGTTTAAAAAAAAAAAAAAAGCCCAAACCAGCTATTTTTATTGTGAGTCAGTCTAATTCACTGCTCTGTTTTACCCCCCATTCCACAGGCGGTGGGGGGTGCACTGAGCATGCTCAGATGTCTGTGGAAAGAACAAGATCTGTTCTGTCAGCACGTTTTGAAATTTCTCCTATTGAGCAAACAGTTGATTTTTTTTTTAATTAATATTTACATGAAAGCACACATTCAGAACGCTCACCCCAGACATGTCAGGGGTTCATCAATGAGAGCAACATCAACTCAGAGTGAAAAGGGAAACTGTTTTAATGACAATACAAGCAAAATGTGCTTTGTGATTGCAAAGACATATAGAAAATAGTAAATCTTGTCGATAAACTGTGTTCCCTGATGCTGCACACTACACACAGATGTACAATAGCATTAATATTCAGCAATAAATATGATTTGGTTAGCAATTCCTTTCTCTGGCGTTAATCTGCTTATCTACAGTGGATATGGAAAGTATTCAGACCCCCTTCAATTTTTCACTCTTTGTTATGTTGCAGCCATTTGCTAAAATCATTTAAGTTCATTTTTTGCCTCATTAATGTACACACAGCACCCCATTTTGACAGAAAAAAACAGAATTGTAGACATTTTTGCAGATTTGTTAAAAAAGAAAAACTGAACTATCACATGGCCATAAGTATTGGCCCTTTGCTGACACTGGTATATTTAACTCAGGTCCTGTCCATTTCTTCAGGTCATCCTTGAGATGGTTCTACACCTTCATTGGAGTCCAGCTGTGTTTAATTACATTGGTTGGACTTGATTAGGAAAAGCCCACACCTGTCTATAGAAGACCTTACAGCTCACAGTACATATCACAACAAATGAGAATCATGAGTTTGAAGGAACTGCCCCAAGAGCTCAGAGACAGAATCGTGGCAAAGCACAGATCTGGCCAAGGTTACAAAAGAGTTTCTGCTGCACTTAAGGTTCCTCAGAGCACAGTGGCCCCCAGAATCCTTAAATGGAAGATGTTTGGTATGACCAAAACACTTCCTAGAGCTGGCCGTCTGGCCAAACAGAGCAATCAGAGAAGAGCCTTGGTGTGAGGTAAAGAAGAACCCAAAGATCACTGTGGCTGAGCTCCAGAGATGCAGTGGGAAGAGGGGACAAAGTTGTAGAAAGCCAACCATCACTACAACCAATCAGGGCTTTATGGCAGAGTGGCCCAATGAAAGCCTCTCCTCAGTGCAAGACGCCCACATAGAGTTTCCCAAAAAACACATAAAGGAATCCCAGACTATGAGATATAAGATGAAGTGACTTTTTCAGTTAAATGTATCATTAACTGAACATAAACCCAGTGTCTCCATCCACTGTCATTTATCAAACTCCATGGGTTTTACCGGTGAATCAATGTTGTAGAAGATGACGATGTTTCCATGTTCACTATAGCGCCTCTGAACGTCCAAATGGGTCATATCTGAGGACCGCGGAAAGATGACAAACTGTATTTTAAACCAATTATGTACATGTATTGATAGAATTAGTGGATCAACAGGTATTAAACATTTTAGATCAGTAGATGGTTTTGGCTGTTGGTGGATGTTTGGGTCTTTCTGAGTCTTAAGAGTGTGTTTTGTAAATGCACAGTCTTACTATATGTGTGATCAGGCCTGGATTTAATGTAAATTTCCTCTGCCACACAGTTGGTGTGAGACATCTCAAGTCGCACAGATTCGATTTACACTGTATGATGTCAAAAAGAGTGGGACCGTGTCTCTTCTCGTCGAGGCAGCGGGGTCTGACACGTTACGTAACCTTTGTTTTCTTGGGATCGTGTTAATTAAAATGACTTTGAAGTTGAGTCAGAGCTCAGTTGTTAAATGGAACAGCCAACTGAGAGTTTAATGCAAGTGACGATATAATAAAACTGCCAAATAACATTGTGGCCCATTGAGGCCGAGTGATAAATGGAGGATATTATGAAAAATGGAGGATTTAATAACAGAAGAGGGAAATTAATGAAGTTTTTCTTGATTAACTGTCGTGTTTCAGGTTTCGTTTTGAGATCACCTTGACATTGTCTCCCACCAAATACACACACAGTGAAAATCACAGTTTCAATGTCCCGGACCCGCCAAGGTTTCCACCCTCATCAGATCATAAAAGACACCCAAGCTAACGACTTTCACACACATACAGACACAAACACACGCTCCTGCCAACCTCCCCCTTGACAACAGGAAATCTAAAGACACAAAGGCCGGGGGCAGGTCGGGGTTTCTTTTGGGGAAGGGAGGGGGTGGAAGGGGGTGCACATATGTCACCAAAACCGCAGTTTGTCTGAGGGAGCCGGTGAGGTAATGAATGAGCCTTTCATCACAGAGACACTGCTGCTGCTTGTGTTTCTTTCACAAAAAAACTTTGTGTTACACTCATACATGACATCAGTTTTTATACAACTCAGTATCTGTGTATCTGTGTGTGTTCCTAGTTAAAATAGTGCTTCTCCCTGTTCCCTGTTAATATTTTCTATTTTCACTGAATTGAATAAATGATGTTATTGTTTTGCAGAGGAAGCCTTGGGGCATCATCATTATTACCTATAGAGGAAGTGTTTTTTTTTTTTGTTGTTTTTTTTTCACACACCACCAAGGGTCATAAGCAATGCTTTGGCTAATTTGCAACCCAAACATATTCCTTTCCCTTTCACGGCCATCTCCCGTCTCCACCTCCCATTGGTGTGTGTGGCAAAGGACACAAGGCCGATGCTTGACCGAGTCCTGAATGCTCTTTAGTTGTCACACTTTTCCCAAACGCCTTGCAGCTGCTCCTATTGTGGCCACAGAGGGAGGGCTCCTTAGCTGATTCTTTAGGCCTCCTGCTGCTGCCCTGGCCTCAGATGGGTTCACAGAAAGAGAGTGTGGCCCAAACAATGGCCGACACCATGATGTCATGCTTCTTATGTGGGCAAAAAACCTCAGGCAGATATATGATAGGATTCCATCGCATAAAGCACCACAAGAAAGGATGCACCCACTGAAATCTGTGATGATCCAGTTGATCACTGTTTCCCAGCTATGAATGTTTTCATCCCAGATTTCTTTAGAATCAGGACAAAGAAACTTTATTTTCATCATAATGTACCATTGAGGAATACACTTTGAAAGCTGATAAAGTGCATTTTGTGTATTTCTATTGTAATATTGTAATTAAGGGGAGATTAAAACTTCATTTACAATATTTATGGATTATTCTGAGTTATTTGTTATGAATCCAGTCCATGATTATAAGACTAAATATGTACTGACCTTTTTTGACTGTACAAACTTTTTTACATTGTGGTAATTATTGAGTATATGGCATCATATTGTAAATACTATTCACGCTTTGCTCTTTTAACATTTTTCTGTACATCACCATTATTACTGTATTTACTGAATGTTATTTTAGATATTTTTCTGTCTTTACTTTAATCCCTACTTTTTTAAATATTGCTATCCCTTATGCTGCTGTAACACAATGTCCCTGTTGTTGAACTTTATAAAGGATCATCTTGGCTTATGCTCCTAAAAATCATTATTGAAAGCCATTGTTAACGTTTGATTACTGTGCAAACACAAAATAAGACAAAAATCATCATGTACATCATAACTTAGTACAAAAGTCAAATGAGATTTATTCAACAGTATAAAAACAACATATATATAACAAACATATGCAAAAATAGATGTGATAAAGAAATATATTACTTTAGTTCAATAAATATGTCAGAATGTAGTCACTGATGACTATGTGGCCCCATTTTAGTAGTTCTGGGGTTCTGTCTGTCTCAGCACTGCAGTACACAATACAGAAACATGAGGTATTTAATGGTCAGCTTTCCTCAATGTGTCAGATCATCAAGGATTCATGATGTCTTGAAAGGCAGGTATTTACAACAACAATGGCAACACTGAACTGAGCATTTCTGTCACAAAAACATTAAAAAGAGGGGGATACATTCATTGTTCGTCAAATGAAAGAGTACTTTCCATGCCAGACTCGCTAAGTGGTGTGTACTACTTCCATTATAAAGAAAAAAACAATTGACTGAGAAAAGATTTTACATTCCTGAGACAACATTTAGCCCTGCCCATTTAGTTTTGTTTTCAAAATGATTGTGATTATCAAAAGCGGTTGCCTTCATAAGAAAAAAAAAGTCTTTTAAAGAAAAAACAAAACGATAGTTCCAACTTCCACTACAGGAATAAGCTAAATTTTAATTTCGGCCTTTTCCCCTGTCATCTAGGATTATATCTGTGAATGATTTTCACATTTATGCAGGAGGTCAAACATAAATACTGCCTGACGGTAGCCATCAAGTCTCCCCATGAAATAAGGCCCACCTATAGCCAGAGATTTGGCCAGAGTCAGATAATGACCCCAACTTTCCTTTTTGTCCAGTGATACCAGTATCACCATAAAGGCTTTTGGATTAGGATCATGTTCTGTGCAGTTCAGTTTGCAAAGTCAGTTGTGTGTTTTAGCGTTGTCTCTGCCCCTCGTGCCTTCTTCAGCAGCTGGGAGAGGTGGTGATGGGACTGTGGAGGAAGGAGAGCTGCCCAGCTGATGTGTGCACAGGGATGGAGACAGGGAAATTGAAGACTGTGCTGCTGTTGCCGATGGCCGGACTGCCCGCTTCAGAGGAGCAGGTAGATGTAGCCAAGACCTGGGACTCGAACTGCAGGAGCTGACCCATGAAGCTGAAGTTTGGAGAGATGATGCTGCGGCGCTGCTTGACGAACTCAAAAGCCTCGTCGAGCTTCACGCGGTTGGTTCGCATTAGATAGGCAAGGCAAATGGTGGCGGAACGGGAGATGCCTGCTTGACAATGCACGAACACACGGCCTCCTTTATTTCTGACAGAGTCTGAAAGGAAAGGAAAAAACAAAGCAGGATTAGTGCAACGTAAACATCAATACAGTATTGAAATATGCAGTGAAGCTTAAACTAGTGTCAGAGGAAGGCACAAACACAACTTCAACTGCACACTTCCAGTTGCTATTTAAATTCAGCGCCCCTCATTAAGACACAGGAACACCGTTAATAGGGGTTCACGGTGTGAGCCTGGGGGGGGTATTCCCAGAGGAGGTAGTCTGAATCTGGACAAAGGAGGGGAACTGTCTCCTGCTGGGGGTATTGATCTGGGAGGAAGGCCGACAGTGAGTGAGGAGAAATTGCCTTTTGTTCAGAGAGAACAAAGAGCGGTGTGGAGGGAGCTATTCAAACCCAGCCAGCCTACCCACTACAAAACCAGTTTGGGGACGCTGCCTCACAATTGATTAAAGGGGGGGGGCTTTTTCCACGCCTGAGAGATGATGATGCAAGCACCATTGTTGTGGAGTGGAGAGCCTGTGTTGAGCCAGCTGGTGAGTTTTGGAGGGAACTTTTTAACATTTAAATCTGTGTGTGAGGCAGAGGAACAGGGGGAATGGAAGGGGGGCTGGGCGTTTGTGTTCATCAACAGGCTCAGAGGTGATAGCTGTGATAGGTGCTCACATTTGGCAGTTGAAGGAGTGTGAAGGGAGTTAAAATAGTGAATAAACTCACCGATAAACTCGATCGCCTCATTGAACCAGGAACTGATATCAGCTTTGTGGTTGTCCTCGACGGGGATGCTCTTGTACAGATAGGAGTCTTCAAAGTGGTTGGGGCAGTTGGCAGAGACGTTGATAAGAGCAGTGATCCCCAGCATGTCCAGCATGTCTTTTCTGGAGGCATGATAAGCACTGCCAAGGTAAAGGAAAGGCAAGATCTCTACAGGACCCCCCTACAGAGAACAGAGATAAACACGATTTAGTCAGGTGGAGAGCAGCAAAACAGGAAGTGAAGAACAAACAAAATGTCATGGTCTCTGATCTGTAAACATACGGACAAAAAAAAAAGATACAAACCTGGTCATATAAAGGTGTGTTACAGGGACTACAGCCTGGGTCAGCACTCTCAGGATGAGAGCTCAGGGGCAAACTCAGTCCCTGTGGAGGGGAGGGCTTGGTACACATGTCTGGGTACTCTGTGGAAAATGTGTCAAATCCACCTGTATAAAAGGAAAGTAGACAAGGTCAGATCACTGCAGAGCTGCATTTACATATAAATATCAATATGGATCTCTAAATAGGTGACAACTGCTCATGGGGCTATTTTGGAATATTGTTTACACCAACACCAGCTGGTGTGGTGACAGCTGTAATGCGCATTTGTTGCCCCGTTGTTAGGATACAGCCAAACAGTTGCAGTTGGGGTTTTTATAGAGTCAAAGCACTTTTCCCCCCTTACCTTTGAGAATAAATACAGCGGCTCCACACGGGTTCCGACACAGGGCCGTAACAGCCAGCATTAGCGTCCCGTCCTTCTTGGCCTGACCTAAGTCCAAACTCCGGTCATCGAGCAGCACCACGGACTGGAACTCCCCGGACAGGAGCCGGTTCCTGGTGTCCTCGTTGGGGACTATGTGTTCCAGCCCCAGGCCGCCCCGGGCCCTCCTGCGGACTATGGTGCTGAAGCGCACGTTGGCGGAGCCCGATATGTGGGACGAGTTGAAGGACAGGAAAGAGCGGCAGTCCAGGACCAGGCAGCCGGCCACGTCCTCCAGCAGACCACGGAGGGACGCACAGTCGATGGTGGGAACCTCCATTATGACCATAGTAGGACGGCGGGAGAGAAACGTTAACTCCAAATACATAAAGTTGGACGAACAGTGAAGCAGAGGTTTGGGCTGAAGTGAAGAGGCTTCTGCCGAAGTTCCACACACGAGTCCTTTGTTCCGGTTGGATGAGCTCGATGAAAGAGCGAAAAACTCACACACAGAAACAAAAAAGTTTGAAGACTAAACAAGCAGGTCCTTTTCTCTTCTTGAGTGTATCCGGTT
Source organism: Apogon hyalosoma (assembly GCA_037367295.1). Classification (NCBI taxonomy): domain Eukaryota; kingdom Metazoa; phylum Chordata; class Actinopteri; order Kurtiformes; family Apogonidae; genus Apogon; species Apogon hyalosoma. The sequence continues at coordinate 26,950,529 of JAPQRP010000002.1, forward strand.
GTGGCGATTCTTCTTTTTAAGGCTTAATTTTTTTTTTCTACTTTACAGTGAGCAGCTTCTGTCTCTGAGCGCTTTGAAAAGCTTTTATATACGACCCGTGGTTGTGAATGAGAGGTCACTGACGTCAGATGCCCGCCCCTTCTGGCTGCCGGCCAGCCGTGCTGACGTCATCGCGCCCGCCCTCAGCGCAGCCGTGCAGAACGCGCACATGCGGGACATTTCTGTACAGGCTCAGCGCACGTACGCGGGCACGTCCAGCCAACTTTACAGCCACTGGGTGACACTGCTCTGTGTGCTTTCTTTCTTTTGCTTTCTTTCTTTCTTTCTTTCTTTCTTTCTTTCAACTTAAAAATACACATCTGTGCTTCATAGAATCACACACAGTTGTGATATTGTTTACCTGTTTTTGTTGTTTTTTTCCTAATCCATCTTAACCCTTAGAGACCCAGGACTATTTTTTTAATTAATTATCCTCTTCATCTAACATTTCTTAAATGATTTATTGCCATTTATCATAATAATATTCTTTGTATTTTGCATTTGTCAGTGGAAATTAGGTATTTTCCTACATTTAATTCACTGATCATGTAGATGTATATAAAAGCTAAAACTAAATTCAAAGGTTATTCTATTAGAACAGAAACAAACTGAGGAGAAAGGGACTTTTTCAATATAAAATAAGTGTTTACAACCGCTGTCAATTGTCAGACTACACAGGTTTTATTGGTGAATCAATGTTGCAGAGGATGATAGTGTTTCCACGTTCACTGTGGAGCCTCTGAATGTCCAAGTGGGTCATATCTGATTATCATGAAAAGCTGACAAACTGCATCTTACCTGAATTATTTAACGGTATTGATAGGATTAATGGTTCAATATTTATTAACTAATTTAGACCAGTTGGTAGCTGGCTGCTGTTTAGCTCTTTAAGGGTTAAAGGATTTCCCATGGCAGCTGTTTAATGTTATTAATAAGTTTATTCACCCGTTTAGTCTAATTAATACCTGCTCTGTTTTTATTTGTGATAAGCTACGCTCAGTCATCATCTGATCTAATAAAGGTTGACAGTGATCATCATCAAACATTTATAATTCACCTTATGATTCCAAATATTAATGGCCTATTTGTTTAATTTAATGTCAGCAAATAAGGAATTTGCCAAATTTTCCATGATGTTAGTGTTTAATTAGATTTCTATTTTGCCTCTTCACCTGAGAGTTGACAAATAACAAGATAATAAGTAAATATCTGCCACAGGGGCCATAAAAGTTCAGTCTTTTGTTTTTATTGGCCATAGGTACATAGTGTTCAATGCCCCGAGAGCAAAGGCTAACCATAAAAGTTAATCACTGTATAGAAATCTGAAGTCCAGTAAATTTCCACATGCTGGAAACAAAACACTGGTCTACCAGGAAGACCAGAGCAGATGGAGATCTGTTGACCTGTCAGTTTTGTTTCATTGGTGACCTAATTGAAACACACAGAAAGGGTGTTTTCTCTCTTTCTCTCTCAAAATTAGTGTGTCATTTGAGAACGCAAACATGAATACAGTGACTCTGGGAAACCCTTTTGATCTGTACTGTGGTTTGGTGACTCAGAGAGGGTTACAGTGGCATCCCACAAGGAAGCAGGAGGACCATTGTTGACGGACAGCAAGCGTTTGCTGACGGGAGGTTGTGTAAATCCTTGTTTCTTAAAACCATGCCCCACAACAATCACCAGGGATGTTTTGTTGTGACATGAATGTTTACTAAGCAGGTGGTGTTGCGACATTGTGCTTCCTTCTGAATCCCATTTCAGTTTCAGTTCAATAGTGATTAATTGTGAACAGATTATCTTGTTCTTCTGCTTTGAACATCTGTAAGACTTTAATTACCATTAAACCTATTGTACTTTACTGTGTTGGATCATATTTCAATATGTCATATATTGTACTTCAAAAGATCTAGCCGACCCACAATGTAGGCCATGTCGTCATTCTCATAAGCAAGTGAAGACTTTCAACCCCTTAGACCCACATATATGCTGTTTTAGCCCCCTGTTCTGCCTCAGATGTGCTATGTGATAGGGGAAGAGGGGGATGGAAGTGGAAGCCTAAAGGACAGAAACTTAACCAGTCACAACAGAGTGCAAAAACTCTCCAGCCGGTTTAACCTCACACTCCTGTGAGATGAGTCAACTGTGAGGCACATGCAACAAAGCAGGAATGTTACACTATACAAGAGGAAAGAGATGGAGGTCAAACAGGCACTGAAAACAGCCTGTACCCAAACATTTTGTTCTCACTGTAAATGCGTCTTTGGTGATGGGATTACGTGCTAGAGGTTAAGGAAGAAATTAGACACCTGATGAAGGGGGAGATCACAGACACACAGTGGAAAAGTTTCTCCATAAAGTGCATGTTTCTAAAACTGTCAGTAGAAAAGCCTTGTTTCCCATCAGACCAAATCATCTGGTGTGTTATAAGCAAAAAACTCTTTGTGCTTGACAAAAGGGCAACTTATGAAACCCGAATTTGCACTTTTGTGAAAAAAAAAAAAAAAAAAAGCCACGTCCTCCCAGCATGAGAATATAAGAATAACCCCCATGTGTATTTTTGTGTTTTACTGCAAGTGACAGAAAGTTGAAATTGGAGGCTGAAAATAGAGTATGTGGTGTTCCTTTGTTTTTCATTCCCATAATAATGACCCATAACCAGCCCAAGCTTTCATTCAGAAAGGGAAATGAAACAGATGATGACAGAGAGACATTTCCTGTGGTCCAAGCCTAGCTGTCACTTGCTGTCACTCATGTCTGTTTACTGTCATTGTCACTACGGGCAACAGCTGAGCCATCATGGGAAAACACAGGGTCTGTCCTTTCACATATGGCGTAACAACAGGTACATTACTGGGGCCCTGTTAGTTTCATTATGTGATTATGAGGACATCAAAAAGTTGGGGAAAATCATAGCTAATAAAGTTATTGGATTTTTTTAGGCATGATAGAAATTGTTTTCCATACACTTGATGTGACATAAACCTCTGTGTTTCTTGGTTATGATCGTAAAAAAAAGTCCAAGATTTCCCAAAATACTTACATGCCAATATCAGGCATGTAATCCCATTATGTCAGCTCATAAAATGTAAATTACTGTAAGTGGCTATTGAACAAAAGGAACACAACAGCCATATGGCTTTCAAAAATATACTCCCTTATCGGGTTAATCAGTTAAAAATAATGAAATAAACAGACAAATAAAAGATTCAAGATTCACTTTGTTTTCTCACAATACAGGGATATTTGCCTTGGGTTTCTGCCCTGTGGTGCATCCACAACACATAACACATAACACATTCAGCATAGATAAAGGATATAGCAATACAGATTAAGAAAAAACAAAACATGGAAGGCAGTTAATATAACCAGAGAAAACACTGAAATTAAATAGTAAATGTGATAAATAAAGTACTATTACTACTACTAATAATAAAAATCATTAATGTCATTAATTATCTTTGTTAATATGGGTATTATATGTATATATGTCACCAGTTTAAAAACTGTAAAACAAAAGTTTTATTATAATTCAAAAAGCATATAGTAGCTGTATTGCAGCTTTATAACATGTTAACAACATATTATTTGGATGAATATAGCACTGAAAGGATATAAGGATGTATTTCCTTTAAAAAGTAAAATCATAAGTAACCGGTCTAGCTTATGCTTATAAATTCTAATTCCTCATGTTCACTGTAGATCATGATGTAAACCTATTCAAATCGCACTGTACGTAGCAAAAAGAAAATAATATTTGTTATCTTTAAAAAGAATAAATATATGCAAAGGCTCACAGAAATATATATGAGATTAAGGAAAATGCGTTGTAGCTTACGCTGCTTCTCACCATGCTCAGTAGTTGTAGATAAAATACACTATTGTGCAAAGGTCCAAGCCAACATTAGGTTTGTAAGTTCTGATAACCACACAGTGATACAATCCAGATCTATGGGAAGTATGTACAGCATTTAAAACATATGATTCAGGGAAAAAACAGCTTCTATAAACCAAAGTGGTAGGATTTAGTGTGACTTCCCTTAGCACTTAACATACCTTTAACCATTTTGTTCAGACAATATAGGATTTATTGCATTAATTGTCTGATGATTTACGATAAGATATGATTTTGTTGAGTGTTTACAGCAACAACATAAACAAAGTTCAGAAGACAGGCAGAGCATTCAAGAGTGAAACAGGAAATATAAAAGAGTGTTTGCTATTTACATTACTTGTTCTGACTTATACCAGGTTTCATTTAACTTCATTTCATTTAAGATGTTTCTAACTGTTTGTGCTGCTTATGGGGACAGAGGTCACACTACATACTGACTTTAACTTTTAGAAACCATTTACTTAATTTTTTGTATGTATTTTAAGACTGAGCACATATTTCATGAATTTTCTGAAAAGTCAATGAGAAATAAATATGTATTCAACTGTGCAAAAACAACAAAGCTGAAGGAGGTTTTTATTTTTTATGTATTTACTTATTTTACAATATCTCAATAACAATTTGTTATTTTGCTCGTGACACATTGTAGGGGCAGAAAGAAGGGACTTTCGAGTAGAAAATACACGTTATCTATATTTTAAAAAAAAAAACAACAACTTTCATCTACTTTTATCCACTTATACGCATCTTTTAATACTTTTAAGTGAGTTAAACTAATGCGAGGCTCCAGAAGGAAGAAGAATCACAGCAAACCGGAAGTATCTCTCAGCCAATCAGATTTTGCAAAGCGTCCTAAGCTGACGTCAGCCCGGTACCGATGAACAACCGGTAGCGTTGCAGGGATCCCTATGGTTGCCCGTTGTTTGTAGCTTTGTCCGCTAATCCCCTTGTGTCAAACGTGAAAACATCATGACTTTCGATGTTAGGAGGTGAGTACGGGGCTTGTGTTTGTTTGGGGGCGCACGTGGAGGGGCGCAGGCGGCGTGTTGCACTCTGGGAGCTCTGGATGAATCAAAGGTTTAGCAAAAAGCATCGCGTACTGATGAGCGGCTCCAACTTGCAATAGAGGTGTTTCACATTTGGCATGAAAGGGCTACATTGTAGTAGGGTTTGCGAAGAGTGGGGGTAGTGATGCTCAGGTAATCTTACTGACTTTTTGTCCTGGTTCCTATTTGCGCATGTGCAGGTTTAGTCATGTATGTTTATGTGAGCAGCACGAGAAAGTAATAACAGTTCACAGCAGCACTTTCCGCTATCGGTATAAGTTGTATTTTGTACTAAACTAATGTAATGTCCTGGCTTTTGTAGCAAATAAAATACAGGAATTATTACAGTGCATAAATAGAACCCTCTCCACAGCTATAATCATAAACTCAGTTCCTCCACTGACACTTGGGCATCAAACTAATGGTCACACCTATGGAACTGATGATCAGTCAATAGAGAACACCCTAATCAAAGTCATGGAAAAGATGTTTGCTCTTCACTTTATTTACACAGAGCTCCAGTCATCCTGTTGAGCAATGACAGATACTCACTGCATTTGTCATCAGAATCATGTGGTTGAATTAGATTTGCCTTAAAGTGGAACTGTCAAAAACAAAGGACCATATTTATGGTAGTTTAATCCACGTGTTAGAAAACGGTGAAGAAGAATTTTAATCAGAAAAGGGTTGACATAATTATTTTATCAAGAAACAGGATTCGTTAAATGTTAATAAGTTGATCATTTAAGTGGTTGAGTCATTCAAGTCATGGGGTTAAATAATATCACGTTATGAAAAGGCTTAAACAATTAGTCATGTAATAAATTATTTTTAATAAGCGACTTAAGCGAATTAAACAGTCATGTGTGTCAGATAAACACCTTTGTTGTAATAAGATAGATAGATAGATAGATAGATAGATGACCTGTCTCATTCTAGTTCCATTTCTTTGAACTCATGCAATGTAGTAAAATATTTGTTTTCCCAATGTGAATTGTTTCATCTATGACTCCTTATTGCATTACTACAACACATGAACTAGGCGTGTGAGTGGGTGTGCCACAGGGTGATGAACTGGTCATGTCCCGGTCTGATGCTGTACTGATGTGTGCCCTCATTGTACAAAAGTTGCAACAGTTGGATGCAACTCAATTGACCAACCGCTTAGTGGTGGATGTGTCTCCTACCCAGAAACACAGAGATGTTAGTCAACTCAGCTGAGTGTGCAACGCTGTAGATGACATCAGTATGCACAACGTGTATTCCCAGAATTTGTCTTAAAAATATTTTCATCATACATCACATCAGAATGATTTCATTTTTTCTGACATATATTTAATATGATATATCATTTAACATCTGAACTATACATTTTTAGTGGCATTTAGCTTGGTGACAGTGATTAAATTGTGGTCTTTGAGTTAAAAACATTGATATCTATTACTGTGTCTCCTTTTAAACTGATCAGATTATTAGGATTTTTTGAAAACCTCCTAAATGATGATTTTCTTCTCTTTAGTTTCTTTAAACTGTGTGAATGTAATATCTACACAGTAAAATAATCTGATTCTTGTAGACTGAGTAACCTGAGAGTGACAGTCCAAAGTCTGTTCTGATTAAGAAAGTAAATAAATGACAGTGTTTATGTTGACAGACCTTCAGCAGCCTTCACATTATGTCATGTATTTACACATATAGGTGTTGTTTGGTCTGCTCTGCTCATGTAGTGTTTGCTTCTTGAGGATTAGGTCATGGATACTTTTGAGCTTCAGTGAAGATGTGACATTTATTCATGTCCTTTCCCCATGAATAGATTTCACATCCCTGTTATCGTGATCATGACCAGTAAGTGTTTTGGTGCTTGTTAAGTATTTCCTGACAGATGACTTGGTGACCACCTGCATGAGTTACAACCATGTCTGTGTGTTGCCTATTGTATGTTGTGATGTGTGACGGTCAAACATTAGTTTACTTAACTGACTTCACTATGACTCATATGGGTGATATGGTTTATTTAGTAAAGGACTCTTCCTCGAAAAAAGCAGCTGTGTGCTTTCATTTACTGCTGTCAACAGAGACATGGTGGTACAACATGTCCTCACTCATCACAAAACATGTGAGGGCTTTTTACAGAGCAGTGGAAAGTGATGGAGGGAGATGTGCTGACCGTAATTCAGGAAATTGACCAAGAGGTGCACTCGCAAGAGTCAACGTTAATATACATGAGCACGTTCTGGGCTCAACAGAACACTCATGAATATTGAAATGAAGTGACACTGTTCCATCAGAGCTCGAACAGTGCATAAAAAATGATTGTGTTTATTCTGATAGATATAGAGTCTTTATTTTAGTCAAATTGAGGATTTTTACATATAAATTTCACAATTGCAGAGTAACATTTATAGGCCAGGGGATTTCTGTAGCACCACAATCCCTCATTTATAATCACTGTTGTGTCACATTTTACTTACATCAGAAAACTGAAGCTCTGGTGATTTGGAAATGTTGCAGTTCTTTTTTTTCCCCAGTTCAGCCCTTATTTTCACCTTAAGATAATGCACAGTTACTAATGATCCATCTTCTTCATGTACATAGAATGACGTTTAAAGAATTGAAAATTAATTTAAGAATTAATCTTATCCATTTCAGTGTATTATTGTGTATTTTACATACATGGTTTAACTCATTTAAGTCAGTCAAAATTACATTGATGTTCAAGTAAAAAGTTAGGATACATACCTGTGTTTTTACAACATGCTTTACATGGTCATATGCTGGTAAATAGAGGTGCACACACTTTATCAGTTGATATAGGAAAAATATATACTGGTACACAATAAAAAAAGAGACAATATAGAATACATTTGCTCTCTGTCTCTTCTTTCTGTCGTTCTTTGAACACTATTCAGCACCGTACTCCAAATAAGGATGCGCTGATCTTGACATTTCGGGCCAATGTGATGCTGGTATTCTTTTGCGAGAAATGACAAAATCTTCATTAAATTCTTTTAGCCCAAATGTCATATTCAATCACACATAATAAAAAACAACTTTAATATCTGCCATCGCTGAATGTCAACTTGTTTTATTTGCCGATGGCAGTCAGTGAAGGCAGCATATTTCATGTCAACTGTAATTCATTTTGCCTAAAAATACATCTTATTAAATATCTCTACATGTATGAACCTGGAGAGACTTGGATATGAATCATGACCCTTTCTGTCATGTAAAGATCTAAACATTGTATAGGTAATGCTACAGTAATTATTGCAAAATACATTTTGTCTTATTAGCATGCACCCAATGTGAAGTGTCATTTACGTCTCATGACCAGATATTTACAGATTGACAACCTTCATCCGGTAGAGGCTATTTGCTGTTCACATGAACATCAGTTTACATCTTGTGTGACATCTTGAAAAAGATCTTGTTTCGCTCACACATTAATATATCAGAAGGAAACCTTGGCAGCTAAAAATACATATAAGATACTGTAAGTAGAGATGAAGCTATTTGTAACCCCACCTCAGACCCATACTTTAATTGTCTTTTAAAAGCAAATCCACTGTTGCACTGTGTGGGGTTTATCGTGCTGTTTGTGCTCAGTTAGGGATGGTACCCCCTCATGCAGCTCTACAACATGTGTATTTGTTTATTTATCTTGATCCCTTTTTCTTTTCTTCATTATTATTATTACAAGTGAGTATAGTTACAATATTATAAGTGACAAGTGTGGATTTTTATAAGTGCAAAGAGAAAAGTTAAGAGACAAAGGAATACGATGAGGGAAGAAAGAAAATAGAGCCAATTTTCCTGTATCTCTAACATGTTCTATGAAGAATCAATAACAGGTGGAATTTGCAAGGTTGTCAGGTTCTGCCACTAAGAGTCCTGTGGTGTTGATGCAGGAGATTAATCTCCCAGTAGAAGTGGGTGGTACTTTACTTTTTCCATATATGACTTCCTATCAGTGCTCAGTAGTAACTATACTGATATTTGTAACCATTTACATGTTATAAACCATCAAAAATATGGAGCATTTTAAGTAAAGGCAAATTTTTAATATTTCAGAAATTCATAAAAATGCAAAAATCAAAACTTGTGAAAACTGAACAAACATTGTAGACATTGTCCTAAGGAAGGTACAAATAAAATTGAAATGAGTCCGCCCAGTAGTTTCACAGAAGATGTTTGAAGAAATTGCTGCCAACGAAGATGAGGCCGGACACGGCACCCTCACAGTAGCTCATGGCCTATCGGCTGGTGAGTTAAAAAAGTAGAATAAAGACAAGAGAGGAAAAAATGGACAGATCACTTAAAAAAATGTGCTAAATGGAATGAAATGATTTGATTTATATGGATGTTGCTGTATGATCCCTATTTCCTTGCATCAGTGCTAGTCATCCTGCAGTTCAAGTCTGCTTTTCAAGAACTGTGCTTTTCATTTTGATGCTTTGGATCATGAACAGTCATCAGATTTTCCTTAACGACACAGTTTCTGTGTTTCCGCTCACAGAGGAGGCAGCTGGGAGGTGCAGAGTATGAAATGGAAAATAAATGTGAGGTCTCATCTCAGCTTGAGAATAGATTTTGTATGACATGTAAGTTACAGGGCACGCTCCAGCTGTTTGGTTTCCACAGTTCAGAGAGGGTGGAGAGGTCATCACAGCTTTGAGCCTCTGAGCGTTCAGGAAGTGTGTTACAGACAGACCCTCCCTCAGCCTCCACACCCAGCCCTGTCGGCTCGTCTGTCCTGCGCTTCCTGCCAGACCTGCCATTAGCTGATCTCAGTGCAGTGGGACAGGGGTACACAGGGTTCTTATGGGGGCTTGAAATCCTTGAAAGTCCTTGAATTTCAGTGTTGTGTTTTCAAGGTCTGGAAAGTGCTTGAATTTTAGTTAAGTGCTTGTACGTCTAACTCTGATGTGATTTATTTATTCATTTTTTAATATTAACTCTGCCAGGTTAGATGTCAAACTAAAGCTACTTACAGAGAGGTGATACATTTTGAAAAATATAACTTTAAATCAAAAAAGAAAATAACTGGGTGTTCTCAGGTCGACTCCAGGTACATTTTTATCTTAATGTTGTTCTTGGTGCGAGTGTGTCTGAAGAACGCCAAGTGACTTCCCTTTTTTTGGATAAAACTTTGTGTTCTCCTTCAATTTCTAAACTTTTTGCTATTATGAAACACAGTTTTAGATGTTTATAGCATAATACAATGCACACCATGGTGATAAAAAAGTTAAAAAAAATAATCATGAGTAGCCTTTATGTATTCCTGTTAGGGCTGCATGATTAATCAATTTTAAATAGAAATTAGATTATTTAATTAGAACAATGTTTAAAAATGGGTAATCGTTAAATCAAATTTCATCTCTCTTGTGTTTCTTGGCCGCATGCCTCCGGGTTACCGTAGGCTCCTCCAACAAACTGTGAGAGAACTGAGAGAGTCTTTGGTCTCCACACACCAATACACAAATGGCATTTGGTAAGGAAAGTGAGAAGTTTGTGGCTAAAAATAGCAAAAGCATCCTGTTGTGTGGAATTGGCATGGCTTCAAAGTTTCCGATGAAGACCAAACCATTCCTCACTGCAAACTCAGCCCAAAGGCCGTATCAGTCAAAGACAGCAGTGCAACCGACTTTTTTCAGAACCTCAAACATCATCACGCACCAGAGTGAAAGCAGTGCATTGCATTATAGGCTAAATATGAAAATGGCATGCCGACTTCTGTTGTCTTTTGTAGTTTCACCCAGAAATCGAAAATTGAGTTTTTAGAGGAAAATATCAGGATTTTATTTTTGGCCAAAATCGTGGGGCCCTAATTGCTGTAGATATGCATTATACCCTGCCAATAAGGTGCTGTGCAGGGAAAATTTGACAATTACCCTGAAAAGCGCTTGAATTTGACCTTGAAAAATGTGTTCGGGTTCCTGTGGAGTCTTAAAAAGTCTTAAAAGTCTTGAATTTACAAATCTGCATTTAATATCTTAAAAAAGGCTTTAAAACTGTATTAAATTTGATATGGTAGGTCTTAAGTTACGGTGCCATAAACTTCTTTACTGCATTGTATTTAAATGTGTCTGTTAAATGTCCAAGCTACAAAGGCAGTAACGTTAGTCTGCTCAGTTCCATCCGTTCCAACCTGACAATTTATACTCAAATTAGGAACCAACTATCGCTAACTTTGCAGACCCCAAGAAATGATCATAGAACATTCAGCTCAACACATGTGCAGCTGGTAGTCACCCAAGAAAAAGCTAACTTTGGGAACTTTAAAGGTGTGATATTTTGCCTTTTTCAATGGAATTATGCATTTTCAAACATTTCCCTGTGGTCTACATAAACTGTAAATGCTCTGCTTGGGTCTGAA
>JAPQRP010000002.1:26965649-26989912 GCA_037367295.1 Apogon hyalosoma
TGTGTGTGTGTGTGAGTGTGTGTGCGTGTGTGTGTGTGTGTGTGTGTGTGTGTGTGTGTGTGTGTGTGTGTGTGTGTTATGGCGAGGGGCCAGAGCTAACATTCCACCACTCTTCTGTAATATCGCACAGCCTTATGGGTACAGAATGTGCTTCTTTTCTCAGTACGTAGTGTTTACATTTTCTTTCTTTTTTTCTCACCCTCTTTTGCTTTTCTTTTTTTTTTAACTTCTTTCCCCTTTTCTTCCTTTCTCTCCTCAGATTCGATATCTACAGGAAAGTGCCAAAAGATCTCACCCAGCCCACATACACAGGAGCCTTCAGTGAGTAGACCTCAACACAACAAACCAAAGTCATCACAATTGTTTTATTGTGTTTGTTTACATTGATGTTAACCACGTATCATCCACAAATGTTGTTTTTTTTTTTATGTACAAAAGGAAGTTTCCTAATTAACCTTGTCGTATTTGTGTGAAAAGCCCAAATTGATTTATTGATTCTTTATTTTTCTGCACACAAGGGGCTCAGCTGTCTTTGATGTACAAAACATCAGAGGCATAATCTCAGTGCACAAGTTTCTTTGTTGTATTTTTTTTTTTTTTATACATTTCACCGGTTCCTTTAAAGCTAGATCCCAAACAAAATATTCTTGCCTTTTCTCTTTCACCCAGCCAAATCTGCAACAAAAAAGCGTATCTTAAGTATTCATGTCATCTTACAAAAGTGTAAATCTGTGTAAGAAAAACAAAAATGAACAAAAGGTGACAAAGTCTGTCCTTTGGGATAGTTTTAATCCCACTGCCTCTGTGGCCAATGGTTTTCCACATTGTAGTTAGTTTTCACAAGACATTAAATTGTAGTTTTTGTTTATACCATGTGTACACAGACCATTTTTCTGCACATATGAGAAACATTTTACTTGTAATCCCCGGAGTGTCACAATGTTTCCTGTTCTACAAAATGAATCAAATGTCCCAAATAATTGTCTTTGTAACAAGTGTCTGGTCAGATTTCCACACAAGTCTGTCCCAGTTTGTTTGGAGGTTCCCATGTTGTATGAACACAAAGGCTTGAAACTGATATAAATTCACTAATAATGTAACAAGTTCCAGGCACAATAAACCCCGCCCCTTGCACGTATTGTAGTTTATTTTGGCATCGATCCAGCTGATGTCATCATGTCTATGTATGTGTTGATGTCAGTGTATCAGTTACCTCTATATATGTGCCGAGTTTAAAATAAATTGAAACAAAATTGATGTTTTTATAAACATTTGAAATTTGCCCATTATAAGTAAATGGGAGAAGAAAAAAAGAATTAAAAAGTTCGTAAAAAATTTGAACTTTGACCTACTTTTCCCAAAATGTAATCAGATCTATTCTGGGTTACTGGCAATCTATAAACCCAAACTGGTATGAATTCAACCAATAGTTTTGCTCCTAGAGTGTTAACAAACAAACAGACCAAACTAAATCAAAAATACCCCTTGGGTAATACTATAATCTTTTCAGTGGGGGTGGGTTTTAACTAAAGCTACACCATTAAATGAATTGCAGTGTCAGCTTGTGTGATTGCATATTTAAGGCTGCAATGTAAAAGTCCAGTGTAGACTTGGACAATATGGCCAAATAATAAAATCCCTGTTTATTTACTTGTTTGTTTGTTTTTGGTTCTACAACCATCAGTGTTTTTAACAGCATAAAGGTCAGACAATACCAGGATTCACTGAGCTCATATGGTTTGTGAAAGCGTGGGTTTGGGAGTATGAGACATAATTTTCACACATGGATTGGACACAACAGAGTCCAGAACCTGAACCACATTGAGAATCTTTGTGTTACTCAATGCTCCATATCCTGTCATCAGTGCAAGATCTGGGTGAGAAATGAATCCAAGTGTGGATGGAAATTTATGTGGTGACATTTAGTGTGACATTACCATATGCATTGTGTGGCAACTATGAATGCATCCTGTAAACAAAGCTAAAGGCAGTGAAATATTGTGTATGGGACTAATTTTTCATGAGTCTCCAGAGAAACATTCCGATGTGTTTTCTGAGGTAGGCATTTTTCACAATTTTCAGAAACAAAACTTGCATTAATTGAACTGATTCTATATATTTTGCTGCCTTAATCCAGTATTTATGGTGATAGTTTGGAATCTGTGACTGTGAGCAGAGAGAAGTACTGTGTAAAACATGAAACAAGCATTTTTATTGTTAGAGCTTTTTCTAATACCACTTCAGGTTTGTATGTTTGAGTTGAAAAAACACACATCATAATGTTAACAGTAACCGAGCAAGTCGACTCAAATCACATTGTCCACCACAGTAGGACTAGTCCTGGTTTTGACATGTTTTTCTCCTACAGATTTAATCCAAATTATAGTTTTGATTGCTTTTTTTTTTATTTTTTTTTTAAATTTAACTGAAAGTTAAATAATGGCTTCAAACCCTGTATCTCTGTATGATTTGAAGATCATAGGATAAAGAGGTAAAATACAGCATGTTTGTGCACCTTTACCATATGGAAAATGGAAACACATCCCAGTCATCAGTCAGAGGGGAGAAGGAATCGATGAAGATGAGTTCAAGTACCTGCCTGCCTTATAGGATAAAGATGAGACAGACAGGTTTTGGAAACGTCAGTCAGCGGTGGAGTAATACCTGTTTTAGCACAACTAGTATTTTAGGAATGTTAGTGATTGAGCTCTTTCATTGCCACAGGCGTAGAACAAGTCATCAGTGGAAATCTAAATGCTTTTCCTGTAAGACCATGTGTTTTCCTGCTTGTCATCAGCCAGTCATTGTGTAATCGGGGACGGTATTGATTATTCATAGCTGATTGAATACCAAAGACAGGATGACACAGTTCTGGCTCCTCAGTCATTTTCAAGATTTATTTATTTATTTTACTTGGTCAGCTGACGACGGCTCAAGGAAGAAGTAAATGTCAACCCACGATGACAGAATGGATACGCGGTGATATCACTGAATACTGAACCGCTCCGAGCCGATTCTAAACACTTTCCTGGATGACAGGGAAGAGAATGAGTGTGCTAAAGATATACGCCACAGTTTCCACCCATGAGGAAATGTAAGGAAGTTCTTCCTGTATACAGTCGACACCCTTCCTGTCTCCATCAACTGGCGCTCACTGTCTAGGCCTGAGGGCATCGGGTTGATTTGGATGTAAGGCAAGTGTTGTAGCTTCACCCGCGGCAGGTCAGATCATATTTTGGCTTGTGTGGCTCAGAGGGAACCAGAAACAGGCTCCCCCTTTTCACAAAAGGCCAAATATTTGACCCTGTCTGCTTTTGTTTTTCTTTTTTTTTCCCCCCACAAAGGCTGCATTCCATCGAGTTCAATTTTTACGGTATTTACTTTGAACAATACTTCTGTTTTTTGCCACAGTGGCTTCCGGAGCTGTTCTTTCTGTAGATATAATGAGGATATCAATCAGTTGTGTGAGCGACTGGTCAAACAGTGTCGTAGCATTTGTTTTTCCTGAATGAGCTCAAAGAAAATTCTCATTTGTCCATGCTTTATGCGCAATAATGAACTGCGGTCAGTGAAGAAAAAAGGAACATCTGATTACGGAAATGTAAGGCTTGTATCAAATGTCACGTTAGTGGTGTTACTCTATCTGGTACTTTGTATCACAGTTTCCTCTCTGTTAGAACAAAGTGTCTTCTTCTGTGTGAGAACAGGAAGGATGAGCAGGGTTACACCTTTAGTTTGAGTAAAAACTACTCATGTAATGTCTTTGTACATCTGTTGTCCTGTCAGTATTTCCATTATAGAGCTGTTTAAGTCTAAACCAGTAAGTAGCCTCCAACTAACCCCATTTCAGTATCGCTCCCATTGAAACTTGGGAAGAATTACTGTATGAGTCCTTTGATGAACCTGAATTAGTGACCTATGTGTCATAGCAACACGCCTTCTTGTTTGTTAGTTAAACATTACCTTGTGTAAAGCCTCCACCAGCCGCAGGTTCGCCTGTGACGCCCTGCCAACCACAAGGTCATGTGACGGTGTGATCCCAGGCGACAGTTGCCACGTAAACACGACTCACCTGCTGAGTGAGAGCTTTCTGCCTGAGCCTCTCGCCATACCAGATAGACCACAGTTGCTCAGACACAGATCGGTTCCTTCCATATTTATCTTAGCGAACACATGACAACGTTTGGCTGATTAGTTTGACATATGAAATGAAACAGGCAGCCTGGCTTCTTCTCCTTTTAAGCTCTGGCTTTATTTTGGCACACTCTGGACGCTTATTATTTAAGGTTAATATTTCTAATTTAGTTCAATCTCTTGCAGCCACGCTTCTCTGTAGCCTCCATTTTTGGTCTGGGTGATTGTCAGTGTTCAGAAACCTAAAATGAGCTGTTTGTTGGACTAACGCAGAATGAGCTCACCTCTCTGAAAGCAGATATGCTGTAATGACTGCCCGCTGTGCTGGTATTTAATGTGTAATTAGTGTAGGAGGCTCTTTAAAAACCTGCGTAATGGCAGGCTTAACACCAGTAAAACAGCTATTTAGAGGAAATTTTTATGGCATATTTCATTAATGTCAACAGCTTAGGTCAGCCATTCCAACACAGTGGAACACTGCGGCTCATTTGATTCGCATCATCCTTTGGTGTAATTTGAGATTCAGTATTAAAAGTGCCATTTTTAAACCCTGTTTGATCAGCAGTGACTTAAATGTAAACAGTGTGTTCTTCCTCTCTGTTCACAGTTTCCATTCTCTGCTGTGTCTTCATATTCTTCCTGTTCCTGTCTGAACTAACAGGATTCATAGCCACTGACATGTACGTATCAAACCGCCAAATGTGTATCCATCGTAATATCCTGTTGCTGAAACGTTCTGCACATAGAGTTTCTTTGTTGCCACACAAACGACCCAAAACACACAAGCTAGAGGTTTCATCGTGAATGTCGTTAGCCTCATTATGTTGTGTTCTGCCGGGCCAGTGTGTAACCAATAAATGGAGTCAATTTTCTCACAGGAAATTGGCTTTGTGTGTGTGCGTCAACCTTTTGGTAATGTGTAATAAGGGATGACATGCTCAGGGTGTGACAGGAAGGAAATGACACTCAGAGAAGCACAAATGCCCTTTTCTCACTATTTGGCAAAAGATGAATCCATAGCTGTTAGAGAAGTGCAGTATATAGTGGAAATATGAAAACGATGTGACAGTGAAATGACTTAATCTGATCTCATTTTTCTCTCCTCTTTCTGTTACAGTGTAAACGAACTGTATGTGGATGATCCTGATAAAGACAGTGGTGGGAAGATAGATGTGAGTTTAAACATCAGTTTGCCAAACTTACACTGTGATTGTGAGTATATAAATATATATACATATATACAAATCTCAATTTGTGTGCCTTACACTTTGTTTGCGTATTTTCCTTGTTTATGGTCTGCTCTTAACAGTTTGTTTTTCACGCTGCTGTTCTTATCAGACACTATCAGGGCCATAACTTGCATGATTTGTCCTGACTTCTGATACAACATGGCATATACTCAAAGGATAAATAATGCCCTAGATAAAAAAGCAGACTATCTAAACGGCGTAATTGTTTGTTTACCCAGCTTTGTTGTGGCATGCTCCCAGATAACACTAGTCCAGCCTCCAGTCTGTTTCCCCTGCTTGATCTCACGCTGCCACACACTCCAGATCTGCACTGGACATAAAGACCCCTCTGTTGGCTCATCTACTGTACTACAGCGTCACAGTGCCAGTCCGGCTAAACCGTGCCAGAGCACAGAGCAGTCACTGGATATTTACTGCTCATGACTCCCCTCAGAAACTATGCTCTGTGACAAATCGCACAGTCGACTGCAACGAACTGCACAAACGCCACATCCACGTGCATGTCGGCAAAGAAAACACATTCAGTGGTTCAGTTCAAGTGCTATCCAAAAACGGCAAAGCTAATAAATACTTAGGTAAAAATTGAGTCCAGATTTGTGCAAGCCAGGCTTTGGCATGCAGACACACAGCTGTTGGCCATGTGTTTAGACCAGTTCCCTCATGGTGCGCCTAAACAAAAGCCGTCTCCTGCCATATCCAATTAAAGCTCTTGATGATTGTATGGCGGTTTTGTTTATTTGCTAATTTTTTCTTTTTTTGCAGAAAAGTGGGGCTCTCTTCAGCACCAGCTCAAACACTTTAATTTAACTAAACTGCAGCTGTTCATAATGAGCCAAAAGTTTCCTTTTCACTCCTTCCTGCTTCTAAACTGGTTCTCACCCTTTGTGACTTTACTCGAAAGAGCTATTTCCACGTCTTTTTATTATTTATCGGCCGTGCTACCGTGTATCAGACTAGAACACCAGCTCTCTGTTGACCTTTACAAGCTGCCAGATCTTGATTTGTGACTCCATGGAAAAGCAGATCCACGTGTAACAACCTTATAATAATCCCCCCCATACACACACCCCGGACCCACTTTATATGAACACACTTCCAAGTCTAAATGTCTTAAAAAGGAGAAACAACCACGCCACAGTGGCAGACTTTGCTTATATTTGCACACTGTATTTTGAGATCAGGCTGGATGGGGGTTGAAACCTGTCTTGAATGTCAAAGGTCACACACATGACACGAGGAGGTTTTAATTGAGATCCGGCAGACATCCCTCTCTCACTGCTGGCCAACACTCAGGCCCACTCTGAAAATAGGCCACTGCCAGTGTGCCAACACACAGCGGGCTGTGGGAGGGGGGACGGTGAAGTCTAGATGGAAAAGTACGGGGACAGAGGGCCACTAATGATACAGGCAGAAAGGTGTCTGTTTGGGTTTTGTGTGTTTATTATGTGGGTCAAACTCTGCACACAGGCTCAGAATGTGTCCCATGATCTTCCTGTGTTCTCTAAGGAAATCTGTTTTATGTTCAACCGTCAATTGAAGATTATTAGTTGATAATTTCATTAGAATCAAATATCATGATGTGGCGAGTAGCAAATGTTTCCCTTGAGCAGCTGGAACCAGAAAATTACAGAGAAAAAGAGAAGAAAATGTTTCAACTGTGTAGAAAGAAACTGTTCTTCTGTATTTTCTGGTGTTTATACTGTTTGCAGTTTGACTTTTTAGCCAATGAAAGTGACTTTTTTTTATTATTTAAGCAACTAATAATAAATAATGGATTAATACATATTTAAAACATTATTGGTAATTACAGCTACAGAACTAGTACATTTTAATAAGTTGCGGGGAATGGATTTTCTTTTCCGATTTGTTTAATCATGTGATCACTTAAAGCTGACAAGTGTCAAACCTGCAGTTTCAACAGTGGCTATTTTTCTTCATATTCTGTCTCAGTCTTTACATAACCTCTGTTTTCTCGGTCTCTCCTTGTTTTTTTCAGTGGTGGGTTTGGACATCCAGGATGAAATGGGCCGCCATGAGGTCGGTCACATAGACAACTCAATGAAGATTCCTCTGAACCAAGGCGATGGCTGTCGCTTCGAAGGAGAATTCACCATCAACAAAGTACTTTTCTTTGTCTTTGGGCCAGTTGCCTTCAGAGAAATGCAAAACTCCACTTTATTTGCGCCATACAATTGCATTAGAATGAGAAATTATTTATCTTTGGCCTGAGTTAAACACAGCGGCTGCTCTTCATTGACTTCTGTTAAATAGAGGCTCTGTTTGGCCTTTTTTTCTCCCAGCACCGGTTTGTGCGTCAGTCTTTCCGCTACATTTAAAATGATTAACTCAGTGGTTGCACATTTAACACTCTTGCTTGTGGAATAAGTACAAATATGTGAAACGTGTTAAATGAGTGGATTTGTTCTTCCGGAGACATGAAACATTTAGTTTCCAACAGAGTGTGTGTTCAGATCTGGTCATTAGTTAACTAAATGTGATGGAGGTGCTCTAGCTTTGACAGATAATAACAAATCTAGGTGTGTGTGTGTGTGTGTTTTCAGGTACCGGGAAACTTCCATGTGTCGACGCACAGTGCTACCGCACAACCAACAAGCCCTGACATGACACACACCATCCACAAGCTGGCATTTGGTGAAAAGCTTCAGGTAGACACATATAGGCCACAACTATTACATAATTCCTATATTTCATTTTTTTTTAATAAGCCACAACTACTGTGTGTAATCATTTCCATTTGCTTGTATAAAAAAAAAATCTGGATAAAGCAAAAAAGTCTTATTTCATCTCTATTTAAATGTCATTTCCTCCCATTTGAGATTTCACTGGTGCTCTTTTAATGAAGTCATCTCATTGAATTCACTTCTTCTTCTACAGTTTTAAACACCTGCTTGTGCCTCCAACTCTTTGTCTGTGTTCTAGTGTTGAATGCCAATACATGACTCTTGTTTATGAGCTTTACAGCTTCAGAAATAATTATTGAACTGTGACAAACTAGTGAGAAGTCCACATTTGTCATAAATGTGACTTGTTCCTCGTGTGCAAATCAGTCAAAAATCTGAGAAAACACTGATGTAAAGTTTGGTTTACAAATCTGATTTAAAAAAGAAAAATCCTTACCCAGTTGTTTTCAGTAACAAGTAACATCTAATTTAAAAATGACATCTGCATTATATTCCCAGAACAGAGTATGAAAAGATCATGTAAAAGGCTAAGTTCTACAGAAAATCACAAGGCTAATAATAATGATTCCTAAAGCTGTGTTATTAAACTATTTGTCTTTTACCATATTAGGCTACGTTTATACGTAGCTGGGTGTTTTTGAAAACAGAGATTTCCCCTTCTCCGTTTAAAAAAAAAACAAACAAACAAACTTGTGCAGATGGGATTGTTTTTGGAAAACTCTGTGTTTATACGGTCCATATATCTACACCGTCAAGAGGATGCCAGGCCTGTAGATGGCAGTGTAGTGGGACGATTGAGTGTCATTAACCAATCAGAATCCTGATAAGAATCATAAAGAAACATTACTTCCACTATGAACCTATGGAGATGTAGTTTTCCTGGTTCCGTGTCCGAGACGTGTAACCAGTACAATGCAATGCAGATGGATGAGCCAGAGACTTTACAATCACAAACTGCTTTTCTGATGTGACAGAGGGGACGAGAAAGGGTTTGAACTCTGAGTCGAACCGTGTTTGTTCTGTAGTCATTAACAGCTGCATTTGTTTTTAATTATTTTTGTCTTTAGTTCATTAAAACCGCTGTGCACTGACATAAATTGTGACTTCATTTACCTTCTACTGAACAGACAGAACAGATAAAGGATAAAGCGTTTCCCTCTGTTTACACGCAAACGTGAAAACGGAGATTTGCTGAGATCTCCACTTTAGTTTTTAGTTTTTAGAAACCTTCATTTTCGGTGCATGTGATCGGCACAAATGCAGAGAAAAGTCTCCATTTTCAAAAATCCCAGCTACATGTAAACGGCTTCTTAGAGGCATAAAATGAATACAATACGATAATTAAATTGTTACTCAGTGATTTGTAAAACAAATAACAGCCTTAGACTCACAAACTAAGTGTAAAAAAAAAAGAAAGAAGGAAAGAAAAAGATATTGGAATGTATCATGCCTCCAGGTTGTGGGACCAATTCCTGTTGTAAATATAATCATGATAAAAAAATGTTAATGTCAAATGTTGTAAATAATTCTCATCATAAATGTCCAATCAGTATTTAAGGCTGATTATTATTTATGACAAATATTTCAGAAATCTAGATGAAGCACAAGAACAATAATTATAATGATTGGAAAAATGTCAATGTTGAGTACAATTAAGTAAAAACAAACCAAGCCTTCTGTAAATGTAAAAGACAGTATCCAAAATTAACCCTGTTGAGTAAAATGTTTATTAAAGAAAATAAAACATTTATTAATGATATTTATAGTAATACGAAGTTATATTATGACATTTGTCTTTATTGTTTTGTATCCCAGCCCCCCTGATATTATCATCTATGTTAAATTTAGATTAATGTACTTGTCCTCGTCTATTTTTGTTGATTCATTGTCATTATCGCGCTTTACTTTTGTGAATGTTCTTGGTTATTATGTCACACATCTCACAAATAAAAGCTTCACATCTGCCTCCACAGCTCACTATGAACCTCAGCTGACTTCTCTCTCCGATGTCACACAGGTACATAAAGTCAAAGGCGCCTTCAACGCGTTAGGAGGAGCTGACAAGCTGTCATCAAACCGTACGTATACACACCGGCCCTTCCACTCATTAAGATCACTGTGTGAACGTGACGGAAGTTCGTCTGCTGACACTGGTGATGTAGTGGCATGGGGCGCCTACTGGACGACTGATGGAAATAGCTGACACTGCATCTGGAATATAAGGGCTTCAGAGGGTTACATCACCACGAAACCTACGTCTATTTGTGGTCACTGAGAAAGCACTTTTTTTAAATAGAAATAACTTTTATGCTCATCTTTTAGCTCTGGCCTCACATGACTATATACTGAAGATCGTTCCGACAGTTTATGAAGACCTATCGGGCAAACAGAGGTTCTCCTACCAGTACACCGTAGCCAACAAGGTAACCATGGCAACTTCACTCCTTTTTCTTCCTGCTCCCCTGTTTGTGTCATACATTGTTTATGCTATCAGGTTGACCATGATCCCAACATATGGCCGAAGCACGTATTGCCGTTAGCATGTGCGCTCACCCAGAAGTGAAAGCTCAGCCCTAGTAACAGGAAGGGCTTTCTAGATGTCAACAAACCATAAACACACTTCTTAGAACTGTGTTGACTGACAGCTGGGTTTGGGTTTGGAGTAATAACAGTGCAGGTCAGCTGTGAAGGAGGGACGATGAGAGCCTGAGGAAAATATTCTAAAATCTCATCGGCAAAATATTTATAAATCTCTGGAATGAGGCTCGGACCGAAGCAAAACATCTCTTTCCGTTGTTATTTCTCGCTGATTTTAAATACGATAGAGGAGGATTTGGGATTTTGATGAAATCTAATACGTGTGAATTCACGGATGTTATCACATAAGAAAAACACACTAGCCTCCTCCCACTCACTTCATCAGCCAAGATTAATTTTGAATGAATCATTTATGACTTTGAAGGATTTTTATCTGAACCCACTTTTGTAATGACTCCTAAACATCACCCCCAGTTCCACAGATAAGACTGAAACGATAACTCTAAACGGATTTCTACACACACAACAGGATTTAACTGCTTTTCCAAATCCATTTGTTTCAACCAGGCACGGCTCCAAAAGGCATCTGGATCCGTAACACGTTCTTTGTTTCTGTCCTGCACAGGAATATGTTGCTTACAGTCACACAGGCAGGATCATCCCGGCCATCTGGTTCCGGTATGACCTCAGTCCAATCACGGTCAAGTACACAGAGAGGAGGCAGCCCCTCTACCGCTTCATTACAACAGTGAGTGACCTTTGCCAGAACAAAAATCCAGTCATCAGAAGTCAATTTATCTGACTCAGAAGCCATAGAATGTCTGAATTATGCAATAAAAGTGATGTGAGGTTTGACTCTCTTAAATATGCAACAGTACGGATTGTTTTATTACCACCACCAGGGAGGTTATGTGATCGCAGGAATTACGGAAAAACTACTGCAATTTCTTGGAAGGGCAGGACAGGGGCCAATATGAACCCCTTCTATCTCAGAGCAGGTCCATAAAAAGGAGCCTGGAAACGTTTTTAACCAAAGTTCCTCTAAATATACAAAGATGGTTCATTGTATGCGTCTTCAATGATATGAAGTAGTACACGTCCTGTCTTCCAAGTGGATATAGTTGGAAGAGTTGACGCCGAGGTCAAAGGCGTCACGGATGGACAGCCCACTACTTTTTGATTCATAACTTTTGAACCGGACAAGTTTAAGATAAATATTACACATAACTGTAAAGGTCTAAATGTCATCTTAAATATACGCAAAGGGCAAAATTTAGCTTCAAATATTTTTAAATGAAAAATATCAAAAACTGCTGCGTCACGGATGGATAAAAAATTAGTCGTCTTCTTTGCAAGAATTACAAAGTTCTCAAAAGTGAAGCTCCTCTGACATTTTCATCCTAAATGTATTCAGTGTATACCTTAAACACTCTATTTTACAACCTAATACTTGGTTAGAGGAAAAAAAATAGTTTATCGTACCTAAATAGTAAGTTTTAAAAAAGAGCAGCATCACAGATGGACAACAAAAGTAAATATCAAATTAAACATTTTTATTTCAGTTATCAATATCGTATCCTTTTTTTTTTTAACAGTATTTACAACATACAAATAATATTAACGTTATATTCAAATGTATTTTGCACTGATATATGCATTTATTAATTTTAAACACTGTTCATTTAGAAAATGACATAAATAATATAATAATCAAATATCAACGTGTTTGGAATTAATTTAGTTTCTTTATAAGAGTTTATAAAATGAACCCAGAATGACGGCACAAAACTTTGTCACTTTCCAAACATTCACACTCATGAAACTCCTCAAATTTTTTTCACAAATTTTTTTCTCATTTCAAAATACATTTTCCTTAAAATATAAGTAATTACATACTCAAAAATATAAGTTTGGTGTAGATTATTGTAATTTAGTTTTTGGACCAGATATTAACCTTCCCTTGACTTAGCACTTGAGCTGATACTTAGACAGACATGCCCCTAAATCCATTTATACTTGATCTGTTTTTCTAAAGAATGCAATTTTCATGTCAGGAAGCTCAGGAGATACAGAACCTTGCAAAAGTATTCATAATGGATGTAAATCACATCCATTGGAATGAACAGGACGGTATTTTGACACTAGTCTCCAAAAATTAACAGGACAGTGAAAAAACCCACACTATACCAAAACAGAAAATCACTCTCTAGTAAACTGTTTTGTTCTTTACCGTCTCTTTTTGTAACTTTTTTAATAGAAAATCCCTGGTGTACTCAGTGACAAGCCACTGCACTTCCTTGTAGCGTCTTTAATACAATGTTCAGTTTCATGAGCAAAAACTGTCTTGTTTTGTCTTTTTTTTGTTTTTGTCTTTTCTCTCTGTTAAAAGTCTTGAATTTACAAATCTGCATCTAATACCTTAAAAAAGTCTTTAAACGGTATTAAATTTGATATTGTAGGTCTTAAGCCATGTTGCCATAAACATGTTCACTGTATTGTGTTTAAATGTGTCCAAACTGCAAAGAAAGTAACGTTAGTCGACTCAGTTCCAACCTGACAATTTTTATTGAAATTAGGACTAACTGTCGCTAACTTTGCAGCCCCCAGTGAGAAATGACTCAGAACATTAATTCCAACACATGTGCAATTAGTCACACGCGCCGCCAGAGAAAGCTGACTTTGGGAACTTTAAGGGACGGATTGCAAGCGAAAAGTAAGAATGGGGAAGTGCAAATGTAATAATGTCTGGTTGGAGGCAACGGGCATTAAATTCTGTTCTAAAGAGTCTTAAAAAGTCTTACATTTAACGTGTAGAAGCCTATAGGAAGCCTGTATATTATTGTCTTTATTATTTTGTAGCCCAGACCCCTGTTAGAAAAGAAACACCTGAATTCAACATGTCCCAATACTTTTATCCATATAGTGTATTTTATGCCAAAAATGAGCTAATACGTGTTAAACACATGCGCTCAAATACATGTCTTTTAAAATGCTCATATATGGTATGTCATTTTCCACATGGACCTTTTTGGTTTTATTTTTTCTTTCTTTGACTCGTAAACCTGTTTCGGGACTTCAGACCTCCCAAATCCCCCCTCGTCTTCATCTCCCTCCGCTCCACACCTGACTCTGTTGTTGTTTGAGGAATTTTGGCAAGTCCCAGGTCACCTAATCAGGAAGATTTCCTGCTGACTGATAATGCCGTCAGGCTTAAACAGGCTGCCTGGCTGATGAGCTACACCATTATTAGTCTTTTGTGTTGTTTAAGTTTATCATGACTTAAGGCATGGGTAAGAGATGACTGTGCTTATAGTGTGATTATGAGTCACGGCTCAAATATGTGAGTCAAGCTGGAGCCGGACCCTTTGATGGACTCGCTCATACTGAAGTGTGAGTGTATTGCGCGATGATTAAAAACAGCTGATACTGACACGAATAATGTTGACACTGACTTTTTTTTTTGGTCTTTTTTTGTCAGATTTGTGCCATTGTCGGTGGGACGTTCACTGTCGCAGGAATCATCGACTCTTGTATATTCACAGCTTCAGAAGCCTGGAAGAAGATCCAGATAGGCAAAATGTCCTGAGAACTGCCCCTCACCCCTCCCGTGTTTTAATTCTAAGTGCAAAGTTCCTAGCCTGTTAGCTAAATCCAGTCCTGCTCGAACCAACTTCCTCGTCAAGATCATATCCCAGCGACCAATGAAATGGCTCCGGCACGTGATCTAATTACCAGGCTACGCGGCTGCATCTGACTACTCTGAAGCTCCTCTTATGCTCCATCTGCTCTGGTGACGTGTGGATGTAGGATATCAGATGTCCACTTCCTCCGTCTACAGTGTCAGGAGGTGGAGAGGGGATGGAGGCTCCAATGAAGTCTGCCACGTTTCAGGGTTCAACAAGTATGGATATTTCAAGGCTGCAGCTGATATTTTTAGAATGAAGTCAAGTAAATGGCTGGTTACTGCTGATATTCAACCTTTTCCCTTTGATTAAACAAGTCTTGATAAAAATCTGTCCAATACACTTATACTCAATCATGGGGAAATCAAGGCTCGCTGATCATTAGAGACAAATGAGTGTGAAAGGAATATATTTACTTTTTCTCAGCCAAACATATCTGTCAGTAAGTAGATTAGTCGGGTGTTTTTGTCTCCCAGTTATTGTAACCCATACAGACCCACAAAGCTAGCGGTGACCAAAAGCATCTACTCATCTCTAATGTTTAATAGCTGCTGATCCACTAATTCTTACAATACATGTAAATAATTGGTGTAAAATGCAGTTTGTAATGTTTTCATGGCCATCAGATATGATCCATTTGGACCTTCAGAGGGCTCCGTAGTTACCGTGGAAACACCGTCATCTTCTAAAGCATTGATTCACCAGTAAAACCCATGGAGTTGAATCAATGACAGTGGTTTTTGAGGCTTGTTTTTATGTTCAATTAATGATATGTTTAGCTGAAAAAGTCACTTTTTCCTCAGTTTTCTCTGTTTTTATATAATAACCTTTGAGTTTTCATGAACATTTACACGATCAGTGAATTAAATATAGAGGAAAATAAATTATTTACACTGAATAATGGAAGATACATAGGATAATATAATAATAAATTATAGGAAATCACTTAAGAAAGGTTAAAAAGAGAGAAAAATCCATTTAGGAGCTGCCATAAAAGTTGCACTGGGTCTTTATGGGTTAAAGGGAATGGTTATTTGAAGGACGTGTTTGGTTTAAAAACTTCTATTGTAGTATTGAACAGAACTGAACTTTCAAGCGTGTCTGTTACTCACACTGACTGTGAAACTGCATTTAGTATCATGTAACATTCAGTATTCATTCAGCCAGTTGTTTCCAGTATTTTCCAGCCTTTGTGTCCTCTTGGTTTACGGTTTCATGACATAAGACTGTCATCTTTTCTCATTTCTCATCATAGGCTCTTTCATGCATGTTACAGTATCTGTATAGGTTTAGGATTCAGAGACTTTTGTAACACACTTGTTTACATTTGGACCCATTGCACCAAATATTTCATCTCTGTTCTTGAAGGAAGTCACTTTTAATTTCCATGAAAAGAATAATAATTTAGATGTATTTTTACATGAATTTGTGTACTGATATTCTGCCAAGTTTTGAATTAAGGAAAATGTTTTGTTGTAAAAGGAGTCAAATTGTTGACCAAGTTGTTTTTTTCCTCTTTGGTCATTATTTTTTCTTTTATACTGTTACACAGACGCTCTGGTTAAAGTTGAAATGATTTTTTTTTACTCTAAGTCATCCATTTCTAGTTCTGTGTTAAATTTCTCTGTAATACTATGTGATCCTCAAGTAAAGGTACCATAGAAGTCACTACTGTACAGTCTTTGGGTTTTTCATTGCTGTCTGTTTTTATCATCTGTGCTTAACAGTCTTCATTTTTGGCTGAAAGTGAGCAGTTGTTTACCTTCTGCAGACTAGTCACAGCCAGTTTGCTCCTATTCATCCACATCCCCTTATCAATATTCATCCTCACAAACTGAAAAGGCCCTTTTCCATAATATTCTCCACGCTGCAGCAGCCGTAGGTGTGTGTTAATTCAGACTTTGCACCCAGACGCTGGTCATTTCCATCAGCCTGCAGTCAGTTATCAGCGCGCAGGTTGTCATTTGTGATGTGAGCGCGTCGAGGGTGTTAAGCTGTCACAGCTGTCATCATGCTTACGTACAGCTCTGATAAGAGGTGCTTAGTGTGACTCACTCCTTTATTCGCCCCACATCCCTCTGTTTACCTTCGTCACTTATTCCTCGTTCATGGTGTCATGTGTCCAAGTGTCTCCACCTCCGCAAAATTACACAGAGCCACAAGTATCTCTCATTTCATGATTTTAACCAATTATCATTACTGGTAAATGTTTCATATCTTCTGCAGTTCAATGACAGTCACCTGAAACAGTAATCAAAGAGAAACAGTAATGTGATAAATTTCTTTATTTCTTCCTGTATGAGTCATAGTTTGTACAAATAAAGGAAGAACACTCTGTATATAAAAGATAAAAATATAGAAATGTGTAAATAAAAAATACTTAGGGTCTGTTTCTGTCATAATGGTGCCACCCAGTGGCTGGTTAGAGGAACTTAAGGCACATATACTTGAGTCCAGTTTTTGAGGCAGCAGCCCCTCAATGCAAAGGAAGGATGTTGAGATGAGTAACTTCCAGGCCCATTTATTTCAAACCTGATCTTTATCACCGATCGACTAGCATTTGTCAATCCAGAGAATGACCTGACCCCTGCCCTCCTCCTGTGACCTGAGCTGTCTGTGTTTGTAACCCTTGCCTTTCTCTCGGGCTGCGTCGTTGGTTAGATTTACACATTAGATGAGGCTAAGCAGGGGGCGTCTGGTGAGGAGAAGAAGTCGCAGAAGCCCTCCTCAGACAGGTGTCCGTACTCGTTGTTGTAAAAGGTCTGTCCTGACAGCTGGCTGAAGAAGTTGGGGCGGTGCCTGGAGCTGCCGGCGCCACTGCTTTGACCCAGGGAACCGTGGGAAGCTGTGAGAGGCTCTGTGCTGCTGCTGCTGTTAATACGACTGATTAGAGACAAAAAAATCACAGTGAGGAGCTGTCGACGGAGGCAGATCAGATACAGGAATAAATAAAAGTTATCTCACTTGACAATTCTGCACCAGATTTTCCACTGCGACATATTTCTGAGTGATTCCCTGTAAAGGATTCTTGTCATGGTTTAATTTTTGTAAAAATGTTAATGTAATTATATTCCTATTAGTGGCTTTTACTGAACTCATTGCAACTAATAATAATGACTATTTGTACACAATATATAGTTACTATAATGGGTGGAAATCATTTGAATGTGTCTAGGTTTTATAACATACATTTTTCAACAGTGGATGATGGTATTAGAAGAATAACACTGCTCTAAATCTTTTAATAAATTATCAGCTTCGGAGATAAAATGTGCTAAATCTCACAGACTTTGATAAGATGAATGGGAAAACAAATGACAAAAGTGCCAGTCGGCTGACGTTTTCAAGCTATACACAAGATATGGACAAGGGGCTGGGCTACAAAATAGTCACAATAAATATCATAATATAATACTATATTGAAATAAATATTTTAATGCATTTTTTTATCTCATCTTTGGGGTTAATTGTGCTTACACTGTCATTTCTTATTCCTATTTGCTCTAGGTGTGATGTGTTTAGCCTTGACAGCACTTTTCTTACTCTGGGGCTGTTATTTATCATACAAATGACAATATAATTGCCTTGATCCATTCATTCTACACCTGTAGTACAGTGTGAGACTAATAATAATTAAATAATAAAGCTTTGGAAATAATTATCTGCCTGCATGTCATTTTCTAAAAAACCTAAATGACATGAACATTTTTATCACAATCATATTTCATCCTACAAGCTGAAGGTTTAATGTCTCTGAATATTTGTGCATATAATATGTCATAAAGTGTTGACTATTGCACTTATAAGGTCCTGGAGTTCTGGTCCTCCAGTGATTATGCTAGTGCTAAAGCTAAAGCCAGGTGCTGTGTGCATTAGGATGGGTAAAATGCAGAGATCAAATTTTAATATAATACAGGAATACTGTGATAATGCAGTTTACAGTTAACCTTTAAAACAACATTGATAAAATTAATTTAACTGAATATAGACTCATTACATTTTCTATATTTTTCTGATCAAACTAGTACTGTTATTGCATCTGTATACAGGTTTACGTACATTTGATGTCATTTGATGATAGACGTCTAAATCTGTCACTAGATGGAAGCTCCGAGATACACATTCCATTCTCATATTATTACTTGTAGCCGTGTAATTGGCCATATGACTGTTCATATCTTCAACACACGATTGTATAAGCGTAAGATCTACATCTACTACCACTACTTTCAGCTGTCCCCTGCATCTTCTGTCACACCTCCATGTCCTCCTTCACCACATCCATATAGCTCCTCTTTGGTAGCTCCATCTCCATCATCCTTCCACTAGTATATTCAATATCCCTCCTTTACAACTATCTCAGTCTGTCCATTCTTGCTTTGTCCCCAAAACGTCCAACCTGAGCTGTCCTTCTGATCTGTCCATCCTTGTCACTGCCAAAGAAAATCTCAACATCCTCAGTTCTGCCTCCTGTCTTTTAGTCAGTGCAACCTTCTCTAAATCATACCACATTGCTGGTCTCATTACTGTCCTATACAGTTTAAGAAATAAAATAATATTCATCTTGTATATGACTGTTCTTAACTGTTATTCTTATGTATGTATACCCCCTCAGATAACTTTATAACAGTTCTATTCTAACACATATCTAACGTTCAAGCTGTAAAAATAAATAAAAGTGAAACTAACTCTAATTGTGCTGAGTTGTCATGTTAGTCATGTTTACTGACACATAATGAAGTGAAACTGAAATTGATGCTGAATCGTAAGCCATCTACAAAAGCACCTTATATTCACTTGACTAAATGCTGACACTTTCAACATGCTAGTCATTGTGTGACTTCATAGTGAGTGAATATGTACAGAGGTCACTGTGTCTAAATGAAATACAATGAGCCTCTTTCAGTTTCAGGCGCTTCATTAGTGTGGATCATTGTATTTTAATGGTTAACCTTTTCGACGTGGTTCCCCTATGCCGGTGTTCAAATCTCTCAAATTCATCCGAGGCCAAAACCATCCCGCTGTCCGTCTGATTATCCTTAAACAGACAGAGTTAGACGCCATGTGAGATAAATGTCTCCAATCAATGCCGCTGTTGTGACTGTTTTCAGTGGCAGCAAATAGTTTAGGTAATTATCTGGGGAGAACATTTCAAGTACCATTTAAAAATGTCACCAGCCAATTCACATTTTCAATCGCTGATGGGAGGATAAAGAGCTTACCTGAGGAGCTTTCTGTCGGTGCATCTCCAGGGGCAACTCGTCAAATGTCTTCACTGTGGGCTGGCATAATTTTGAGGGTCCCACAAATACACAACCGGCAAAAGGCACACAGTTGTAATACCTGGTCAAAACATATAAAAAAAGACATATGACAGGGCCTTTTAATGATATGTGGCAAAAAGTAACCCTGAGCAGTCTGAAAGAGTGGAAATAATGTGGTCTATAAATAAGATGATTTCACAACAGTATGTTTTCATCTATTCAATAATCAGTTCAGTTTCTGTTTATTGTCATTGCCATAAAAAGACAACGAAATGTCGTTGGACCACCCAACAGCTGGCATCACACCCCAGTGAAACCAGCGCAAAAGCTTATCCCTAAACTGCACAATGTGAATCCCCCACATAATGACATATGGGAAGTGTTGTTGAGACAGGATGAGAGCAGTGTGTGGGTGTGTGCATGTGTGTGTGCGTGTGTGTGTGTGTGTGTGTAGAGGTCCTCGTTCAGCAGCCTGACTGCTAACTAGTCCTAGATGTTTCTGCCATTGTAAAGCTTCAAAGCCTGATGTTGCATTATTGAGCAAATAAAAATCAATCGTTACCTTTCAGCATATTCTGATTCAAGTGGTCTGAGAGGACCTGATATTCTCCCGTGCCATCAGACGAGAGAATATCTACTCGATAGTGCAGGTTTTTAATCACAGATGTTTTAAGACAGATAGGATGGTGAAATATAAATACCAATCAATCAGATTCTGTCAGATGTAGCTCTACTGCTTTACTCTGTGTCTCGGCACAGAAACTTGGCCTCTCTTTTCCATAAAGCTGTGAAGCTTCATCTATATTCATATCACTGGTCTATTAGTAAAGTGCTTCCAGAACAACTTCTCCAAAATTGGGTCAGTAATAAAGATGATAAATTAATGAGAGAATAGGTTTTACACAAAAGGAAGGTTTGTCTACTTCAAAACATTGTCTGCACATTACAGTACATTCATTTTCCAGGTTCTTTATTGTGTGAGATTTATTAATTTATTTTAAAAATGAACATGAACCTATAGCACTTGATTGTATAGCTTGACAACATTAGCCTGCCAGTATTTTTGACCTTTATTTTCCATTAGACTTTATCAAAGAATGTATCTCCTAATCTGGGAATTTCCAAAACAGATGAAAAAAACAGTGCATGTAGTCTTTGGATTTGGACTGAGATGAGAAAGCTACAGGAGGAATTCTAGTGTTTCAACAGCTCTTGCCTTGTTAATCCTAACATTAGTAGATTGGAGATGTTAGCTTTTGACTTTACACTGTAATATGTTTGTCCTTTGTTAATGAGATGTACAAGCTATTGGTTAGAGGTCTAAGATGGCCATACATGAGGGTTGGGTTCAACAAGAGGAAACGTCGATGCTTATGTGTACCTGGAGGGCAGAGTGTTGGCGGTCAGTCGGAGTTCTTCTTCAGACGGAAGGCGAGATGAGGCCTGAGAAAAACCGTCATCCTCTGAGCTTTGTGAGTGGTTCAGGGGGATGTAGTCCTTCCCATCCTGATCCGAATTGAAAGAAACATTTTCTTTTTAGCATCTTCACAATTCAAAGACATTTTACCAAGGTTTAAGATCTCAGACTCACTGGAAGGCCGTTGTCCTGCAGCAGGTCTCCCAAAATCTGAACTAGGGCAGGGAACGTGGGTCTCTCTTTGGGTTCACCCTGCCAGCAGGCCAGCATGATCCCATATCTACCACCAGAGGACAGCACAGTCACAACAAGGAGGACACTTCAGCTTCCATCACTGTAATGTAGCCTCAAAGTAAACATCATGATATTTAAGAGCAGATTATTGGTGCTTTGGGGGATTAGGTGTTTATTGGGCTTTTAAGGCTGTGAATCATGACTGCAAAACAGGATTTTCTTCAAAAGGTGGTGAGAAAAAGATGAAGAAGAATGTTTAAAGCTTTTACATTTCAGGGGAGGCTGTCTCTGGTGCTCGCATCCTGACGCCCTCTTTTAACCTCTTGCAAAAATCTTCGTCAATCTGCACTCCTGGGTACGGAGATGCACCTGGAAGTGGACAGAAGGAGGAAGAGGTATCCATGAATATGTCAGGAAGGACAGGGAGTCGTCTGTTTGGTGTTTTCAACAGTGCTGATGATGTACCTCGAAAAGTTTACAAGGAATGAATTCCCACTTGCCCTGAAGACAGTATTGGTAGCATTTTATAGAAACATCAACAGCTCCACAAGATTGTCTTATAGCTTTTTCCATTTGTCTTCGTAAAAAATTTAATAAGAGTATGATGATTTTTTTTTTTTTTTTTACCCAGCGAAAAGATTTCCCAGAGGAGAACCCCAAAAGACCACACGTCACTCTGGCTGGTGTAGACTTTGTCAAAGATACTCTCAGGAGCCATCCACTTCAATGGCAGACGAGCCTGATGGAATGTCAAAACATCAGACAAATATTACAAATGAGCAAGACACAAACACAGAAACGGCACATGCAGATATAATGAATCATTATGTGGATGATTTAGAAGCCAGTTCGTAACAGTGATGTTTTAGAGATGACTAATAAACCCAAGTGCGTGTGTGTGTGTGTGCGTGTGTGTGTGAAGACAGCGTACATTGCCTTTCCTGACGTAGTCAGGGTCTTTGTATATGTCTCTGGCCAGACCGAAGTCACAGATCTTCACAATGTTGTTCTCTGACAGGAGAATGTTCCGGGCTGCCAGGTCTCTGTGGATACACTAGATACACACAGACCACACATACATCATAACCCTGGAGAAGACAACGTGTCCATATGTATGTTTGTGTATGTATGGATATGAATGTTGCTGCCTGGTTTTCTCTATTTGCAGGATTAAATTAATTCTACATACATTTCAGGGTAATATTTTATACATGTTTTATGTAACCTGTTACCTTTAAACTGTGTGTGTCTGCCTGTGTGAGTTTCTAACTGAGACTGGACTATGTCTCTGGTGAATCACTTCACACTACCCACCATCATTAACAAACCTGTCAGGTTAATGCGTCTGCAGTGTTACAACTAGTTTGGAAGAGCTGGAGTTAATGCCAGATGAGAGCGTGACAGCTGCTTTAACTGGTCCATTTCACATCATAATTCATACAATTACCAGTGGATTCATATGAGATACAGAGACTGAGGGATGGAAATGATCAGATTGTGTTCTGGCAACTTATTTGACAGATCAAAGATGAAGAGCAGAATATAATTTTACATCACTCCATAGCTGCGTAGTTGTTTTCTTTGTTCTATAATTGCCAGTTCAAAGAAGAAATAGATGAAAAAATGATTTCAATTCAAAGGTCCACTGACTAGTTTTGTCTCCATCTCTGTAAGCAACTGTTTATTTCAACAGCACATCAAAAATTCAACTGAAATGTATATGTGTACAGCTTATTTATTCTTGTTTGTTTGCTTTGTGCCTGTACAGCAGTAGAATTGTGCACAGCTCTAGTTTATTAAGGGTCACACAGTTAATTAGCCACAACAAAGGACTGAGAAGCTGCAGCATCCAAGCCTCTGAAACCGACTTCTACAGTCTATTAAAAACAGCTCATTCACTAATTACTAAAATGTTGAAAATGAACCTTTCTGGATGCTAAGAACTCCATCCCACGAGCCACTTGGAAACTATAGCAAATTAGATCTTCTATTGTCAAAGGAGTTTTCCATAAGTCCTCCACTGCACAGAGAAAAAAAGAGAAAAGATGAAATGTAATGGAAAAAAAAAAACACATAAAAAGACTGCAGAGTTAAATAATTCACATCAGTCTCACTTTTCTCCACAGCAGGATTCTGACCGGATGTGTTGGAAGTCGGATTCCGAGCGTTGCTCAGGGGCTCAGATCGAGGAGGTGTGTGGCGAGTTCTCTGCTCCATTTGACCTGCCTCGATCATCCGTCGTACCTGACTCTGTGTTTTAGGAGAGCGGTCCTAAGCAAGACAAATGTATTATGGAACACCACATAATACAACAACAAAAAAACAGGGCAGATTTTCTTAACATTGAGCTACAGCTGTTTCACTCTCTGTAGTGTTTTTAGATACCCTGTATGGGAGGAAGAACTCTCTTTTGGCTCGTAGGAAGTTGGACAGATTCCCATATTTGCAGTATTCCACGATCACCATGAGTGGACCTGAAAGTACAGAGTTTATGAATAATAATTTTCAAATATTCAAGCTGTTTTATATGAAGTTTCGTATTACTAAATTAATGCAACACATCTTTTAAGGTACTGTACACTCACTTATGCTGTTGTAGTTTATCACAGGGATGCATTCATTTAACAGTTCTTTTAACAGTTACTACTACTACTTTAATATTACTGCAGTAGTAGTATATCCACTGTTGGTACTACTGTCAGTAGTAGTATTAACATCTACAGATATTTGTACTTATACTAGTAACAGCAGTTCCAGCTTTTAACAGTTATATTTCAGTTTGCTGTGCATCCATTTGTCTCCACCCCCACCCCCAATCTCTCTCTCTCTTCTACAAATTTCAGAAGAATATCTGTCTGTCTGTCTGTCTGTCTGTCTGTCTGTCTAAAAGTTTTGGGGGGTTTTGTACAGTATATAAAGTCCATAGACAGTGTAGGAGTGTCCCTGGTTCAGGTCTGTCCTCCTGTTTAAGTTGCCCCTCTCTCTCTCTCTCTCTCTCTCTCTCTCTCTCTCTCTCTCTCTGTCTCTCTCCCTCTCTCTCT
>JAPQRP010000002.1:27007609-27020509 GCA_037367295.1 Apogon hyalosoma
ACACACACACACACACACCCACACACACACACACACACACACTCACACACACACACACACACACACACACACACACAGGGTTATTCAAAAAGAATGAACCAATTTCATTATGCAACATGTTAATAAGGAAAAGCAATAGAAAACTCCAGCCAAGTCACATGTATTCCATCACAATCAACTTTTATTTCTTGTCTTACAAGTGTTCAGTGTGTCCACCACCTGCAGCACGGACATCAATGCCATAAGAAAATTCCTCCCAGACACATATCGGCATATCACAATCCACTGAGTTGATCACTGTTGTTATTCAATGTTTAAGGTCATCGAGGTTAGCCATTCAAAACTTAGAAAACTCCTCTTTCAAATGGTCACAGACTCATTCCATGATGATGCTTGAGTACTGAAGCAATGCGTCATGAAATCAGTTCATTGTTTTTGAATAACCTTGTGTGTATATATATATATATATACACACACACACACTCATACTGTTCATCTCTGACAGTCTTGCACATTAAGCATTTAACATCTTATTTTACTCTGGCAGTTTTGCACATGTTATATACCATTTACCTCTGACACTTTGCACATTTACCTAGATATTGCACATTTATGTAAATATATATATTTCTCTTAGTAGTAATAGTAGTTTATATTTTCAATATTTTTATTCTCATTTTCCTTTGCATGCCCTTCTTAAATGCCACTTTGTTTTGTTTGTTTTAATTTCCTAGTTAAATTATTCTATTTCAGTTTTCATACATCTTAAATTGTATTGGCATTCATTGTGGATGACAAAGTAAGATTTTCATTGTACAGGGAAACCTGTTTCTTTACTGTACACATGACAATAAAATACTTTGAATCCTCTGAATCCTATCTTCGTCTAACTCTGCTGAAAAAGACAAAATTACTAATATCATCACTACATATAAGGATACTTGAGTAAGAAGATATTTTGAAACCACTTGCTGCTGTGAATGTACTACAGATTCACACTACAAGTTCTGCAAAAGCACAACTGCACATAGGTCAGTGCAGCTGTGTCTCAGTCAATGCCTTGAAATATCATATAAGTTGATGAACATGAACCGGAAAGCTGGAGCTACAGCTCTGCTTGTCCGACTGCTGTTGTGAAATTTCACACTGTACTGCCTAAAAGAATACGACCGGTACCTTGTACTCATTTTCCATTCTCACATCAAAGGTCAAGAGAACAGTAATAACTTCAGAAATTAAGCCTCGGAGGAAGATGGAGAAGGAAGGTGAATTTCACTTGGATATTCGGTCACAACACTGGAGCTTATACGAATCGAAAATAACTAAAATGTACTGTATATTGCTGCCCTGAAGGCCTATTATATTGTGTCACAGGACTGACTGTCGAAGAAGGATGGGAGGAAAAAAACCACAACAATTCCGTGCAATAAGTGTGTGTGTGTTCGAGTCTGTACTTAAGCGTGTGTGTGTGCGTGTGTGTGCGTGTGTGTGCATGTGTGTGTGTGTGTGTGTGTGTGTGTGTTGTACAGCACCCTGAAGTGCTGTTCAATGTCAAACACACTGAGGGGCGTTTATGTGCATTTGGAGTGAGTCTGTTTGTGTGTTTGCCTGGAGTTGTATGTGAAAGTCATACTGCTGTGGGAACTGATCCATGGAGCATCAGCTACAGAGTTACAGGCGCCATCTTACTGTGTGTGGGAAGGAAACAGGATGGACATTGTACAGACACACTTTTCCCTTCGTTTTCTCTTTCCTCCATCTACACTTTCTCCGCCCTCCTCTTCATCTCTGCTCTTTTCATCCACCTCCACGTCTCTTTCTTCACCCTTCTGGTTCTCTTCTCCCTTATCATCTCCTCCCTCTCTTTTCTCTTTCTCAGCCAGAGCTGGCGGGTAATTTCACTCTGACCTCTTCTTCTTTATCTTTGTCCTCATGTTATGCTTTATTGTACACTATCCCACTCTCCTCTTTTCTATCATGTTTGAAGAAAAACCATGTGATCTGATGTTTGAAAATACCACATGTATATGTTTGTGTAAAGTTGATCTTACATTGTGCTGTTGAGGACACATGGACCCCAGGCCCTCCACTGCCAGGTGATGCTGGGAGCAGGGAGACCGAAGGCGGTGCATGTTAGGGTCTGGCTGCTGCCGCTGGGGTACGGACTGGACGGCTCTGCCACCTCTTTCTCATGAATCTGTGGAGGAACTGGTGGAGAGAAGAGCTAATCAGTTCATCCATACAGAAAAATTAGAGGTATTTTAGTGAACAACAGACAGTAGAAGAGGAGGACATGGCCTTAACAAGCTGCAAGTATTGAAATGAAATGTCTGACTGCGGGGGGAAGAAATTACATGCAAAAAAAAATACAAGACCAGGAAAGCCTTATTTCAGTAAAATGTAAATAAAAAAAAAAAAAACGCACAAAAAAAACCCCTGCATTTCCTTCCAATAAAACTTACATTAAATGTTTAAACAGAAAATGGACAATTTTAGAAAAAATAAGCTATTGAGAATTTCATGTCAGGAACATGTCTCCATAAAACAGGGATGGTTGCAACAAAACACTGGAACAGTAAAGAAACAGCTGAAGGAATACATGCATCTAATTACATTAGCTGGCAGCAGATTACTAACGAGACCACGTATAAAAATAGTATCTTAGACAGGTGGAGTCGCACAGAAGTAAACAACAATTAACAAAAAAATATGTTCCAAACTGTGGAATCATTTTAGAGTAATGTTCCATAAAGTAAAACGGCAAAGAGCATCTCATCATCTACAGTACATATAAACTAAAAACTCTGACAATCTGGAGAAATTTCACATGCTCAAATGCAATAGAACCCTCTATAAAATGTGGGTTTATGAGATTTGCAAATCACTGCATTCTGTTTTTATTTACATTTCATGCAGCTTTCCAAGTTTTGGGGAACTGGGGTTGTACATAAAACTGTAGCTAATAGATTAAAATGACAAATACATACACTTACTATAAAAAAAAAATAAAAACAATTAAATAACAAAATAGAATAAAATTGTCAATTAAAATGATTAAAACCTATAAACTGTACAATTACAAAGATGTTTCACCATACTTGGGACAAAAAGAACAGATTTGATTGTAAAGTCATAATATTTGATGTGTTTCCATATGTTATAAACATACCAGTAATCCTCTAATTAAATCCCATGGTGGCTTAAATATGAACATCTGCTGCATTCAGTTTAGCTGGTAGTTTTCAACAACTCTACTATTATCGTGCCTTTTTCTCATACAAAATACTGTAACTTTATGATCATATTTTCTCTTTTAGTATAATGACTTTTTTCTTTTCTTCTGTCAGTATAAATTATCATGATATTACAATATCTTTGCTGAAATATCATCATACATTTTTACAGGCATACAAGGTGTGAAAAATACAATAAAATAAAATAAAATAAATACAATACATTAACATCTATAACTATAATTAACCCATTAGGACCCATTGTTACTTTTGTGGAAGTTCCCAAAGGATTTTCTCTATATATTTAACCTTCCTTAAGTGATTTATCACCATTTATTGCAATATTATCTTCTGTATTTTGCGTTTTTTCTGTGAAAATCAGGTATTTTCCTACATTTGATTTACTGATCATGTAGGTGTTCATAAAAGCGCAGATTAAAGCTGAGGTTATTATTTCAAAAACAGAGGAAACTGAAGAAAAAGTGACTTTTTCAGCAAATCTATCATTAACTGAACATGAACCAAGTGTCTCCATCCATTGCCATTGATCCAACTCCACGGGATTTTACAGGTGAATCAATGTTGTCGAAGATGACAGTGTTTCCATGGTAACTATGGAGCCTCTGAACGTTCAAATGGGTCATATCTGATCAGTAGATGGTTTTGGCCGACAGTGGATGTTTGGGCATTTGTGGTTTAATAAACTGTCAAGAGGACTGATCAGACGCCAGTATGGCCTCTTGTCTGCTCAAACACATATAGGCTACAGACAAACAGAGGCGTTACCATTGACGACCAGCGTGATGTTCAGTCTCTTCTCCAGTCCAGCAGCAGCGTTCCTCAGCACCACCGTGTAGAGCCCAGAATCCTCCTGGCAGACATCCTTGATCTCCAAAGCGTGGTTCAGGTGCATCCTCATCCTTTTCATCTTGAACTCTGGGCGCTGGTTCACTACTTTTCCATCTTTAAACCTGGATGCACATACAAAACAGAGCCGCTACAGTCCAGAACGACCCGCTGAGCTTCGTCTCCTGCGAATCTGTAAATCTTAACTGTACGAGCTTTTGAAAACTGCCCATTATAGGTAATGAAATGTTCAGGGATTCGGATAGCTCACCATTGTGTTTCAGGTGTGGGGTAGGCAGACACATTCACATATAATTTGAAAGACTTCTGGCCGGCGGTTACCTCCACCAACGGACCACTTCTGTAGTGAAGGCTGATAAATGGCTTTTCTGCAATAAGAGACATGGAATTAGTAGAAGTGTTTACATGTGATAGCACTGCTTGAGTACCATTGTTAAAGCTCCTCAGAATGTGTTAAGTGCCCTCCTTCACCCAAGATAAACATAATAAAAGTCTGCTGAAATTTGCCACTTTCAGCCTTGAGCTTCAGCATAACTGACCTGTAAACTTAATACATGGTAGTGGTTTAGTAAAGAATAAAAAAGTTTTCAAATCCACAAAGGAGTGATTTCAGGTATTTGTGTGGGCTTTTGTACAGGCAGTGTGTTGGTGTAGTGGTTAGCACTTCCACCACTTAGCTCTCTCAGCTTCCCTCTGCTTCTGGAGTCCCGGTCCTCCAGTGCTTTCAGTGGTAGCTCACTGCTGCTAATGTGCTAAGCGCTAATGCTAGTGCTAATGCTAATGCCAGGTGCTTTGTGTGTTAGGATGGGTAAAATGCAGAGATCAAATTTTAATATAAGACACAAATACTGTGAATATACAGTTTACAGTTAACCTTTTAAACTTCAACATTGATAAAATTAATTTAACTGTGAATATAGACTCACAACTACATTTTATAGATTTTTCTGATCATACTGTTATTGCATATGTGGTTTACGTACATTTGATGTCATTTGATGATAGACGTCGAAATCTGACACTAAACGGAAGCTCAGAGATACACAGTCCATTTTCATGCTATCACTTGTACTGTACGGCCATATGACTGCTCTTGTCTTCCAACACACTACTACTACTACTACTACTACTACTACCACTACTACTATTACTACTACTACTACTTCTACTACTACTACTATTAGTACTACTGCTGCTGCTGCTGCTGCTGCTGCTGCTCCCTTTAGGGGTCACCACAGCAAACCGTCTGCTTCTGTGCCCTGAATCTTCTTCTTTTATCACCAGCTACCTCCACGTCCTCCTTCACCACATCCATATAGCTCCTCTTTGGTAGCTCCATCTCCATCATTCTTCCACCAGTACATTCACTATCCCTCCTCTACAACTATCTCAGTCTGTCCTATCTCCCTTTGTCCCCAAAACGTCCAACCTGAGCTGTCCTTCTGATCTGCTCGTCCCTAATCCTATCCATCCTTGTCACACCCAAAGAAAATCTCAACATCCTCAGCTGTGCCTCCTGTCTTTTGGTTCCTAAACTGAACAGCATCTCTGGGCTCACTACTACACCTTTCCTTTAACTCTCACAGATACTTTTTTGTCGTACATCACTCCTGACACTTTTCCATTCCACCCTATCCACATTCTTCTCTTCACCTCCAATCAAAACCTTTTCTATTTAAAACATTAATCCATAAAGACCCAGTGCTACTTTTATGGCAGTTCCCAAATTAATTTTTTCTCTCTAATAACCTTTCCTAAGTGATTTATCACCATTTTCTACAATATTATCCTCTGTATTTTGCATTTTTTCAGTGAAAATCAGGTTTTTGTTCCTATATGAAATTTACTGATCATGTAGATGTTCATAAAAGCTCAGATTAAAGTTGAGGGTTATTATATCAGAAACAGATAAAACTAAAGAAAAGTGACTTTTTCAGTAAAATATATCATTAACTGAGCATAAACCCAGTGTCTCCATCCACCGTCATTGATCCAACGCCATGGGTTTTACTGGTGAATGAATCAATGTTGTAGAAGATGATGGTGTTTCTATTTTCACTACAGAGCCTCTGAACGTCCACATGGGTCATATCTGATGACCATGAAAAGATGAAAAACTGCATTTTGTAACAATTATTTATATATATTGATAGTATTAGTGGATCAACAGGTATTAAATATTTTAGATCAGTAGATGATTTTGATCACTGGTGGATGTTTGGGTCTTTATAGGTTAATATAAATTCCAAGGAGCTCAAACTGCATTTTGTATCAATTATTTACACGTACTGATAGGATTAATAGATCAAAAAACATTACAGATTTTACATCAGTAGATGCTTTTGTTTGCCAGTAGCTGTTTGGGTCATAGTGAGTTAATATAAATTCCAAGGAGGTCCGCTATACAGAAGCAAAGGATTCTTTTTGTACAAACTTTCACAAGAAATAAATACACACAGCTGCTCTGTTAAACAGCCTTAGGGCTTTTATTGCTGCAGCCTTTTGTCATGTATTACCTGTTGTTTATGGAGGCCTGAGGAATAGCCTGTATTAATTAGACTGTGGATCTACATTACCTTGACCTTCCCCCCGTAGGCCCCATGAGGCAGCCGTGTGTGGTTCAAAGTTAACCATCTTTTCATTTGGCCAATATTTTGATTATCCACAAAAGAT
The DNA here is from genome assembly GCA_037367295.1 of Apogon hyalosoma. Classification (NCBI taxonomy): domain Eukaryota; kingdom Metazoa; phylum Chordata; class Actinopteri; order Kurtiformes; family Apogonidae; genus Apogon; species Apogon hyalosoma. Next base: position 27,014,383 of record JAPQRP010000002.1, read on the forward strand.
TCCCGTTAGTCCCAGTTGTAATCAAAAAAATAGTTTCACATCATCAGACCTGTCTCTAGAGTACTTAGCGGTTACTTAGAAATGTTAGAATGCTAAACTATCAACATGATTAACATTTTGCACATATTTTAATACTGTCAAAATAAGTAAGTTTAAACAGCCTAAGTCTCCACCGTGGGAAAAGGTAAGAAGTACATGTAGGCTTATTTTTACTTCCAACATTTTTACAAATATTTGTACTTCCAACTACTAATATTCTAAAAAAAAAAAATTGCTTATTACTTTAGTTTTAAGGTATGTAAAAGGAGGTTTATTTAGCAGTGTCTTCACAACACTGAGACTGATTTTACTGTAAATGGAGTGAAAAAATAGCAACATCGAGAGCTTCCAAAACCTTCTCTGACTGATTTCACTTCAGGATCATCAGACAAAACAGATGTAAAGGATAACAGGATAAACTGTAAACACATTTTGCACACAGAGCGAATGTTCACCATATATCACCAAAACAGATCAAGAACAACCACTGTAATCAATTTAAAATCCATAAAGTGTCTCCCCAGGACCCAAACTTACAAAAAAACTAAATTTTAATAAATTATTCTGCATAATTCACCTAAGAATTACGCCAGACAGGAATTATCTAGTAACATTAACTGCTAATGTGAAAGCTTCTGTACACAAACATAGCTGATTTATTTTTCCACTGTCAAAACTGTCTGTTTTGACTCCTGTCCAAGTCTGTCCAGTTCTGAGCTTTTTTACTGATTCCTTCCCCCTACTTTATAACTAATGTCTCCTCTGCACTGTCCAGTAACTTTAGTGAAGTATTCACTAATAAACTTGTCGTCATATTTTCATTTTCATATCATACACATGATCAAAGACTGAGGGAATCACAGTCAGAAAGTCAAACATGTTTTCAGGTCTGGGTTTAGCAGAGAGCAGACCCTGCACACGTAGCATCAGACGTAGCATAAAAAGACCACTCTTCTATTTTCACTGGAAAAATGACCAGATGTATCATAGTGTTTTGTATTTTTACTCTCGCTAACAAACTAAACAAGATGAAAATGGTGAAAAGAGATGTAACAAGATAAAAACACATAGTGTGGTTTACTGCTTATTTTGTTCCTTTTCTTTATTTTGTTCAGATTTTTCTTTATTTTACTTTATGGTTGTGAAAGCCAGTGGAGTCTGAATTTTTATTCAGCAAGATAAAAACTATATAAAACATGAAACAGACATGAAAAGGAGGTAGGGAAAAGGCATCTTTATGTTTTTGTTTGACACTTAAAAACTGATTTGTGCACTGGACTGAAGTGAATGATCATTATTTTCAGCCATTTTTATTTTATTTGAATGGATTGATAATGCCTCAATTATAATAATATGATATAAGGTTTAGTGTCTGTTCTGTTCTGTGCAAAAACATCCAGTGGAAATGTCCTTCAAAGGCCTTCTTTTATTTTAACTTCAACATTCAAGAACATAGCAGAACCAATTCTTTTTTCTTTTTTCTTTTTTTTTACTTTAACTGTAGTAAAGAAGATGAATCAGTATCTCTAATTTTACAAAATAATTCAATAAAAACTGTTCAAGCATTTCCCCTTTTATTGCTTTTACATTGCTTTTTTTTATTGATAAGAGTTTACAAAAACAAAACTGTTTAATGTCAAAGTGAAGCTAAATTTCTACAAAGTAATGAGAACTACTTAAAAACATGTAATGTAACATAAGCAGCTGCCAAGATATCCACCCCCTAGAAAGAGACTGAGAGTAAGATTTATATAAGATTATTATTATTAATAATATATAAGATCCAATAAATTGGTTCTAGCAGAGTCAGAACTAGTGAAATGGAAATCACCCAAGGACAATGAATGTGTCTTAAGTGACTGCACTGCAAATTATTTGGTTCTTACCAGGATAAAAAAAAAACAAAACAAAACAACAACTTAGATTTAGAAGTGTTAGATCATTTATCTTAATTTAAGAGTTATTTTCTTATTAGAAGTGTTCATACATCTGTGGACATGCTTATTTCTAGATTTAACAACTTAATTCAAGAAATCTTGTCAAGTGAAATAATCTTGCTGCATGGACAGATATTTCACTTATTTTGAATGCCTTCCTCCTCAGATTTAGTGTTTTTATCATGTTTTTAGACACCTCTTTTTTACAGTGTGTATTATAAGGACATCTGTGTCTGGAAGGTCCACTAACTGGTTAATCATTATTCCTGTGTACAGTTACAGAAGATGAAACAACACTCCAAGCAATTCCGTGAAAAGGATATTGAAAAGTATGAGTCAGAGGATGAATAAAATAAATCCAAATCACTGAACATCCCCTGGAGTCCAGTTAAATCAATTAAGAAATGGAAGGAACAGCCTATGTGTAAATCTGCCTAGAGGACGTGCTCATTAAAGACTAGTGAGAGAGGACACCAAGATACCTATGAACTGAAGGAGTTCAGCTGCAGAGATGCAAAGACTGTGCTGACCTCGGTTCTTTACAAATCAAGGCTTTAAGGCCGAGCAAAGCGGAAGACTCTTGAAGACATCTCAACTAGAGCTCACCTAGAGGCAGGTGTAGACTTCAAGGTCAGGTTGAAGAAGATTCTTTGGTCTGATGAGACCATGTGGAGCTATTTGGTCACCAGATTAGTTGACACTACTGCACATAACTACAAACATACCATCCCCACACTGGAAACAATCTAAATCCTACCAAATGTATTTCTCTCATTTCTAGTCAAACTATCTCATCACACTTAAAATAAAACATAATCACCTAAAGAGTAACTTTTCAGTGAGATATAAGAACTTATTTTTAGACAATAGATCTTGAAAATCTTATTTCAAGAAATCTTACCAAGATGATTTTCAGATTTGTTGTTTGAATTAAGTAAAAAAAAAAAAAAAGTTTAAGTGTGATGAGATATTTTGACTAGACATGAGAAAAATATACTTGGTAAGATTTAGATTTTTGTAGCGCAATGTAAAGCAGGGTGGTGTATAGCAGCAGGCCCTGGAGGAGGAAAAAAGAATACTGCAAAATACAGGGAAATCCTGAAGGACAGTCTTATTCTGTCTGCCAGAGAACTATGACATGGAAGATTTACTTTCCAGCTAGACAATGACCTGAAGCATACCCAGCATTACACTGAAATGGTTTAAAGATGAGGTGAATGTTGTGGAGTGACCTAGTCAAGCCCAGAACTAAACTAAACCAACAGAGAATTTGTGGTTAGACTTGAAAAGTGGCTGTTCACGCCCGACCCATGTGCAATTAAAGCATGAGCAGTTTTGCAAAGAAGAGTGGTGCAAAATTGCAGCAACCAGATTCCAGTGTAACTGTAGATATAGCTACTACACACTGATTTGAAGCATTCAATATTTGTCAAAGAAGCCAAATTAAATTGACCCTGAATGTATTTATAAGAGCAGTGAAAGGGGAAAATATCCAAGGGTATGGCTACTTTTTATTGCCGCTGTATTTGAGTAAAGAAAGTGTGTTTTTGTTTTCAGCTGAGCTCTAACAGATCCATAGTGTGTCCATTTGTGCTTACCATGCACTATAACCTGTGTCTGCTGCGTCTGTGCCGTGTCCATGATGGTGATGTTACAGCTGTAGGGGCCGGTGTCTGTCACATTAACACTGGGGATGGTCAAGACACTAACCGCCTCTGTAGCCTGAGACAGCGCTTCGCGGTGGTGCTGGATGTTCACCAAACTGTCCCACTGATGGGAAGAAGCCAATATCATGAAAGACCTTCGGAAATCCAGTTTAATTTTGTTTGTCAATGCTGCACATGACGGGACTGACTGTCACTACCTGTTTGCCTGGATATGACCACTTAATGTCCACCCCAGCGTCGAACTCCACCGACGCGGTGCAGTTCAGGGTGAGTGTCTCCCCCACTATCAGCTCTACTGGATCCTCAGGAAACAGCTTGACATTGTAAACCTGACTTCCTGTCCGGGAAAAAGAGAAAAAAAAAGAGGGCAGGGGGTAAAAGAGGGACACAGGGAGGGAGACAGTGAAAGAGGTCACGGTGACATCGTCAGCAGTTTTTCCTTCCTCGCTGCACCAGAGGAAATGACTTTCCTTTGGACCAGAGGAGCCTACTATAAAGACGAAACTGCCTGCCACAAAGTCACACTATTTCCATTTATGTGTCAAGCTACCACATTTCAGTGAAGGAAATTAAAGGAGAACATAGTGAAGCCTTAATTTAAGATAAGAGAGAAAGCTCTGGACTGTGGTCTGTGTCTCTGATATTCAAGCCACCATCACTGAAAATAACATGAAACAAAATAAAACATGCATGGTGGCTGATGCCTGTGTGGCAGGCTGTGATTGCCTGATGGCTTAAATGCTCCATTAGCTTTCCCAGTGAAGACTCACTCTCTCAGTTTCTTCTCTGAGTGATGTGGCTGTTACTGTTGGCCGGCAGCAGCGGGTATGAGTTTCCTTTCGCCTCCAAAGTGAGAGGTGAATGATCTCACACAACACAGCAAAGAGCCTTGAGGTCTCTCAGAGTTCATTCCAAATGAGAGGGAGCTTCGGCGCGCAATTTTGCCCCTTTATCTTATTTTCCCGATTTAATTACGTCGTAACTTCATTTTCTTTCCCTCTTTGTTTTGATTTTTTTTCCCTCTTATTCTAATTTCACTGCTGTAATGTGCCCTTCAGTGATAAAAGGCTGTTGTTTTGGAGGAAATGACATAGTGGAATCAACTCTGTCAAATCATTAGCTCTAAGGCATAATTGGTTCACTAACTTCCATGCAAAATTATAACATAAGTTGTTGATTTTTTTTTATAGTAGCTGTATCAAATATTTGCACTGAGCAGGGAGGGATTTACAAGGGGGGGCAACTGCTACCCCTCTGGGGAGCCTCCCCCCAGCTGCCCCCCCTGCCCTAACCTTTGTATTTTTAAACTGTACTTGTAAAACCAAACGCATCCCTATCCTAACCCTGCAATGATGTTCACAAGCTCCTCAAAGCATTGAAACAAATAATACATTGACCAAAAATGATGTAAAGTCTTTTATTCTCCTACTCCACTACATTTACTACATCTTATTAGTAATTATTGTAAATACAGAGCAGAACTTTTACTTGTAGTGGCATATCTTCACTTTGAATACTTTTGCTTTTTTCATTTGATTTGTTTTGTTTGAACACAGATCTTGTTCCTGTTGTGCATTAAGAACAATCCATATAAAATGATGCAACAATAAAGAGTATGAAAGTATTACTGTTGAATCCATTTACATACTATATGTCCAGTGCTTAAATTTATTAGACCACTACCCAATGTAAGGTTTATGCCATAGCTGGCCTAAATTAACAGCATTAGTAATTACCGGAATCTATTTTTATGTTACTATAATGGTTGTATTTAATATGTAGAAGCTCTTAAACTGAAATGATATTTTTGCCAAATTATAATTATTATTGTTATTTTATTTACAAAAAACAGAAACAGTAAAGCACATTTCACAAGATGTTAAATTATAGTTTACTTTATTTACTGCCTTCTTAAACAAAAGAAGTAGTTTTACTGGTTGAATGTTATGCTTGATTAATTTCTGACTCACCGTTCTCCCACATCACCCTGTGACTATGTCTTGTCCCTCCCTTTGCCACTCTACGTAATGTTTCCTGCATCCACCCCAGTGCTGAGTGTTTTTGTAGCATCCAAAGTGACCGTCTGGCTGGTTCTGGCTGGTTCTTTTGACATGAAAACTGGAGTTTTCGTAATAGCTCTATGAAAGGTTTTGCTGAAACAGAGTGACACTTGCTCCTTCCCACTCACAGTGAGGAACAGACACTATGTCCTGGACAGATCCCTTCCTAACTTAAGTGAGAAACCCACTGTAGTGATCTCTAATAATTTCTATATCTTTTTATTACATGTTTTATTTTTTCAAGTTATTACCTCTACCAAGGAGGTTATGTTTTCATCGAGGTTTGTCTGGTTGTTTGTTTGTTTGACTGTTAGCAAGATAACTGAAAAAGTTATGGAAGGACTTTGATGAAAATTTCAGGGAATGTTGATACTGACACAAATTATTAAATCTGAGTGGTCATGGGGGGGGGGGGGGGGGGGCC
>JAPQRP010000002.1:27020756-27036161 GCA_037367295.1 Apogon hyalosoma
GAATGTGTGGTGAGTAGTGGTCAGAAAAACAAAAACAATGTCCCTGTTTTATTCATTTCTGATTCTCGAGAAACAAAGTAGGTTAGATTCATTCAACAGGTTTGTCTCTTTACCTGTGGTGTGGATCAGGTAGCTGGTAGATTGGTAATCTTTGCCTTCCAGTCTGGCCGTGCACCAGAGCATGAGCATTGGCACACTGTCTATGATTTGCCTGGGAATCGACCACCCTCGTTTGTTGTCCCATGTCATCCTACTTCTGTCCAGATCTGTAGAAAACTACAGAGACGTGGAAAAAGATTACTTCAGTCATCTACTAAACCATCAGCTGAGAGCTTCAGTCAGAAATAAATGACGAGTACAAACCGCGGTAAGAGTGACATTCAGATCAGGAACTGTGACCAGACATGGCACGATGAAATGCGTGGAGAAGCGTGTGATGAAAATGGTCTCCACGTCATTGGCGTTGCCCCCGCCATGGTTGTCTCTCTTGAGGAAGGGTTGTTCAGGGTCTGATAAAAAAACAGAGAGCTGTTAAAAGGTAATCCTGATACCAGTTGGGCTAATGGCTCTTTTACTGGGGTAACTTCATGAAGGAACAGACAGATGTCTCGCAGCCGGATAATGACCCCCTCTGCTTATTTTCATATGTGGAGTTTATCATGATTACAACGTAATGCAACTCTGTCTCCACACAGTAAATAGCAATGAGAACTGCTATTACCTGTCAGCTGATAAACAGACAGTCAGTGGGTTTAATCCTCTCCCAAATAGTGTTACAATTTCACCCTGCGCTGTCTGTTTGTAGAAAATATCTCTCCTGTGTTCTATCCTTGACACCTTCATATTTCCCTTTTCCCTTTTTATCATCTTAGCTGGGCTTCTGGAGACATCACAGCCATTGTGTCAGCAATTTACATTGCAGCTGTTATCACTGCAGAACCTCATATTCCCAGAGTGTGAGCACAGATCATTATAAAATTGCTTATCTCTCAAGCTTTCCTGTCAATACCAGCAACATTTGTACTGCAGCCAAAGATGTTATATGACAACAAACCAGCTTGCTTCTTTTCTTATTTATTTTTTTCTGCGATAAGCCTTCTATTATTTTCATACTTTTTTGCTGCATGACTCAAAGCTGCTGTGAGGCCGAACAATAGCTTCTATCGAGGAGCTTACATTTCTGCCCTGCGGTTGTCTAAATACACACAGGTAACAGAAATAATACACAGCCCCTCGCTGTTTAAGTGCTTTGCAATAAATCACTGAAGATGGTAAAACGCAATTGGTTTTGGAAGAGCACAGCCTCTTTCAGCCCGGGGGAAGCAGAGTTTGCAAAGCATCAGTGATATGAGCCTGGGTGAAGGAGATCATAGGTACAAATGTGTGTATGTCAGTCAGACAGAGTGTATTTTATGAGTACCTATGTATGTGTGTATCAGCTTATGATACTGTACATGCATGAGTATCAGTGTTTACAAGTTAGTGCACGGTAAAGACAAGGTAGAAGCACATTTAACTCATCTTAACTGAATCCACATGTGTCCCTTTTAGTCCCACCACATGCTGGGTGTGATTTATGGCTGTGATTTCATCTGCTTCTGATCAGCCCCCTGGTAAGATCTGTGGAAACTGTTTTGGCACCTTGTCAGACGGGATAAACAGGCGTTTCACATGAGTGGACTAGTCAGGAGGATTCCCCTACATGACACTCATCCGTGTCTCTTACACTTGCTCTTTTCTGTTTCACTCAAAGCACGGAGCAAAAAGTGAAGAGGCATTCCTTAAGACTGAGCTCAGAGTCTTAAAATTGTCTTGAAACAGAGAAACCAGGCCTGGTGGCTTTGAATTCTAATGTTGTATCACAAATCACAAAGCCAGGCGCAGTACATCACAGATCTGACAGTCAAAAACAGTGATAACATATGATAATACTTGAGAGCAGCTGTAATTAAAATTGATTCAAATGAGTGGCTGCTGTATTGCAGAATTATAAATGAATAAGACGTCCTTCATATAATTACAAAAGTGAATGAGCTGCTCATTCTTTCATCAAAATCTTTCCTTTCCAAACATTAATCCTGCCAGTTTCCAGGGTGTTACTGAGGTAAAGTCAATAACTTGCCGTCCTAATAATGCCGATGCTGCTTTGATATCGAAGTAATATTCAAACAAGAATTCTGTTTTAGTAGGAGGCCTGTGGTTTTCTTGTGAACTGCTCAAGAAAAAGAGAAAAGAAACACAGCTGAGCCAGGCACAAAGCAGATCAATGGTGTTTTCTTTTGCCTCAGTTCAGGCCAAGCAGAGCACATCCACAAACTGCAGACTCTCTAAGGTACAAAGACAAAATAAAACTTGGCTGGAAATAAGTTGCACTGTCAAAACAGATAATTTAATTTTCTTACTTTATGCACACCACACTCTATGTGTAGGACAATTACACTTACCGGTAAATGAAATAAGAAACTGAACTGAACAAGTCTTGGGATTGAATTGTTTATACTGCGTCACTGTGGTGAACAAGTCATTACCTCGTCCCCCAAAGGGATGAAGGGGAGGCAAGGGGTACTGTTTTTGGTTTGATTTGGTTTGTTTCTTTCTTTGTTTCTTTGCTTGTTAACACTCTAGCAGCAAAACTATTGGTTGAATTAATACCAAAATGGGTTTATATATTGACAGTGACCCAGAATACATCTGATTACATTTTGGGAACAGTAGGTCAAAGTTCAAATTTTTTATGAATTTTTCAAATCTTTTTTTTCCCATTTACTTATAATGGGCAACATTTCAAATGTCTATAAAAACATCAATTTCATTTCAATTTACTTCAAACTTGGCACATATATAGAGGAAATTGATATGCTGACACCACCACACACATAGACGTGATGACATCACCTGGATCAATGCCAAAATAAGCTACAATACATGCGAGGGGCGGGGTTTGTTGTGCCTGACACCATTTGTTTCAACATTACTTGAGTATTTTGAGTTGGTTTGAGTGTTATGTGTCATTAACATCATATGAGATTATCTGTGTGAGGATATTTTAACCAATCTTCACAATTTTAAATGTTCTTTAGAGGTGATGGTTAACCCATAAATGCCCCAAACATCCACTGGTGACCAACATCATCTACTGATCTTAAATGTGTAATACCTGTTGATCCACTAATACTATCAATACATGTAAACAATTGATGTAAAATGCAGTTTGTCAGCTTTTCAGAGGCTCCATAGTGAACGTGGAAACACCGTCATCTTCTACAACATTGATTCACCAGTAAAACCCATGGAGTTGGATCAATGACAGTGGATGGACAGTTTATGTTCAGTTGATGATATATTTTATTGAAAAAGTCACTTTTTCTCCAGTTTTCTCTGTTTTTGATATTATAACAATCTAATTTAATCTGAGCATTTATGAACATCTACATGGTCAGTAAATTAAATCATGGAAAATACCTGATTATCGCTGAAAAAACACAAAATACAGAGCATAACATTTCAATAAATGGCGATAAATCAAATGGAGAGAAAAATTCATTTAGGAACTGCCACAAAAGTAGTACTGGGTCTCTATGGGTTAAAGTTATAATAACAGGATAGTGGAAATGACTCACCTCTGATGAAAACATAAATATTGACAGCAGTGGTGCCATCAATGATGGCCTTGACATCCTTGTAATAGCAGCGGTAGTAGCCCGTGTCCTTGGCCAGCGCCCCCTTCAGGACCAGCCTCTTGCAGTAGGGCCTGCCTGGCTGCCCCCGACACTCCCTGACCTGGGCGACCCTCTGCCGGGGGGCACTGGTGGTCAGCAGCTGGGCCTGTCGGTTATTTAGCTCCTGACCCTCCAGAGTCTTGTCAGGCCACGCCCAAGCCAGAGTGCGCTGTCCCCTGAGGAGACACCAGGCCAGAAGTCACGTAACATGTTATTTTAGGATGTGGAACAAATAAAGACCATTAAATAACCTGTTGTTTTTAAAGTGAAGTGTTTCCCATGGTTTGAAAATCACTGTCCACATTTGACAATGAACACTGTTGAATAAGACGAAGCAGATCCCATTTGTTTTTGTCTGTGTGCCTGTTCCTATAAATTCCATCTTTCATATGCTGTACATCCACACGTCACATAAATTCAGTTATGGGTTGCTGTGTTAACCCTGAAGGCATTATGAGCAAGATTGAGTGGAATCATAATGGCTGTCTGAAAACTGATAGCTGTGCTTTCACTACCTGCCTCCACAAAGTCCAAACGTTCACATTTGCAGACGGTGCCAAAACACGATGATGGGAAATAGCTCTTCCAAAACTCACAGAGGGCAATGAGCACATTCTTGGGCTTATTTTCCTACTATCTATCTAGATTCTATTAAATTGTAAGTCGTAAAGACTAAATTAACTCAAATGAAACTGACTACCTCTCCCTGGGGGTTCTCCTGAGCTCGGACCTTGTGAGGTTGAAAAAAGTCCATGATGGGACGAGTCCAAAAAATATCACTATTTCTCCAAAGACATCATTGTTTTGCACCGCAGAAGAACAACGGTTAATGGAGTGACAGCTTGGCAGCAGACGGTGCAGCCGAGATTTCACAAAGGATAAAGGATGCTTATTATATGAGTGAATTCATACCTCACATTTACTCGGTGTTGGCTATGTTTTAGACTTTTAAAAAATGTATGTCAGTCTGTTTGTATGGTTTTACAATTGATGATGGGTGAATTGAAAAACTGAAAAATGCCCCTCCACCCTTTTTTTCCCGTGAGAGGAATTTTTCTTATTCAGACTGAGATGGTGTTATAGAGATCTGAACAGCTGAAGAACTGTTTAATAGTCCTAATGCATCCCATGAAGCCCCTTAAACATCCATAGTTTGCATGGAAATGTGAAAGCATGTGTATAATGACAGAGTGGAGCTACGCACACGTACCTGCATGTAATAGTCAGTGTTTCATAGACTGGAATCACTAGGTCGTCTTTAGGGCTGTCGAGGATGGGAGGGGTCATAGAAAAGCCAATCACCAGACCTGAGACAGCAAACACAGCCACTGCATTAGATTCATGTTACACAGGTCAGCGAGGGCCTGGTGGGTTTGACAGAGCTGCTGGTAGGCTGTCAAATCTCCGAAACACATTAGGAATCTGAAATCTGACACGAGGGCAGCTCAGATAGCACGTTGTTCATTACATTTACAAGCTGTAAAGCAAACTGCAACGAAAGCACTCTGTCCCTGACGCTGTGAAACACCCAAACGGAGCAATCACAGCCTAATGATGAGGCGACGCTGCTTAGAGCCCCTCGCCTCCTCCTCTGATGGAGCCACAAATGCCATTTGCCCTTGATTCATTACCATTGCATTCACTGACATGCGCTTTCTAGAATGTCTTCAGCGTCCCACAGCCCCCCCCGGGTGCTATTAGTGCTTATAGTCAGACTACAGTGTGTGATATAAAAAAGTGCCTCCGTGACTTGCGTCTCACCTGGATGTCATTAGGGGTGGAAACAGACAGAGTGGCAGCAGAGGGGGCTATGAAAGTGCAAAAGGTTGCTTTGTACTTCAGAAAGTAAATGAAGACCATTTGACTTATCTGACATTGTGTTTGAAGATTCATCATCATTGAAAGTCAGATGAGGAAAAAAAAATGATCAAGATAAAAATGTTAATACTGGTTCATCTGATTCAAAGAGTGATTTGGGATTGTGTCAAAGTTGAACAAACCAGATGATTATTTGTGGGTTTAAATGATTTGTTAAACACATAATAAAACAAATTAAGTAACATAAAAGACAAAACAACCTAAAAATGCCCCCCCAAAAAATACACTTGAGCTCTCTGAATTCAAGATTTTATGTTTTACTTAGTTAATTTTCTTCTCCAGCATTTATCAGCAAATAAATTAAATACGACAATCAAAGTTCTTCCTTAAGAAGATGGAAAAGGGTTAAAATTCCTCTTTATATATGCATACATTTATACATTTTCAGAAAACTGTTATGATAAAATAATTCTTCACCCTCAAAATATGTATAGTTAATTTAAGTAAAACACTGAAGCATGGTACCGGTAATATTCTGTTTTAGCTAGAGGTAGACCAATATATCGGCCAGCCGATATGTTGATTTTTTTTTCAATATCAGCATTAAGTTTTGTTTTTGTTTTTTTTTTGTCAGCCAATATTTGATCAGTGGTAAAAATGTTATAAGATGTTTGATTAGGCACCTGTGTGGGCAGCATTTGAAGTTCAATAAATGTTAAAAGAGTATTATGTGTACGTGTATTAATAATTTCACTTATATTACTGCATAAAAATCTTAATTATCTGAGTGTTTTTTAATTGTATTTTATGGTCAATGTGCTTTGAAAAAAAAAAAAAAATCAGCCTTAAATATTGGCCTCAAAAATCAGCTGTAGATATCGGCCATCAGCTGACCAAATTTTTAAAAATCGGCATCGGCCTTAGAAAAACCCATATTGCTCGACTTCTAGTTTTAGCTAAAAATGTAAATAAATCTTAAATGATAATGATATTTACTGTAATATGAAAATAATTAATTAATTATTGATAATAATTAGTATTTTTAAGGTAATTATTCAGTGAATTACATTTCAGCACATACACAATGAAAATACTGCAGAAAAAGGATGTGGTTTCATATTCACTGATTCATTCATTTTCCTTATAAGAGTTATGGGGGCGCTGGAGTTTATCCCAGACATATATAGACGTGCAACCATTCACTCTCATATTCACACCTACATTGACCGATTAACCTGTTGAAGTGCATGTCTTTGGATCATGGGAGGAAGACAGAGCAGCCAGAGAGAACCCACGCAGACACAGGAAGAACATGCGAACAGAGAAAAGCCAAACCAAGGACCTTCTTGTCGTGGAGTGAAAGTGCTCACCACTGCACCACTTTGCCGCCTGTGGGTTCACATATGTAGGGAGAAGACATTACTCATTCACACATTCACTTCATAGAGATGACAGAAAACCTCCCCTCACTCGCCAGCATCTGCAGCACAAACCTACAAATACGAAGGATTTTATTTTGGGTCAGCGATGACCCGAGGCCGATCGAAACCCAGAGCAGTGGACAAGTGCGAGTCTTGTACATAAAACTGAAATCCTCCAGGGAGAACAATAGAGCATGGCTATTCCATTTCTCACTCTTCTCTCTTTTTCAGTTGTGCTTACAGAAAAGGCTGATTGCAGTGAAAGCAGGCTGGCGTATACAAAATATCAATACTTCTGAGCAATTTCCTCCACTTTTAAGAAGGAGTCCAAGCATGAAAATTAACAAAAAATACAGTAGGTTTTAATTTTTCTTTTATCATATTGATTATCATATCAATTTCCACTTCTTTGCTGTTTGGTATCACAGTTTGGATATGATATGAAAAGTGATATCATGATAATTTAAGGACCCATGGAAGTTGCAAAATAATATTTGACTTCATTTGTGCCTGAGCAGCTAATATCACTGCTCTGATGCAAACATGTTAAGGCTTGGAAATGGGAAACGGTGGTAGTCCATGAATCATTTTCATCTTGGCTCCCAGCAGGGGGTTCCTTCCCTCCTCTTTTAGAGATCTTTAACGCTGCCCCAGAGGAAAAGTTGTCTCAACATATTTTCTCAACATATTGTCTCAGCTCAGATGTGAACCTGCCACCAGTTCCAGTCCCATCACCACCCGTCCGCAACACTGCACGGCTTTGTCCACTATTCCTGACGCCTGCGATGCTGTGAAGGCAAATACCTACAGTGGGCTGTGGCAGACAAATGCACGAAAATGGACCCCCAGCAGCGAAGGACAGGGAAAGTGAGAAAGGAAATACGTGTCAGGAATAAAGTAGTTAGGAGAAAATATTTCCTTCACACGAAGTAAGGGTTCACACATCATATACTACAACTGTTATGATGTTGGCATTTTAGTTGACCATAAATACATCATGTTAAAAAATACTGACATTGTGCTAAGGCTGATGATATTAAAAATGTTTGTTGATTATTAACCCATAAGAACCCAGCGTTACTTTTCTGGCACTTTCCAAATGAATTTTTCACTATATTTAACATGACTCAAGTGATTTAGCACCATATATTGTAAAATTATGTTCTGTATTTTATGTTTTTTTTTCAGTGCAAATCAGGTATTTTCTTAATTTTAATTCACTGATCATGTAGATGTTCATAAAAGCTCAGATTAAAGTAAATTGTTGTAATATCAGAAACGGTGAAAACTGAAGAAAAAGTGACTTTTTCAGTAAACTATATCATTAAAAGAACATAAACCCAGTGTGTCCATTCACTGTCATTGATCCAACTCCATGGGTTTTACTGGTGAATTAATATTGTAGAAGATGACAGTGTTTCCACTGTAACTACAGAGCCTCTGAATTTCCAAATGGGTCATATCTGATGACCATGAAATGATAACAAACTGTATTTTACACAGATTATTTACATGTATTGATAGGATTAGTGGATCAACAGGTATTAAACAGTTTTCGATCAGTAGATGGTTTAGGTTAAAGGTGGATGTTTGGGTCTTTATGGGTTAATGCCATTCAATATATTAGATCAAAACATCAAATAAGTACAGTTATGAATATTAGTCATTCTGTTATCCACCAGGTCAAAGGTGACCCACTGTAGGGTTAGAGTTACATTTGAACCATGTTTTTAATGTAGTTTAGATTGGATTGGAGTTGCATCTTTTATTCAGAGCATATTGGACTTGGCATTCTTCTGTTTGAGTCTCATCTAACCCTAGTTATGGTTAGGTTTGCCAGAAAAGAGTATATAGTATAAGGTTAACTTAATGCCACTAATGTGCAAGTCTAATAACAGTAACATGAACAAAAGGAAACATTTGTTATATTCCTGTTTTCCTTTTCTTCATAAAAATTCATCATGACTTAAATGTACACTGTCACCCATAAAGTTGGAATAAAATATTTTTACCTCTTCTCATGACATGATTGTGACAGTGTGATTTGTTGTTGATAAATAAAGTATAACTGGGGCTCAGTATGTAATCATTGCACCAGGTCAAAGGTGATAACTGATGTGTGTAAATAGGAATAAAAAAGGGGAATGTGTCTGAATATAAAATTATTTCAACTTTATGGGAAACAGTGTACACATTCTGACCAAAGAAAAATAATCCCCACCTGGCTTTAACTCAGCAAATAGTCAGATCCCTTCTTTGGATAAATACTGATAATTACCACCAGTTTGATAGAGAGCATAAAGACTGGACTGTGTTTCAATGGGAAAAGGTCATGTGGTCTGATGAGTCCAGACTGACCCTGTTCTGGAGTGATGCATTGCAGTGAGAAGAGAGGCAGATTAAGTCATTACCCATCATGCCTAGTGCCTACAGTATGAGCCTGTGGGGACAGTGTTATGATCTGGGTCTGATTCAATTGGTCAGGTCTAGGTTCAGTAACATTATGAAAAAACTGAAGTAAACAAATGTTGTGAAAATGCATAAGTTTGGCAAATATGTGCTCTGATCAAATCAAAGTATCATGTATATCGAGTATAGGACTTTTTTTTGCCGGGCTGTGTTCAAAGCTCATTACTGAAATATTCAACTAAGGTCCAAAATCTACATAAACAACCATGTAGATAATTAAAATAGTATCAGAAGAAGAATGAAGTGCAAACTGAATGATGTCAAACAGTCAAAACATGAAAAACAATGTAGAAATAATGATGATATATGTTATTTATGTTAATTTCTGCTTTCATACAGGTCAGTGGAAACATTTATTACAGTTATGTAAAATAATCACATTAATCTTAAATAACTGCAATGTGGCGATTACATAAAAACCATGACAGACCTAATCAGATCATGTAAATACAAAGTACATTTGCATCTGTATTATGCAAAAACTGCAGTAACAAATATACATCTATAACATAAATATACAAAGCAGAGGTCGACCGATGGATTTTAAAAATCTGTATACTATAACCACAACACAATATAACAGTTTGGAGCAGGAAAAAACAGACAGATGATTTATTCAACAATATTATCCCCCATATGTTTACATTCAAAACACTCATGTCTGAAATCCATTATCCCTTACCAGGTAAGTGTCGAACTGAACGTCCATGTCAAAGACCACTAATGGCACCAGCTTCTACCAGTACGAAAAGATGATAAAAGGTCGTATCGGTGCCAAATATTCAGTTTGACTTTCAACTACAAAGCCTGTTCTGAAAGAAATTACTCATGATTACATGTTGAGTGCCTCATAAGAATGGAAAATGATATTTCGCTTAGCATTTTTTTTTTTCCAGCTCAAATAATTGTGATAAGATGATTGTGTAAGAATAGAGGCAGGCCTCTTCACATTCAACTGCCAGATCCATTGTCTCCACAGTATAATTATCTGTAAGCTTCTTTTTTTTTATTAATATATACCAAGATTTAGGTTTCTCTGGCATTTTGATTTAAAACAGACATGCATTGTCATACTGTAAACTCTCTGCTATAGAGAGAACTAAAAACATATACATCATATTTTTTGACATTTAACAATGGTGACTGGATGAATCACACTTTGAGCTTTAGAGCCTCTATATGTCATCTAAACACTTCCAACTCCATTAGTTTTATGAAAAACAATCAGGCAGACAGTCAACACAACAGATCCATCTTTCTGTATGGCATCAAAACTTATTTAAGTTGCTTTCACTGTAGAAAATATCAAACATAATAGCACAAGCACAAGACGTATTTATGTTTCAGAAGAAGCTGTATCAAAAAATGAATTGAACAGAATGATATGTTGGTACATGATTTTCCTGTCTGCTGGATGTTGACACTGAGTGATGAGCTGTGAGGTAAAGCCCCATTGTAGCTGAGTCTCCATGATGGATGCCTCTCTCATAATCAGCTGAGAGATCGCACACTGACAGACTGGATGCAAATTGTAAATCTTTGTGAAATGTCATGACTGACGGGCACATCCTGAGAGAGAAGACATTAAGATGTGAGGAGTCTGTTCATGAGGGATCCCCATAAAAAGGTTTTGGCGATTTGATATGCTCCAACAGACACTAAGACGGGCCGATACGCCTGTGAAGGTTCGGACCAAGTGTCACTCACCAGAGGGCAAAGAGGGCATTAAAAACATTTCACAGATCACCCGGACTGATTCCATTCATGACAAATATGCTGGTGCACTCAGAGCTCAGCATTCCTGACACGGTCTATTTCCAGGGTGAGTTGGAGGCTAATGTGCAAAGCATTACTTGTCAAGACTTTGGGTGTCTTATACGTATATTTATATATTTATATATCTCTTGTCATTCTAAGTGACTCTCTCATAACTGTTGAAGGAGTTGATGCAAAGTCATAACTTAATGTTTTCTGGGTTGCACATGGCTGCGGGCCAAAACAGCCACTGACTTCACTGCTGCTTGGACACTTCAGATTGATGAGACATAGAAAAGGGGGCCTTTCTAAACCCTGCATAAGCTACATTCACCCACACTACACCAGGAGCGACTGGTGCTTTGCTTTGTGTTTCACAATGATGAAAATAGTGGGTGTCGGATGTCAATATGTTCCATATGGATGTAGTGTACAATGTATACGCCATGTATCTAAACTGTAAGAAAGCAGAGGCCTGTCAGCTTTGTGTATGGTTTGAGAAAATATATAATCCCATTAATAGTTGTTTGCTTTCTGTCAAATGTAATTAAAAGCACACAGTGCTCTAATGTACAGCTATGTAACACCAATGCCAAAGAAAAGCAAACACATTAATTCATAGGAGTTCATGGCTGATAGCGTATCTAGTCTGATAATAAACACATTTTCCTGCTGTGACCTTTCATGCTAAGCTTCATGACAGATGCGTGTATTGTTATGAATGTTATCACTCAGCGAGAACATTTATCTTAATATGTTTTAAACAGTGAAGTGGAAAAAAAAGATGAACAAACTCCACACGACACATCATACAAGCATGGTTCTTCTAAAGCAGTTTCAGCACAGCCAGTTTACAAAGAGTTACGTAGGTAGACGGTGAATAAGCACAACTGAATTCTGGTTTGAAGATTCAACAAGAAAACCACTATGAAATGAAAAATGAAAAGAGCTTGTGAAATGCAGCACCACAAGTTCAACAAGGTGTCCTCTGTTCATTCTGAAGAGTTAGGCTACCTCTGCAATTGATTTCTTCCAAGAAAATGACAGCAAAAGTAAAAAAAAAAATATATATATGGACAAACTATTGCTGAGTGTCTTTGTTAAAGAAAGCTTCAATGTCTATGAGTTTCAAGCACATTTTTCCAACCTTACAGACGGCAAAAAATCAATAAACCTATAGACTTTTGAAACCTGCTTGAATTGTGCATTGCATCACAGAGAACAGTATGTTTTAGTCATAAACACAATATTATGACTTGGTCAGACATTAAGAATGAGCTGAGAAATGTGCACTGCATTAACTCTAGACAGTAACTTTAGCCATTTTTACACAAAGATCCTGGAAAAAAGGTGAGATGGTGATCCCACCTTTTTTTCCCACCACTGACTGATTTCCACAGCCAAAGGAGTAACAGAGGTGAGACAGGCTGGACTTTAACACAGCGGACCTGTGTTAAGGAATCAAATGGGCGGTGACGCAGAGCCGCATATAGCGTGATATATAACTTGCGCATCACACATACCCCAAGCATAGTGGTGTTGCTAACCTCTCCAGAGTCAGCCCGTCTTTCACCGTTTTACAAATGTTAGCATGGATAGAGTCCTCCACCCAAAGTCACAACAGCTTGTGGATCTTGGCGTCTCCCCAGTTTGACATCTTTCTGGTCGCACTGATATGTTTGTTTACTGTACACAGCCCACACTCATTTTTAAATCCCCCTGGCGTGGGGGCTGCACACACAACACGTCATCATAACATCACACCTTGGTTGCGAAACGAGAGGTGTTCCTTTTACACAACATTCCGGAATCCTGATTCCACCTTCCACCAATATAAGAAATGCCAATGGTTACTCAAAAGAAATACCTTCAGGTTTTACATGTAATTGTCAGTGTCATAAAATGTGAAAAACCACACTTTATTCCACGTTTGTTTTTTTGTTTGGGTTTTTATTTTTTGTAGATAATTTTCTAAAGTAAACAGCATCTGCAGCAACAGAGTCAAACTTTTTCTATACTCTATACTTTCCTCTGCCCTAAAATGAATGAACATTGGCTTGTAGACAACCACCTTACGAATGTGAATGGTGGCAAAAAGCCAGAAAAATATTTGAGCCTGGTTTCCCTCCTTTCCCATGCATTCCAGCTGGTTCTGCAGAGATAAGCTGCAGCTTTGGATGATTAGCTTCAACCAACAAAAAGCAACATCACTATTTAACCTACAAAGATAACTCACAATATTTCCAAAGTTGACTCACTCCTTCTGCTATCGTATGATTACACAGAGTATAAACACAAGTTTAGATGTGTAAAACCCTTCAAACAGATAAATGTTCCTCTAACAATCTATGACAGTAAAGCATTAATCTTGTAGACAAATTTTCTATATTTCAAGCACTGAAATTGCCTGTGACTCCAATGACTTTATAAACTGTGATTAGGCTCATTTCACTCACAAAAACGCTGATCACTGGGGACTGTCGAAATTATACTCTGACTTGACCAATTACTAAAGATTTTTTGAAAAAAAAAAACCAAACTCCTAATTGGCAGTCATTGGACGTGGTTGTGTCTGAGAGAAACAGCCCACTGAATGTGTCCTTGTAAAATCCTGACAGTGCTCTTGGGAAATGTAATTTCTCCATTGTTATGAAAAACCTTCACTCTGTTCTTGCTGTGGGAGTGATGTGTGTACCCAGTTCCAGCTGCCTCTGCCAAGCAAACATGAAGGCTTGAATGGCTTTTAAATAGTACGGAGTTATATTTAATGAAAAGAGAAGAAATGATATATATGCTGGTAGGTGTGGTGTAAGTCAGAGAACTGAGATGATAAAAACAGTTTGGGTTGTCTGGCTCTAATGTGATGAGGATCATACGGACAGATGGCTCCAGACATATGGGTACTTACTGACGGTCTTTCCTCCGTTTCTATAAATTCCTCGATCATGATGGAAGTGCCAGATGTACATACAGTATGTGCTGTCAAGCCAGAGGTTAGAATTTTGAAGGACCATTGTGTCTCTTTGGTCACCTTTTACATCAGGCTGCACTTTGATGGCTCACATGGCTTCACATATCTGGTTGATGGGCAGGAAAGATGTGTGAATGACTGCTTGTCAGTTGAATGTGTAAACAACATGCCAGAGTATCATCTATGGCAGTGAAGAAAAAGGTTGAAAGCTGGAATGCACTGATCAAATCAGAGCCTGACATGTTTCAACTCTACTTTGTCTACAGACACAGTTGTGTCACAACATCAGTCTGTTTGCACCATTAAAAAGCTCTTACTTGATGGGAATGTTCCAGTAAAGTTTTCCCTTTTTTCCAAATTGGTGAGAAACACCTGAATTTACTGGGTTTCCCTGGAAGATGTGTGAAGAATGCCATGTCACTGTGATGGCCACAGCCACACATGGGTAATATCTGTTCAAACACTACCACCTCATTAGTTTTTTATATGGCATTATTTCCATAACTTTGGTTGGTACCACATGGTCTTTTTAGTTGCACTTAGCCATTCATTAAACATACACAGTTTAGTTATCCTGCCCCCCTGGAGGGGAGGCAAGGGGTATTGTTTTTTCGTTTGTTTTTGTTTGTTTGTTTGTCTGGCTGGTTGTCTGTCTGTTTGTCAGCAACTTTACACAAAAACTACAGGACCAATTTCCATGAAATTTTCAGGAAACATGCAAGGTGGTGCAAAATAGATCCCATTAAATTTTGGTGAATATAGGTCAAAGGTCAAGGTCACCAAAATGTGTTTTTGTAATGATAAGAGATAGGGCAAATCAGGAATTTCCTTTTCATTCCTGCATACTCAATTTTGCATATAACTTCTTTTTGCTCTCACTGTTGATGTGCATTGACATCAGAACCTTAAAAGCCAAATTTGAAGACTCAAAGTCAAAGGTCAAGGTCGCAATAAAGGTCAAAATCTAATTTTGGATATAACTTTTGAACTATTCATCTTTGAGACTTCCAGTGAGCACCAAAATGCTCGTCTTTCAATTCTGCATCTTGTGTGTATAGATTTGGACCAATTGTTGACTGAAGAGGTCAGGGGTCACTCGGTCAATACCTAAAAAACTAAAATGGACAATAACAGAAAAACGAGTGGAGACAGAGACTTAGTTACTATTATTGACAGATAGGAAACCTGGCATGGGCTTCAAAACCATGACCTCTGACTTTGAGTGACCTTGAAAGGTCAAAATCAAGGTCAC
>JAPQRP010000002.1:27036261-27049104 GCA_037367295.1 Apogon hyalosoma
TGCGATGTACTGGCGACATGTCCAGGGTGTACCCCGCCTTCGCCCTTAAGTGGCTGGGATAGGCTCCAGCGACCCCCCTGACCCTAGTGAGGATAAAGCAGGTTCAGAAAATGGATGGATGGATGGATGGATGGATGGATGGATCATTTGTAACCATTTTTGATTTTTTTGGGAGGGTAAATAAAAATCCCTATCTGAACCTTTAATCCTGTCTCCTGGTTGCCTTACTGCTTGGTCCTTAACAACTATCATAGCTCCTTTTTCGGGTTCAGAGGAGGTGTGAGCACTGCTTTGATAACACCATTATCACTACTGCAATTCACTTTTTTTCTATCGATTTGGGGTTAAAATGTTGTACTGGTTGTTAAGTGTTTGCCATGTTCTGACCGTATCAAATTGTGAATCAAATTGTGCAAATTTTTTTTTCTGAATGAATGATTTTAAATAAAGAAAATTAATAAAATTCACTAAATCAGATTATCAGGGACTGCAGTGTTTTAGTTTCATTTTCATTCACTCACTCATTTTCCAAACCACTTAATCTTTGAGAGGGTCAAGGAGCCTATCCCAGCTACCAACAGAAGAAGGCTGGGTACACCCAGGATGGGTTTTAGTTTTACTCTTTTGCAGCATTTTTATTTTCTATGTAATTCTGATCTTTTTTTCACTTATGAATAATTTAAAAGTACAGATAACATCTGGTTTCTACAACTTTCATTGAAGACTGAAAATCAGCCTATAAATGTACAAGAAATAATACTTTGACATTTATTGTGGCACCAACTGATATGAATGTTTTTAACCACGATAATAGTTGGAACATATCGTCCACCTCTAGCTGTAAAATATGATAAAAATACTGCAAATATAAATTAGATCTGTTTTGGAGTAGAAACATAACCTATAATAACTCTTATATCACTTGGTCCTGTGTCTGTTGACTATTTTCATATTTGTTCATGAACTAAAAGGACATACATTTTCAAGTCAGCATCACCCACATGTGGCTGTGTAGTTTATATATGTATCTAATAATAATCATCAGTAATAACTTGAACAGTGAAAGCTTCCATTTAAATGTGCGGCATGTTTGCTTCGTGATTTATGAGGTACGCTAAAATTAACTATAGAACTGTCAAAGTAAACAAAAGTACATGAGGCATCTAATATCAGCCATCTGCCTGTACCTGAGTCAAGCTCTGCTGTTATAGTTTGTACATCACATCAGTACATGTACAACATCCTATAGGTGTTGATTAATCAGCCTGATTAAAATTGGTCCATTGGTGGCTGTAGTGTATACAGTATTTGCTTGATCACAGTTAAAAGGTTCAGAGATGATTAACAAAATACTGGTCTGCATCACATCCTCTTGTTTTGTTGATATGTTTGATCCTCAGTGATTGTATTTTTTTTACTTTACCTTATGTAAAGATTGTATTAAATGTCAGTTAATTTTTAATTTTTTGTCCTTCTAACACTGATTCTTATGAAGCTCTTTAGTTAATATTGTTGTACTGTATATGACCTCAAATGTGTCCATGTGTGCATTCATGTTATATTTTGACCCTTTGTCATGGCTTACAGAGGTGAATTTCTTTATTTACTCACTGATGACACTGACACCAGCAGAGACTGGACTTTCCAGCCTACAGAGAATACCTACTGACTCAACATGCAGCCTCACAGCTATGCGACACTCTAAGCCAGTTAAAAATGTAAAGCTCCTTTGACAGGCCGACAGTTATGAGGCGAGAGTCAAGAGCATCAAAGGTGCACATGAAGACAAGAGTTTCTCTCTCAGTGGATGCAAAAAGGGCACATTTTTCACTTGTGTGAAAGGCAGTGCTGTGTTTTTCATTTCGAGCAAATTTCCTGTTTTCTTTATCATGTTCACGCTTCTCCCACTTCCCTTTTTCATGGACGGTGCTGGAGATGTTGCCACTAGTGCTTCCTTGCTCCTCTGTAGTTTTGTTTCTGATCAGTCACGTGACAGGAACAGGAAAAGAGGAACCTTGTGTAAACAAATAAAGCTTTTCTGAGAGTCGCAGTTTGGCTGAAAGGATGCGACGCGGGAGTCGTTCAAAAATACACAAAGCTTTCCACAGCAAAATCCTTATGAGAATGACATGTCTGGAGTTTTCTGTACAAAACCGATGATAGAAACTAGTATGACTTCATATCACACTGATACGAACTAAACTCACATTCAGAGATTTTTCAAGGCTTTTTCAAGGTTAAAGAGCAATCTAAGTGACAAAATGACTACTCAACTATTTCAGCGATACAGTATCTGGCAAACAGCCA
The DNA here is from genome assembly GCA_037367295.1 of Apogon hyalosoma. Taxonomy (NCBI): domain Eukaryota; kingdom Metazoa; phylum Chordata; class Actinopteri; order Kurtiformes; family Apogonidae; genus Apogon; species Apogon hyalosoma. Next base: position 27,038,569 of record JAPQRP010000002.1, read on the forward strand.
GTGCTGTGGCATTCTGAAATAGCTGTGAATGTCCAGTGAGGGACAGGAGGCCAGGCAGGCCACATCACAGACCTGCTCTCTGGATGTGGAGTCAACCAGCCTCAGGCACATCATAGACTTACTCTCTGTGTCTGAAAGACATAAAGCCAACTTCCTCTGTCATCTGGATACAAGGCCAGGCCAAGCCAGGCGACAGGCTGACTGGCAGCCCAGCTTTGATTTCATTGTTACCATGAAGGAGGATGACATCCACTATGTCCCTGTCCTCTCCACTATTTGGGAGTCAGGCCTTCCCAACATCCTGCCAGAGGAGGAGTGTAAAATTAAGGATGCAGCGACAAGCCATCTGGGCCAGCTTCCTATGTTTCAACCCTCTGTCCCTGACTAAATCTTCCTGTACCTGCCTCACAGGCCCACCGGACACCTCCATTCTTCCTCTGCGTCCATCCTTTTTTGCAAGTCATCATTTATCATTGAGAAATAGTTTCCCCTGCAGAGATGGTAACTGAGTAAATTCTGGTCAATGTTTTTACTGTCCTAAATCATCAATTGCAAGCGATGAGACTTCTGTGTTGAAATATCCCTGAGTACAAGCAAGTGCCAAAGATTAGCGCAATCCAGGCCTGCTGTGATGTTTGCACACTAACAAAACTCCTGCTGTGAGTGGTTTGAGGCCCAGTTTTAAGGAGCCACATTGCTGTGCTTGTTATATAATTGCTGGTGCTTCAGTCTCTGGTACTGCGGCACTTGTCCCACTGAGCTAAATCACTATGGCATCTTAACTTGCCATAAAAAACAAGGACAAAGTAGGGAGTACCCAGTCAACAATTTGGTGGTGTGTCGTGCCAAAAACAGAGGAAGCTGGCAATTTCCTCAGGTTTTGCCAGTGGACGCTTTCCCATGAACCCCAAGTGACCTCCAGTGACAAGGCAAGAGATATCATTGACCAGTGCAGTACTACACACACTAGTAACAAGCCGGACTGCGCAGCAGTTTCAACATAATGGCGATGGCGGCTCTCGTTAGATAAGGGCTGCAGATGATGCTTGTTCCTTAGCAACCCAAGCACATTGGAGTGTTGTTAATAACCGTGTGACAGATACTGTATCCCAGGATCCATTTTCTGCTTTCGTGTGTCCCTTCACATCTGTCAAGTGATCAACAAAAAAACTCGATAGATGTCACGAAGCAATATTTCGTACCATGTCCCACAGCCCTCCAGAGCTACTTAGACTTAACAAGGTTTTGTAGTCGCAGCTCCTGAAACCTGTGTTACTAGCCTTGTACACCTAAATAAGAATTTGTAACTGTTTAGACCCAGAAAGCCAAAATCCCCAAGAGCAATACAATCACCAGTCCTCAATTAACAACAGCAGTGATTTAATTTATTTCTTCTTCCAGATAAAAGCATTTATCCATAATCATTTTTGTCTCTTCCTAAGTAGGTTATAACACTCAAAGAGTTATAGTTCAACTATTCAGAGAGCATGGCATCACTAAAATTAATCTTGGACTGTCTTAGGACTCTGGTTCCTCCACTATGAAACTCCTACCTGTGTGAACATGAGGGAAAGTATGCAGAGAGAAAGAAAATCAATAGGTTAAACCTTCTCTCCGTGGTAATGGTAAGTGTGGGAGAGTGTTTTAAATGCTATTTCTGTAAGGAAAATGTGCTGCGCTTGAGTAAAGTGGGGACTGGTTGTTTCTAACGTTTAATTTTCACAGCAAGGACACTGCAAGCATGCTAAAGGGTGAGTCTGAAAGGACACCGCTGAGAGGTGTCGCTTTTCTGATGCTATTTCTTCCTCTGGTGGCATGTAAGACAGTGATTGACAGTGATAGTCATACTGATCTTGACAAAGACAGGAGAAGCTGTAAAGTGTCCTAATACTGGGGTAACAACTGTTTCAAGCACCTAATTGTCCTCAGTAATGTTTGGATTAAGCCATGAGAGGTCAGTCAAAGACCTCTGCCATCGCAAAATCTGGGCACAGAAACACACAGAGGTCAGAAATATGAAAACAAAAATACCACAGATGGTTTTCATCAACATCTAACACCAACTCGGACACATATTTGGCTTAGGCTGCAGATTCCTGGTGCTGAAAGAGCTTATCGCTCAGCCTTAGTCCTATTTAGGATGTTGGTGCTTTAGTGTGAGATCCTGATGATACTTGATGAGAAACCAGTGAGTAACCAGACATTGAAATGCCCAGGGGCCCTTGCTGCTCTGTGTCAGTGACGAGTGAAGCAAAGGACTGCCTATTTATTTGGATTTTACTGCAGAGAGCTTCCCACACGGCGCAGCAGAATTCCGCTCTCGTCCAAGCAGCTCTCCAGCTGATAGAACAAGATATTCAAGGACAGGCGCAGAGGGTCTGGTCCTCGGGGTCCTGAGGTTGAATCCTGAGATCAGTGCTGAGAATAGGGGGCTGCTGTTGGCTAAAACAACTCAACCTCTATAAGTGGATGACTAGAAAAATACCCAGAGTTGAGAGTCAGATTTCTGGGATGATCTGATCAAGCGGAGGTATGCGTACAAAAAACACTCTTCTAAAAGCAATATCAACACTATGCACCCGGGACAGAGGGTAAGCCAAAGATCATTCTGCTTCACAGCTTCAGGAAAAAAATTATTCACTGCCTTTATATGCAGCCTTTTTCAATAAAAAGTAGTTAAGTTAATCAATAACCTACAATCAACCTCACAGTGCTATGGAGGTGTGATTCTACACAGATGTCTCTCAAAAGGATAGAAATTGTGCACTTGTACAATAAATGTTTTTGAACAATCATAATTCAGATGAAATACAGATTTTAAGAAGTAAATGGTAGAATATGGCTCAGGGTTTAATCTTAACGCATCATACATCCAGCTGCGATGTAAATTAAATCCCCTCCCGCTAAAAAGACAATGACTTCTGGGCTGGCAGATCGACAATCTGTTCTGCTTCAGTCCTCTCTGCTCATAGTAACAGGATATCAGCATTATTTTTGCATAAGACTGTTGAAGTATCTCACACCTTTTATTTGGATTTTAGAAATAAATGTAGGGGTCAAGAGGTTGAAGAAAGCACTTCAGACTCAAGAGCTAACGGATGGCTGAATTTTCTGAATCAGGACCTTTTTATGCCTGAGAAATGAAAACACATTAAAAAGGTAAACTTCTGAGTTCAAAGTTCATCCTTTCGATTTTAGAGGTGGATCATACTTTAGATGAACGGAGGGATAAAAACTAAAATGATGCATTTTGAATGAAAAGTGATACAAAAGTGACTAAGATAAGCTGTTTGGCAACCACCACCTTGGTAATAACTGTCTAAGTTTCTAAATATGACATTATATTCTATCATTTGGTGTTTTGTTTTGTTTTGTTTTTTTTTGACACGCACAATCTAACACATTGGTGTAAGATGTCCCATAGCTGTAAAGTTGTAATGCTGTAATGTGGTGTTCATCAGGGTTGAGATCTGGTATCACAAGAGTTTCCTTTTCATCAATCCATTCAGTGGATGGGACCACTGTGATCCATGAAAAGACACCCCCATAAGGTTTCCCCTATAATCTGTTACCAGTCTGTATCATAGTCCATCAATTCATGACACTCACATGAAGATCACAGTATAATGCCCCGTGCACATGAAAACAAAATTATGTCAATCCGCAAAAGTTTAATATCATTTCGGCCTTTCATGCACATGACACCGGTGTTGCCAGTGCCCTGAAACTGTACTTTTGGAAAACAGGTCCCAGAGAAAAATGTCACAACGCTGCGCTCAAGTTGTCATGTGAATAGGTAAAACACCAGTTTTTGGAAATGATGATGCCATAGTACCACGTGACCAGAGGAAGAAAACTCCGACATAACAACCGGTAACAACAACAACAGTGGCAGATTACAGAGATGTGTTTGTGCTGCAGGCACTGCTAAGTTTATTAGCACTTCGACTGGTTTCATACGTGCATTCCCCATCTTCTTCTTCTTGTGTTCATGTTTGTATTCAGCATGCTGAAGAAGGACCTCATGTGCATGCTCACTGCATCCTTCTATGATTTTAGTGTATCCTGTATCTGCATCTGTGTACAGTGCCACATATAGGTGTGGCATACGTGTTACACCATTTTAACCCAGTTTTCCTGTATCCACCTAGACACAGATATTTCTTGAAATGATACATGTATGGACGTGAAAATTTTTGAATTCCCAAAAGAAAAATACCATGACCGTTCTCACCTGGACATAGCTTAAATACCAGGGTAACAGTGTACAGTTAAGTTGCTCTGAGGACAGTTGTGTGGTGAGTAACATGACACAATGACACTCCCAACTATTTTATGAAGCTGGTGTTTGTATTTGATAAAATAAAAACAATTCATGTTCATGTTTTTTCATTTGCAATAAAAAGTAAAACTCCAAGGTAAAGGAGGATGTCGCTTCATGAAACATCCAGTGATCAAGTTATTACAGTTAAAAATCCTTTGGGAGTTTGGATGTTGGTACCAAATTTGATGCCAAGGTTTCCATTAGTTGCTAAACCATGACTCTGGGGCAAATGTCCTGAGAAATGTCTGACAGGGCTCTTAATTTTTGCATTTATTGGATGCAAAACAATTTCAAAGCAAAATGAAACAGTTGAGGATGGAATTTTGAACACATTATGATGTCTATATCTACTGGAAGTAGATATTATTTATGGACAGGCCGTTCCAAGTCACCTTGGATGGAAACAAAATCATTCTCCTGAAATGGATTTCATGATATATTAGCACTCATTCCTCTCTAAAAGCAGATCCACTGTTTATCTGTTTCTCCAAATGTGACCCACCCAACACAGCTCAGTGATATTTATGAAATGAGAGCAATCTCTCCACCCTGGAGTTATGATTTGGATAGCCATATGGCGCAGGCCCCATACAAAAGTATCCCCTGTTCTTTATGAACAGCTGTTCAACAGCAATCAGTGATGAACAACTCAGCCTAAAAAACATACACATTCAGTGACTTGCCAAAACTGAAAACAACCACAATCATTGCTGCCAGACAGCACAGTCAATCAGAAGCATGTGATTCACTGCATACAGATAAAATAATACAATTGCAACAAACACTTTTGAATTCATTCACTCAGTTTGACTTTTTTCCCATGAATTTGGTGTACAACTTAACATATGTCAATAATAACAATAAATCAGCGCTTATAGTGAGTTCACAGTAAAATATTCAAGCAGCTCAAGTTTATACTGCACACACTATTAACTCTTTCAACTTTCAACTTGTTTTACACACATAATAAAGATTACATGCAAACACCACTCAGAGATTGGGAAGGGATCTGACCCCCATCAGTTAGCTCTCCTCCCACTCTTAACTCCAAGATGTGACCTACATACCTCCATAACCTCCATAACGCTGTGCTGAAGCATCTGCAGCAGAAACGCACACAAACTTCACATTTACACAAACTGCAGATTTGTTCTTTCTTTCACTCCTTGAGTTTAGCATCATCAATGAATAACTGCATCTTTATCGAACACAACAACAGCATGCCTCCCCCTAGTGCCTATGTGAATGGTGACTTGAAGATCCCTGCTGGATTCTGTATTAATTCAATCCCAAATTTTGGATCAGAAAGGGACACGGTTAATCATTTATGAACATAATGCTATAATGTGTATTTATAGATGCATCCTGTGTAATGCCAGTGAGAAAAACAGATTGTGAGGATTAAGAAGAGAACAAGGTGCACTGGTTTTAATAAAATGATGACATGCCTTAAATCATGGAAATAAATAAATTAAACTGGATTCAATAGTCCATCAAGTGTCAAAAAAACTGAAGCTCAGTTTCTGTATCTTTGGCCTTTGTCTGAAATCGCAGTTTAACATTGAGAAAACTTCCAGCATCTACGGATAAAAGTTGAATAAATTAGAAATCATTTAAGGAAAGTCCATAAAATAATAGTATAGGCATCTCATAGAAATGACGGGAAAGAAAAGTTATGAGAGAAAACTTTTTAACTCTCCTCACCTGATGCATATGCAATTCCAATCCAAGTCCGACAGAAAAGCGTAAAATCTGTCTTCATCTCCAGATCTCCAGGTCAAAATAGAGCAGCAGCCGATGTTTTCATAAAAGTCGTTTTTTTTTTTTGTTTTTGTTTGTTTGTTTGCTTGTCTACCGACGGTGGGAAAGGTGTAAAGGTGGTCTGAATGAAAGTCCGTCAGTGGTAAAAACTCAGGTGAACCTCGACTAATCGATGTCTGAATTCTGCAGTGAAGACAGGACGAGTAAGCCGGGAATGCTGAGGAAAAGAAAAGTAAAAACACGACACGCACACTCATGCGTCTTTTTTCCGTTTTGCCAAAAGGATGCATACGGCTCTGAATGGGATTTACAATGATTTCCCTTTCCTTTTTGCCCGTGAACGCAGCGCGCGCGCACACACACACACACACGCACACACCCATCCACTTCATTAAACAGGCTCAAACTGAGACGGAATGGGGGGGGGGGTATGTGCATTGTCGTGGGTGTGTGTTTGGGGGTCTTCCTCACACCTATGGCAGATTTCCTTTTGTAAGACCCCCTACTCAATCTGATCAGCAATAATAACCTATAATGCATTAAATGGGACATTACAAGTAATAAGAATATATGTGGAAAAAGTTTTGTTATAAAAGTGTGGATAAAAAAAGACCCCAAAGCCAGAAAGATAAGAGAATTAATAATGTTCACAGAGGCTGTGGATTTCCATCTGCTGCTTTGTAGATGCTTCAAGGCATATTAAATCCACATCTAAATAGCACAGCAGGTAATCCTAATTCCTTCAGAAATGTATAAATGTCTGCACTGTCACCACAGGAAGTAGAAAATCCGAGTAAGACAAAGCCTCTGGGGGGAGATTAAAAAAATATGACATGATGTTTTCTCAAATGGTCAGTTTTCTCTAATCCACAAAATAACATAGTCATTAACTCAACCAGACGTTAAACCACGACCATGACTAACTGAGATGTGCGCCCGCTGCACACACACCCAGCAGGTTATGAAACCACAGAAAATACATCTCCAAGCTGTTGTCCCTTGAGCAAAAAGCATCATTATTCTTTTGTTTAACCCTAACGTGCAGAAAACAGAAATGCCAGAGTAGTGAATGCATTCATTTTTATATCATCCATCCAGCCATGTTTAATTAATGTGAAAGACGTTGTAAAAGTGGCTTTGTAGATCCATTGTTCTCCGTTGCCTTCACTTCCCTGAGATGATAATATCAGTGTACTTGTGTGTGTTAAGACCAAATGTCAGCCATTAATTAAAGGTATAATAGGAGGAATATTATCCTCAATAAATTATGAACAAAAATTCTTTCATGTTCAATAAACAAGCTGAGCAGAAGTACCTGGGGAGTCAACCCACCATCATTTTTTAAATTATTTTTGTGGGGGTCAGATGTAATGATGACTCCAGTAAACAAATGAAACTGAGTAGAGTTCTTGTAGCCTTGTCCACGTCCTGTTAACCCCCCGCTATCCACACATCCACCCTCCACTGGGAGTCTTTAGAGTGTGAATAAGGATCATGTCCTAAGTGCACAAGCCTCTCTGACATGGTGAGCTGCCCTGTTTTATTTTACAGTCAGGGATTTTGAAAATTGAAAACTTGTGTACCGTACACAGACAAATAAGGTCAAAGTTAAAGGTCAGTCCAAATAATGCGCACTTGAACGAATACACAAATAAGCAGAGACTTCTGACGCCTTTAGGTGCTTCAGTCTGATGTAGGTGTAGTTCTGACTACACTCCTCATGGAGATCCACAGAACCCAGTTCACCTATTTGAACCATGATTATTCCCAGACACCTCTGCTTCTCAAGCACCACAAGTGTGCTGTAAAATCAATAACATGCACTATCTTCTTTGAGAAATGCATTACACCAATAATAAAACAGCCTGTCTCTAGACTCGCTGATGCTTCCAGGGCATGTTATCAGAGCTGCTGACTCTTCTCCAGTCCACCCAACAACAGCTGTTGATAAGATGCTTGAGAAAAAGTATTTTTCCTGAATAAGATAATTTTGTTGTTCTCAATGATTTAGAGCAGAGATGTCAAACTCACTTTCTTTCAGGGACCAGATTCAGACCAGTTTGATCTAAAGTGGGCCACACCAGTAAAATAATAACATAAAAACCTATAAATAATGACAACTACAAAATTTTTCTCTTCGTTTTAGTGCAAAATTGTTCTGATGGATGACTGAACTGGCCAGACAGCTCAGAAATACAAGCAGGAGCTCAGTCAGGTAAAGTGTTATATGTGTTTAAAAAAAAGTGCTATCAAACCATTAAAAATTTTAATCAGATTAATAACAGGGTTGCTGTGGATTAATTTCAGTTAAGCACAATTAAATATCAGTCATTTTTAATCTGCATTAATCAAGTTTCATTTTGTATGAGCAAACAGACTCAAGAAAGAAGGGAATATATATGCACTTAACATGTGTTTATTAAACACCTTCACCAGTTTCAACAAAACAACTTGAAACAACTGTTCCATCTTGAGGTTTTTTGTACTGAAATTTCCCATTGACAGGGCCAAAGTAATGTTTAGCATCTTCCATCTTTATGGGTTGGTTCTGATGTTTGTCACTACTGGAAAATTGCCCATTTGCACATGCGCAACACTACTTGGAAAAACTGCCCCAAATGTGTTGCCAGAGATGTTCAGAGTCAGTCTAAGCTGCAGATGGGTTAATTGCAATATGCTTTTTTTTTTTTCTTTTTTTTTTTTTTTTTTTTTTTAGTTTAATTGTGATGATAGATTAATCTGCATTAATGCATTAATTTTGACAGCCCTAGTTTGAAAGAAACAGTTGAGCTTGACCGGCAGCCAGTGCAGGGAAGAGAAAATAGGAGTAAGGAAGCATAATGTGTCAATTTAGGGTTACATAAAAATGACTTGGCTTGATGCCACATTATGCTGTTTACCTCGAACACAGGGATGTCAAACTCATTTTCTTTCAGGGGCCACATTCAGCCCAATTTCATCTCAAGTGCGAGACCAGGAAAATAATGGTATAATGACCTGGAAATAGTGACAACTACACATTTTTTTCTTGGTTTTAGTGCCACAAAAACCCTTAAATTATGACAATATTTACATTTACAAATTATCCAAACAAAAACTATGCAAATAACCTGAAAAAAAAAAACAAAAACAAAAAACAGAAATATCTTGAGAAAAATAAGTGCAATTTTAACAACTTATTTATACATGTGAATTATGGATCCGATCTACAAAGGGTAAAAACATTTAGTAACAGGCAGAATATTGTTAAAATTGCACTTAATTTTCTTTAGACATTTCAGTTTGCTCACATTTGTTCAGGTCATTCACATTTTATTGTTAAAAGATAGTTTGTTAATGTAAATATTTTCATAATTTAATGTTTTGGGGTTTTTTTTGCAGTAAATTAAAGAGAAAAATTTGGAGTTGTTAATATTTATTGGCTTTTTTTTTTTTCACATTCAACCGAGAAGAAAATTTGGAATCATTACTCATAGGTTATTATTCTAATATTACTTTACTTGAGATAATATTGATCTGAATTTGGCCTCTAAACTAAAATGAGTTTGACATCCTTGCTTGTTGATATTCTCAGTGTAATTTTTGCACTTTACATCCTGGTCAATTTAAAACCTTTAGTGGGCCATTTTTGACCCACGGGCCGGATGTTTGACACCCCTGATTTAGAGGGAAGACTCTGCCTAAAGCGAACCTGAGGAGAACTTCTCATTTGGATAGTGTGGAATAACAAGGAGTAAAAGGAGTGTTATTGTGGGCAAGCAGTCCCCTCAGATCCCTTATGGCAACCCACCTCTGTGACCTTAAAACACAGTGTTGTGATTGAATGGTTGTAATTAAAATGTTCCCTTGGTTTCAGCCTCTCACTGCCCTGGGCTTTAGAGTAAAATAAACGCAGTAAATTGTGTTGATAGTCTAACAAAGCTTTGTCCAGGGAGTTACTAAATCTCATTGTGAATATAAAACAGATAATGTTATAAAATGAAAGAAAATAGAAAAACAACCTGCACACATCAGCGTTCAGATGAGCTGTTCGGACAACAGTGATAACAAACAATAGCCCTTATGCAGGACAGCATGATTGTCCCTGCTGTGTCAGATGAAAGGTTTGAGTTTATAATCCTGCTGGCTCCAGAGAGACCACTCTGGACTCAAGGACCCGTCCTTGAAGTGTTAGCACCTCATCCGGCCCATCCTCAGGTCAGGAAACACATTACAGATCCACCGCCACTATCCTAGGAAGGATATGTGCAACCCACTGAAAATCATGCCCATGTGCCTGTGTGCCATAGCCCTGCACCCTGCCAGCCTGCTCTGAACAGCCTTTGATTTGATGCTGTTGCTGGCAGCCTAAACTCCTCATCAGTCATAGGTTATGTTTACTATTCAATGGTTCTTGAAAGCTATTGGATTAGTTGAATGAGCGTCTGTAGCGTCCTGCACAAATGAGTTAT
>JAPQRP010000002.1:27049425-27081901 GCA_037367295.1 Apogon hyalosoma
TGACAGATAAACAGTACCACAGTGCTTCAGTTTCAGCTTCAGTTTGTCATGTCTTTTATGGATTGTGATTGTCTCTCAATTTACCATATATTTTTTATTACTTTTTTTTTGTTTTTAATCAGTTACTTGAAATTTCAGGCAATCTCATTTGAATTCCAGGTGACCCCACGTGGGGTCCCATCCCCAAGGTTGAAAAACACTGCTCTAGGTTAATAAATGTTAGCTGCCTTCAAATAATCAGAACATACAGCGACATCAGTGTTTTGGAAATATATTTGATTTCTTCAAATCCTAAGGGAGGCATGTCTTATTGAGTACTAAATGCTTTCCAGTACATCAAAACAAATAGCCCAGAGAAGGTACAGTAGAGCTACAGGTAACTGCAGAGACAGATGATAATTCTGTTAGGTTGTCACTAGTTATCTAATTAAGTCATAAAATGAATGTCATTGCAATCATTGAGAGTTACTGTGAAAATTATGTAATTTAATTACACTTTGATTTAATTTAACACTGATATCAGATGGGTCAAATCTGAATACATACTCTCCTGAGTGAAAGGCTTATATAAAAGCTGCCCACGCCAAGACAGGTGGTCATGTCATCAGGCAGGAACATAATACAGTACTGGAAATTCAACAGTATTTTACATCTGAAACCAGAAAAGAACTCTAACATTACAGTACATTGATGGTGCATGTTTTTAGGACTTTATAGTTTTAGGACTGATGCCCAGTTTAACCCATAAAGACCCAAACATTCACTGTTTACCATAAGCATCTCCTGATCAAAAATGTTCAATAACTGTTGATCAACTAATCCTATCAATACATGTAAATAATTGGTGTTAAATGCAGTTTGTCATCTTTTTGTGGTCATCAGATATGACCCATTTGGACGTTCAGAGGCTCTGTAGTTACCGTGGAAACATATTTTCTACAACGTTGATTCACCAGTAAAAGCCATGGAGTTTAACAAATGACAGTGGATGGATACACTTGTTTTATGTTCAGTTATTGATATATTTGCTGAAAAAGTCACTTTTTCTTCAGTTTTCTCTGTTTCTGATAAACTAACACTCAACTTTACTCTGAGCTTTTATGAACATCTATATGATCAGTGAATTAAATACAGGAAAATACCTGATTTTGACTTAAAAAATGCAAAATACAGAGGATATTAATATAATAAATGGTGATAAATCACTTAAGAAATGTTAAATATAGAAAAAATTCGATTGCGAACTGCCACAAAAGTAGCACTGGGTCTTTATGGGGTAAGACATTTGTCTGATGTTGTAAGTGCCATTTCTTCAAAGTACTGTAATGAAAACATTTTATCGCATTTTTACAGGTAAATTGTAATGTGTTCACTATGGGTTTGTTAAAAATTCTAATAATCCTCCTTAAGTCCCTCTTGCTTATGGCAAAGACTCTTACAATAATTTAAAAAAAAACCTAAACCCTGTACCTTAGCTGAGGGAATGTTAGCACTGTTACATTCATTGCCCAATGTTTGATGCTAGTTCATTGCACTTTGATTTTGCTTTGTTCTTTCTTGAAAACTATCCTGTTTTATTTTTTATACAATAACAATAAAGTATTAAATAATTTAATTCTAACAGAGGATGTAGAACCTGCTAAGAGATGAAAACAACCACCCTTGGACATAAATGTGGTGCTGATCCTTATATTCTTTTGTTTTTATGAATTCAGAGCATTGAGGGCGATCTGCATTTACCCACCCCTTCCATGTTGCCCATGTTCAGGAAACGCGCCAGTCATGCATTAGTGCTGTTCATTATGACACTTTCCAGTCAGTGGAGGAGGCATGAGCATCCTGCTTCAGCATGCCCCCGAGGCCCACTCCGGCATCCCCACTGTCACTCTGTTTATCTGACCTTTCACCTGGCAGGAGGAAACAGGACGTCGGTGCCCGATGTGTTTGTGAAGATAACAGAGAGCCCGCCTATTTTTTGCTGTGTAAATGTCAAAAGATTGCTTGTGTATTCAGAAGTTCCAGTCCAGGTGCAGGAGCGTCAGCCCCCTCCTCCTGCCCACTGTCTCTAGTGTTAAATGACTTTGGATTCTCATCAACCACACCATTCATAACTGTGCATTCTGCTTTGATGATTCTTAATAACATCCTTGATTATTTCAAGTGAGGTCATATAAGTGTGCTGGTTCACAGCTGCAGAAACAATCACAGATCTGATGTTTATTTAAGACAGAACAGATGATTTACCATATTGGCTACAACATATTGTACAGTAACTGAGTGGACATTTACAACCAGTCTGTTTACTTCTGAACATAAAGGCACAAGTTTACAACTTTTTACAATAAAGACAAATCAGCGGAGGCTAACTTCATACAATGAAGGTAGACATGAAGTGAAATAATGAAACTGTGCTGAAGGGTGGACATGGGCATTGGCAATCAGCTGTATTCAGAAAACACAAACCACGAAAATGAAGTGCACTATTTAAAAAAAAAAATAAAAAATCTGCAAAAAACATGAAGAACCATTGAACAACCAACAAACACTAATCAAAGGAGAGGATCACAGGTCATTTTTGTTGATTGGTCTAATTCATAGTGTCATTTGAAAGGTCAATTCTACTAGTGTAAAACATACTTGGTTGAATAGTGTGCAGTTCCTAATACGAACTTGACTAAATTCAACACAAAAGGGTAGAATATATTGTTTTTTTAAGGCTTTCAAACCAAAATGCAAACTGAATGAGCCTCTTCTGGAAGATCACATGTGAATTGATTTTTATATGCCAAACAATGGCAACTTTTCTATTACATTTCAAGGTTTTTCAGGTTCTTTTGACAAATAATGGATGTATCTGGTAGTTTTAAATCATAAAACCATAGAGAGAAACAGTTTTAAACAGGACAGTCTGAAAATGAGTTCTCTTATCAAGACTGCACTATGGAGCCATAACTCAAATAAATGGCACTTGTGTCTCGCAGCAGCTGAGTGGGAACAGTCTTTGGTCAATATGTGAATGGCCATCCCCTACATACTGAGAAGATTTCATTGACTGTGCTAGTGTTAGCCAGACAAAGGGGCGGGGGGGTGATGGAGGAGCTTGATAGGGTGAGGCTTCTGATTGCCGTCACTTATGCACGGGCTGAAGAAAGGGAAAACCTTGCCTCTGGGCCCGTTGGTGAACTGGTAGATCAGAGTCATGTCATCAGCGTTGTAGAAGGACACTCGTCGCTCCTCACACTCCAGGAAGACCCCGACCCTCTGAGGGGAGGAGACCAGGTGCAGCATCGACGGCGGCTGGGTGCCCGCCGAGTACTGGTTTCCGTTCCGTAGCCGGATTGTCCAGTAACCGTTCTCCGGGCTCAGCTTGACACGAGCTTGCCTGTCCACGGTCTCCGCAGCCACGCCGAGGTCCCACTTGGGTTTGGACCCCAACTCAACCTCCCAGTAGTGTTTCCCCAAATGGAAGCCTTGGGAAGCTAGAACATTGATGCACTGGAGGAAGCGCTTGTTGTTAGACTTGTGTTTGACTCCTGCGTCATACTCGACAGCCATGGTTTGGTCTGCAGACAGGCAAATGCTTGGGTGCGCCGTGTTGATATCAAAAGTTAATGGCGTGGGACCTTGAGGGTGAAACAATTTATAGTGAAAGTGATTATAAAATTCAATATAGTGTTACATTTTAAATTGAAACTATATCCTATCCGTGTCATTGCTGTCGTAATACTACCACTTCAGCGCAGTCGTGATTTTTTTCAGTAATGATTTCCACTATTGAGGTAGAACCAATTACTGAATGCTCAGAAAGGGATATTACCTGGCTTTAAAGACTTGAACATCTTTCTCCATATTATGTACTGTAACGGGGCCATGTATTTGATGCTGAAAGCATTCGTATCAAACTCTGGGGCAAAATCCACCGGTGCATATGGTCTGCTGGAAAAAGCAAACATACATTTAGTCACACACTAGGTCATTTTCTTTCAGGACTAATGACACTGTCTGGATATAAATGGAGGTGTAAATCAAATAAGCATTTGACAGGTGGGAAAAAAGGCAATCAGTCAGTCATAACTGTAGAATGTAGGCTTACCTTAGCTGTGGGAGCTGGGGAGACAGAAATAAAAACAAAATCCCATTAGAGGCTCTAGGTTGTAAACTGATACTCAAGTCAGATTAGATGCCATTTATTTTTTTCAACAGTTACATGCGATTTACATATGTTCAGCTTTGATTTTCTGCGTTTGCGAACTACCTCTCAATAGCATTTCTTTTTTTGCCCCATCCTCAGGCCTTACCTCAGTTAGTATGGTTTTCTCTGTGGCAGCACTGGCCTGTTCCAGTGCCCTGATATTCTCCTCCAGTTCACTCAGGGCCTGTTCAACTGGCTCCAGGTGCTGCTGGACTTTCTCCAACTCCTCATCCTGTTCTCTCTTTAGCTGCTCCAGTGCAGAGGTCTCCTCATCATCCAGAATTTGACGGAGAGCTCTGAACTCTCCACAGACTCGAGTCTGAAGATCTGCAGTAACTCTCTGAGACGGATAGGATGGAATGGCGTTAGAACAGGGGTGTCAAACATGCGGCCTACGGGCCAAAACCAGCCCGCCAAAGGTTCCAATCCGTTCCACAGGACGAATTAGCAGTGAAAAAATTACACTGAAGGTATTAACAGTCAAGGATGTTGAAGTCATTTTAGTTCAGGGGCCACATTCAGACCAATGTGATCTCAAGTAAAATAACCTAAAAAAAAAAGACTCCAAATTTTCTTCTTGATTTATTGTGAGAAAAAATAATATTACACTATAAATAATGACAACTCTAATTTTTTTCTGCAAAAAAAGAAAGAAAATATTTACATTAACAAACTGTCCTTTGAGAATAAAATGTGAATAACATGAACAAATATGAACCTGAAATGTCTCAAGAAAATTAAGTGCAATTTTAACAATATTCTGCCTGTTATCTAATGTTTTGTGTGTATAAATGATAAGTTGAGGCATAACATTGTTAAAATTGACCTTATTTTTCTTAAGATATTTCAGTTTTCTCCGATTATTCACATCTATTTTGTTTGGATAGATTGTAAATGTAAATATTTTCATAATTTGTTATTTTGTTGTGCTAAAACAAAGAAAAAAAATTGTAGTTGTCATTATTTATAGGCTATTAAGCCATTATTTTACTGGTCTGGCCCACTTCAGATAAAAATGGGCTGAATGTGGCCCCTGAAATGAGTTTGACATCCCTGTGTTTGAGGTCAACAGCATAATGTGGCATTAAGCCAAGTAATTTTTATGTAACCCTAAATAGGCACATTATGCTTCCCTACGCTTATTTTAACTTCCCTGCACTGGCTGCCAGTCAAGCTCACCATTATTTCTTTTAAACACATATAACACTTTCCCTGACTGAGCTCCTGCTTGTATTTCTGAGCTGTTACCCCTTAGTCTACTGTCCAGCCAGTTCAGTCATCCAATCAGAACCCTTTGTCCGTACCATGTAAAACCAAACTCATCTATTTGGGTGTAAGCCGTTTCAAAAAAAGACTGAAAAACCAGCCTCTTTAAGTTTGCCTTCATGTGTTCATGGATTTCTCAGTTTGCCAACTTATCTGAATTTCTAATTATTTTGTATCTGCATTACTGATGTTGATGTAATTCAATTAAACCTTAAAAGAGTAAAAGTATTTTTGTGGCAACTTCCAAATTCATTCTTCATTTTGATTTACATGTAACCTTTTCTAAGTGATTTATCACCATTTCTAATAATATTTTCCTCTTCATTTCATCATCACATGAGGTATTTTCCTACATTTAATTTATTTCTTATGAAAATGTTCATAACACCTAATAAAACTCAAAGGTTATTATCTGAAAAAGTGACATTTTCAGCACAATATATTATTAACTAAACACAAAAACAAGCGTCTACAACTACTGTAATTTCAAACTACACTGGCGAATCAGTGTTGCGGGAGATGACAGTGTTTCCATGTCAACTCCAGAGCCTCTTAACGTCTAAATGGTTCATATCTGATGATGATGAAAATCTGA
This sequence comes from Apogon hyalosoma, assembly GCA_037367295.1. NCBI lineage: Eukaryota > Metazoa > Chordata > Actinopteri > Kurtiformes > Apogonidae > Apogon > Apogon hyalosoma. The sequence goes on from JAPQRP010000002.1 coordinate 27,055,479, forward strand.
GAAACTGCATTTTACCTGAATTATTTAAACATATTGATAGGTTAGTGGTTCAAAAGTTACTAAACATTTTAGAACAGTAGCTTCCTTTGGTCGTCAGTGGCTCTTTAGGTCTGTGAGGGTTAAAGTAAAACACATTAATATATTTAATTTTTCTTACTGAGCTGAAAAAGTCAATTTTACTGCTAAGTGCCTCGTTTCATTGAAGCTTTAAACATACATCCACTAAAGTATACATGTACAAAGAGGTGAAAAGATCTGGATGTCAAACAATTGGACTGTTTAAGCAGCGAGGGATTTCCTGTTCATCTCGGTACAGCACACTCAGCTTAAGTCATGTCCTTATCTTCCATCTGTCTCACACACATGGATGAGATGTTTTGTTCCTGTCATTGGTGCCTGTGCAGAGTGGTGCAGTGCAGGCTCTGTAATTGTTTATGTAACTTGTGGTAAAATTGGAAGGGCTTGGTTTGAAGAAGCGGGCCTTTGTTTTAAGTGCTGCATCCAAGTCATTGTGATGCGGGAATAACATTGTAAATGAGTAGAGATTTCTTACACACAACCGGTGTATGTACCCAAGCACAAGTGCATTAAGTTTTACAAATCAAAGCACAAACTGACACCGCATCTGCAAACACCACTAAATATGCACACTGACGTATTGCAAACAGCCATTAGGGAGGGACATGTACCTTCTTATCTGTTAAGTGCTGCCATCTCATGGGATGTAAGAGAAGAGTGTACCTTTATGGTATCCATTTTGTCTTTGTCTCTGCGAATAATGTTGATGATGTCCTCCTTCCTCTGGCGGTGACTCTCCAAAGCCTCCTTTACTTTTTTCTGTAACACAAGATGCAAATCAAATCAGTGTGGGTTTAGACTAGAGTAATTGCACCTAGGGAGAATGTGTAGATGCTCATAAGCAAGCCTTTCAGTGGGTGGAAACAAAAACAGAAACCCAGCACTACAGCATGGGCTAAAAAAGATATGCGTTTCTAATATTTTGTCTAGTTTATTTACTCATCTGGATGAACTAAGCATCAAAAACACAACAACAAAATTCAACTTTCCAACCCTAGAGCCTTCATAAATCTATAAACCAACACCTTTCTGCATTGTCAGCACCATTTAAAAAATACACAGGTGTGACTAAAATTCACAGGTGGTTTTATTTTTCAGGCAGTTTAAATTGTCCTCCTGCTGTGTTAAAGTCATATATCACGTCAACAAAGAAATACAACAGGGAGTGGCGAATGAACTTTGCCCTGAGCAGTTCAAGCAAGATATATTAAGGGTGGAACTAAAGTGAAATAAACACAGATGTGGACTGGAACATACAACTGCATTCAATTTATAGACCTCAAAGGTCACAGACAGCTCATTTCTAATTGATCAGTTTACTTTGGAGAATAGTGGTATTTGTTTAAGACTAACAAAGCCTTTCATGCTCTCCAGAAGAACAAAAATAAAGGCATGGAGGGCTGCCAGCAGGATCATGATTAAACATACAGTGGAGGTAAGATAACAGACTACAAACTTACCTCGAGGTCCTGAGTGTCTGGGGTGCTGGCCCTGACCTTCTCCACCACAGCGGCCACAAGATAGTTGGTTTGAAACTGCTTGGTGCTGAATTCCTTGCGGCACTGTGGGCAGGTCACAGGGCTCGGCGTCCCTCTCCAGTACCTTGTGATGCAGGGTTTGCAGAAGTGGTGCATACAGGCCAACATGACAGGCTCTCGGAACAGGTCGCAGCATATGACACACGTCAGATCCTCCCGTAAGCTGCCTTCAGGCGACGCAGCAGCCATGGTGACAAGGAGTTTCTTCTCCAAACTTGGCCCACGCAGAGGAAGTGAAAGCAAAAGTCTGGAGGCAGAAGGAAGCATATAAAGTTACAAATTCCAGTCTTATTTGTTTAGTCAGCTGAAACACACTTTAGGACAAACACACACATTCTGCTGTTCACTTGATGTCACATGATTTATTGTTTGAAAGTGGAGTCAAGTCTTGATCAGTCCAACACTGATAGGAAAGCCAAGAAAAAAACTAGTTTTACATCAACTCTTGGGAAAACTATGCATCAATTTCAGGATTTAAAAAAAAAAAAAAAAGACCATCAGCTCACGTGTAAACGTTAATCAGGATTGGAAACCACCTGATAAATCACGGGACACTTGGAGCTTAGTCTAACTTGTGATTTGTACAGTGAAAGCAACGTCTGGTCACACAGATGTTTAAAGCTAACTGTGTATCTATGAACTCTATATCTATGTTTGGTGAGTTGTTTGTTTAGCTTTTACCTGAGGCTTCCGCTAGCATACAGCAGCCAGGGAACGGGCTGTTCAGTCAGCAGAGAACAAAAAACATCACAACTTTGATGCGGTATAGAGTCAAATCTAGTTTAACACTTTGCTAAACTTACGTGTTTTGATGTTTAGAGATACTCGTATAGAAATACTTCAAAGTCCCTCTGTTCCTCGCTGCTGTTCCGAAGCGTTCAGGGTACAAGAAGTACACACATACTGCGCATGTGCAGAACACAAGCTTTTGATTGGCGCATATGTTAAACACTGTAAACATCAGGACGTGAGGAGACTGTTCCTCCACGTGTGACAGTTTGCGAACTTCGTGTAGTGCAAGGCCTCTAAATAAAAGCTTGTATGAAAGTCTGCATCTTAAATTTGCAGATGTGTGACAGATGCTTTTCACTTTCTACACTAATCATACACCGGCATGGATTCAGTCACTTCATCTGTGTATGAGCTGTATTAACCCATAAAGACACAAATGAACAAAAGCATCTACTGATCTAAAATGTTTAATAACCTTAAAGCCAGTAAAACTATCAATCCATGTAAATAACTGGTGTAAAATGCAGTTTGTCATCTTTTCATAGTCATCATTTATGGCCCATTTGGACGCTCAGAGGCTCCGTAGTGAACACAGAAACACTGTCATCATCTATAACATTGATTCACCAGTAATACCCATGGAGTTGGATAGATAACAGTGGTCGCAGACACTTGTTTTATGTTCAGTCAATGATATATTTTACTGAAAAAGTCACTTTTTCTCAAGTTTCCTCTGTTTTTGGTATGATAACCCTCAAATGTAATCTCAACATGATGATTAAAGTACATGAGCAGTATAATAAATATAGGAAAATACCTGATTTTCACTGAAAAATGCAAAATGGAGTGAATAGTATTTTTGATTAATGGTGATAAATCCCTTAAGAAAGGCTAAATAGTGAGAAGAATTAATTTGGGAACTACCACAAAAGTAGTACTGGGTCTTTATGGGTTAAAGGCTCTCTATCAAAGTGTAATCATCATGGAAAAACACTTAACACTTCAATCCTAAATACATATTTGACTGTGATGTACATTCATAATAATTAAGTTTCTTAAAATGTGCTTTCTGGTTCAGTCAGGGATAACAGATTGGGCATAGATTAGTCCTGAAGTCTCTGCTGACCACACATAAAAGGAAGCACCCACACAAATGTTTGCCCCAGGAATCCAATTTGCTAACTTCACAGACTACCCGTCTCTTTAAATCAATATTTTTAATCACTGAAGAATTAAAGGCTGTCATCCACAATTGACCGTAGTCACTACCTGGTAAACTGAACGTTTGTGTGAGGAGCAGGAGAAAATGGAAGAGGCAGGAATGAGGTTTGTCAGTTTGTCTGGCTTCCACTCCCATGTTCATTAATCTGCACAGCCTACGCAGGGAAAAACAGATGGACAGACAGAGAGGCAGGAAGAACAGCATAAACAGTGTGTGCATGCATGGTAAGTCTTGTAAAGAGACTGCACCAGGTGAGGATGCCATGGTCTGTAATCATGTCATCAGATCAGTGTTACCAGGGGCTCCCAGGAGCTGGACAGTGGCAGTGATCAGATAGAAAGCAGTCGACCATAAATACAGCATATGTAGGGGAGTCCTAGGGAGTTTTCTAATTAGGTCCGTGCAGAATGACATGAGGAAATTTAACTGCACACTGCTGCAAAGAATTAATAATAGCACTGTCTGAATTGAATGTAAAGATACCATTGAAAACTCTGTGCCCCTGTACAGTAAAACTTTTTATATAATACTGTCAGATTGACTCTGTTTTGGAGGGATAAAATTCTTGTTTCATTAATATATGCAGGTCAGAACATTGTGAGCTGGTAACCTTGACTGCAGGGTGTTTCTTCATATGGGTGCTTTGGACAACTCTAATAATTAAACGAATAAATTGAGGTGGAGAGGCAGTGGGCCTTAATCAATAAGGATAATCACTGTTGCTGAGTTAATCATTGCACCAATTAGTGCGTCACTAAATAAGATCCAACCAGGAGGATTGAGAGATCTCATTCAATGATGCTTCCTGAACGATAAATCTGAGCTTGGACAATGACAAGTCTTGACAGCCCCATAATCAAGGCTCAAGGGCAACATGATTTCCTCCTTTCTTATCAAATTCAAATTCATTCATCAACTTTCTCTTCCCAAACAGACAGTTATTGATCTAATAAAGCTAATTTTAAGTGACAGCCTTTCCCTGACTGATGACTGTTTCATATAACCCTAACATTTAACTATCAAGAAATCTGAAAACAGGCTTTCAACACCTATTAAACGTGAAGGACAGTTGTTTAATTCACGTGATTCCTGGAACACAAAAAAAGTTGGTACAGAGACAAAAATAAGATTGAAAAGTTTAAAGAATATATTTGTATGTGACATTGTTCTATAAGATTTCACAGTTATGAGGGCGACAGGTGAAGGGGTCATCGCTGGCCATGAATTGAGCATCACAAAGGGTCTAGTCTGTGTAAGTATGAGTCATGGATCAAATGTTTGTGCCATAGTTTGTGAGAGAATAGTGAGTACAAATACATACTATTACAAACTGTGTAGAAAATACAGGGCTTTAACCATCGACAGAACATAATATGAAAAGACTTAGGGAGTCCTAAGGAAGCAGAGAATGAAAAATGTCTTGCTGTTGTGTTCAAAGTAGCTACAAGAGCTCAGGAATACTTCAGAAAACTGTTGTCACGTGGGACAGAAACAATAAAACACAAGGTTGAAGCCCTATATTCATTCCCTGCAGAAACGCAGACACAATGACACAACACACAGCCAAATGGACTGAAAGACTAGAAATATGCTGTGATCAAACAAGCCCACGTTCAGCATATTTTCCGAAAAAACAGATATCTGGTTCTACACACTAAAGATGAAAAAGTCTTTCCAGACTTCTATCAATGAAAGGTGCAAAAGGTGCCAGCATCTGTGATGGTCTGGGGGTGCATCGGTACCCACATGCTTATGTTTTAAAAGTACCGCTGATGTGAAGGCATAGATTGGATTTTGTTTTTTCCCTGTAGTTATTTCACTTGGATAATGCCTCTGTCTGTGTGGTTTCATAGTGTGCATATGTTTGGCTGTCCTGCTTGTCGTCCCCATCTGTTTCCTACTGAAAATGTATGAACATCATACAAAGGAGAACTGGACACTGACCATCGCTGCCTGAATCTTGTAAACAGTGACAGTTGGGAAAATGTCTATTTGCAAACATTAATGTGTGACAGACAGCAAAATCATGTTGAATTCAAATTATTAACCCATAAAGACCCAAACAGCCACTAGCAACCAAAATCATCTACTGATCTAAAATACATACCTGTTGATCCACTAATGTTATCAATACACACACCAAATAATTGGTGTAAAATGCGGTTTGTCATCTTTTCATGGTCATCAGATATGACCCATTTGGACGTTCAGAGGCTCCTTAGTTACCATAGAAACACAGTCATCTTTTACAACATTGATTCACCAGTAAAAGCCATGCAGTTTGATAAATGAAAGAAGTTGTAGACATTTGGTTTATGTTATGATATATTTTGCTGAAAAAAAAAACAAAAAAACTTTTTCTTCAGTTTTCTCTGTTTCTTATATAATAACTCTCGAATTTAATCTGAGCTTTTATGAACATACATGATCAGTGAATTAAATATAGGGAAATAGGTCATTTTCACTTAGAAATGCAAAAGACAAAACATGACATTTCAATAAATGGCAATACCTACCCAAAGAAAGGTTAAAAATACAGAAAATTTGATTTGGAAACTGCTGCAAAAGTAACACTGGGTCTTTATAGATTAAGGTGGAAAATCTGCTCCATTGTTACCAGTCAATGTGTTATTTGATTCCAGTTTGTGCCAAAACCACTCATTTATGGTATGTACGCTTTTCACTAAAAATAACAACACATCTACCAAGTTCTTTAATCTATTTCTGAAGACAACACAGAAGTGAATGTGACAGGTTTTGATCTTTATTGTCTTCACTGGAAATCAACCAAAGCTTATTTCATGCTTTATGGAGGCTGCTTGCACAACAATATGAAACTGTGTCACATGAGTGCAGTAACATGGAGTCTCCAAGAAATACTTTACAACCCTCTATTGTGTCAAAGTTAACTTAAAGTAGAAATACGATTAAGACAGAAGGTAACTGATGAAGTGGAAATCCTGCTTAGAAATAAAGTTAAAATGGAAATAAAACTGGAAACGCAAGTGACGTAACACTGGATGCGCTAGTGTCAGATTTATGTACATTTCTATACCGAGTAATGCAGTGTTAAGGAAAGATCACAAATACTGTACATCAAAGTGTTGTTCAAATCTGCCTCTGTAGCCTCTGGCACTGATGCGGACGCTCACACTGAATCCTGTAGACCTGCCTCAGGAACGCACAGTCGATCCCCAAGATGCGCACTAGGCGCTACAGCTTGGGAGGAGCTTCGGGATTTTTTCCCCCTTGTTTCACACCACTCTGGAGTAAAGACTCGCTTCCAAAAGGAGATATAGGGGTAAAGGTGAGTCTGTTGTTATATAGATACACAGATTTATACTTAAAATGAATATTCCGAACCTAGTTTGGTGACAATTCTGTTTTTTTCTTCTTCTTTTTTTTTTTTTTTTGTTCTGAGACGCAGGATATGAATGTCTTTTGTGGCAGCGTCACCTGTAGTTACTGAAACTACTGTATGTGCCATTTGGATAAGATGAAACCTTTGGAAAGCTAGATGAACAAGTGTCCAAATTGCGCACCGTGGAATACTATTTGTGTTGCTGTGCAATTACTTGACACCTGACTAAATCTTTAAGAGCTCACGTGAAAAATTTTGTGTGCGCATTATTCAGTAAGTTAAACAAACGGTGACAAATTACGCACGAACGGAGCATCATGTGCATGTTTGATCAGGTATCTACATAATTACATGGCAGTGCGTGGAGGTCACTAGAATCCGGTTGCATTGTGGTTTTTGCTCCATTAGGTGTATATCAACATAATATTTACAGACAAGCTTGCCTGAAGTCAAGGATTACCATAGCTGATCAGAAAAAGGTGCTCTGACAAATTACTGATGCTTTGTAAAGTGCACATGTCGCCTGCAGCCTGCCTGATAAATCCCTCCTGTGTGCTCCAGTGGGGCTCCCTGCTCCTGTCACAGAGGGTACAGGCAGTCTGTACATATGCTTTTTAGTTATCTGGCACTGCAACACTGTCGTCATGATCACAATTTCTCAGTTCCCTAAGGATTCAGAGTTTTTCTGCAAGTCATTTTATAACTTAATGTGTTTTAGTGTTTTTATGTCCTTTATTGTCACCTCTTCTTTAGGTTCCACGCCTGCAATTTTATCTATTGTACTTTAGTCTCAAGGAAGTTGCAGGGTGTATGAGTGCTTATAATTTCTGTAAAATGTAGACCTGCTGTACACACACTATTCATGAATCAGTTTGGTTCTGAACCTTTTGCAGATGCACAGAGGACAGTCCGATGCTTGTGGTGCTTATGAACATGACAATAAAGCAAAATGAGAAAACTGTTTTACTCTATATTTCTAATGTCAAATAAAAACAGAATACTGGACAAAAACAATGATGTCAGTAAAGTAAACTTAAATTAACAGTGTTTCCAGTGTTCTGTGAAAAATAGGCTGTGGATCCCCAGAGCGGCTAAAGAGTGTCTGTCACCAAAGATCCCTGTGTAAATGGTGTCTCGTTGTGCCTCAGTCATTCCAAAAAAGGATAGAATGTAAGTTAAGGCCACCAAAAATGCAAGTTAATTCAAAGCATTACATAACTACTTTTCTGCAATATCCAGTCTTTCTTTTTAAAATCAGCTTTGACACATTTACTGCAGCTGGAGAGTTTTTAATCAATATTTGAATTTTATTGGATTAACAAGCTTAAACCAATAAAACTGCAAAAACATATACTATGCTATTAAGGAATAAAACAGTGGTATCATTTTTGTACATTTGGTGATTGAGTGTTCTATATTCAGAGCTTAGCAAGATCTTGCAGAAAAAATTGACAGAAGTGGCAAGATAATATGCATCCAGTTGCCTAACACCCAGTACATGACTTGCTGTAAAAATTAGGTACATTATTCTCTGTGATGCAGAGTGCTCAAGAGCCATAGAGAGCAGCCTACAACTCTATTAATGTGGCTTTGAATGGACTGATTTCTTCTGATCACACTGCTTCTATCCTTTTCCTTTAGTCTTTATAATGCACAGTGTTCATGTTGTTTGGAAAAACTGATCTGAAACCAAATGAATACTTGTACCTCAGACATTGGCAAAGCAGTTTTTAATATAAATATTTCAAGGCAGTGCTTTTCTGGTTTTATAGGAGAGATAGGACCAAGTGTGTAAAGATGACTGGTTTTCTACTCATTATTTATTTATTTATTTCACATTTTCTTTATATCAGTTTGATATAGGCTTTATCACATGAGAACACCTGAAACATCATTATTATTATTATTATTTTACAATAATACAATTCTTACACACACACATACAAAAAACCCAAACATTCACATATACATGATAAGAAAGAGGGAGGAAAAAAAACACCAATCAACATACAGACAAAAAAAAAGAAGAAAAGGGGATCACATAAGGAAGAAAGGAAGGTGGCCACTGAGCATCAAATTGTCATGGTTTTCTACTCATTATTATCTGTTACTAAAATGAGCATTTCATTTTCTTTGTGGAATATCCACTTCCTCCAGCCCATAGACTATTGTTCTCAGTTTAATTAATTTCAAGTTGAACACTAGATCTTTCATAACAGTATGACATTTAAAATGTGGACAATACCCTGTCTCTGTGATATGGAGAACAAAAACAATTACATAGATGAGATCTGAATGTCTATGGTCCATTTCGTTGACAGATTGTAATGTGCAGCAAAAACAGAACAAGTGAATGGGTCTAAATCTTAATAAGCAAATGCGGTACTGCTCAAGGAAAACCCAGGTCAAAATCCACCAAACACATCCAGCCCGTTAAGATATACGCACATTGGGTAGGGAGAGTGTGTGTGTGTGTGTGTGTGTGTGGGGGGGGGCTGACTGGTGACACCTTTTATTTAGTTAATGGGACAGAAAAGGGAAAATTAATAAAGATTTGACACTTTTTGCATTGACTGCCATTACCATTTTCCTTTGCTCCCTTTGTTGGGAATAATGCTGCCTGGCTTGTCACAAACAATGACTTTCCTTTATGTGCTTTCTCTCAGGTGTCAGCACAGCTGCGATCTGGTTTCAGATAAAATGAGCCCACCAGACACATCCAACAGCACAGGAGAAGGTGAGGCTGATGAAACGGATGTCTGGAAGCTACTTAATGACAGTATGGGTTTACATCAACCCGGGTTCCACACTGACATCACCAAGCACCTTTGGGTCCAGATCACGCTGATCACAGCTTACTCCCTAATCATCCTTCTAGGGCTGCTTGGAAATGCTCTTGTTATCTACATGATCATCCGCTACAGAAACATGCGAACAGTAACCAACTTCTTTATAGCTAACTTGGCTGTGGCAGACCTCCTGGTGGACACTTTCTGCCTCCCTTTCACACTGGTCTACACTCTGCTGGATGAGTGGAAGTTCGGGGCTGTACTGTGCCACATGGTTCCTTTTGCTCAGGCCCTGAGTGTGCATGTATCCATCCTGACTCTTACTGTCATAGCTCTGGAGCGCTACCGCTGCATTGTCTTCCACCTTGGTCGGCGCCTCACGTGGCACTCCAGCTTCCTCATTATGGCAATGACCTGGACTATGTCTTCTGTCCTGGCAGCACCCCTGGCCATCTTCAGAGAGTACCGCACTGAGGAGATCCTTTCCATAAACCTGCGCTTTTCCGTCTGCTCTGAGAAGTGGCCTCATGGGACCAGCAGTATCATCTACAGTCTTTCAATGCTCCTTCTACAGTACATTATTCCCTTAGCCATCATTAGTTATGCATACATTTGCATCTGGGTCAAGCTGAAGAATCACGTCAGCCCATCCAGCCGCAATGACAGTATCAACCGCCGCAAAAAGACAACTAAAATGTTGGCCCTGGTTGTGGTGGTGTTTGCAATCTGCTGGCTGCCTTTCCATGTGTTTCAGCTGGCCAGCGATCTAGACCTGGTCCTCAGGTTTAAGGAGTACAAACTGATATACACAGTGTTTCACATTGTAGCTATGTGTTCAACTTTTACCAACCCCCTGCTGTATGGGTGGATGAATAAAAACTACAGGAACGGCTTCCTTATGGTCTTCCGATGTGAAGATAAACCAGATTCTTTTCATCCTGAGGGCTCCTTCAGGACACGATCTATAAGACGACTAACTTTGAATGGTCGAAATGGTGGTCACCCGCCGACTGCTGTATGATGTAATGTTAAAGTTATAAAGCCTTGTAGAATATATCAGATACACAATTCACACACCTCTGGTTTGTGGTGCTTGTGGTTCAAAAGAAGCCTTTTGACCTGAATGGTCTGGTTATGTTAATGATAAGGGGCTCAAAGCTTTGCATGCAACATGCTTTGTGTAAAGCTCTTCTTTCCTTCGTAAGTTGTACTTGTGAAAATACATCGGTCAAATCTGTATGTGTTTAAGATGTTTAAGATGTTAATTATCTTAGTATATAATGTATTTCCTGTAAATGCAAAACTCTTGTTTGTAAGTAATGTCTAATAATTATGCAGTGCACTACAGTCCTTTACCTATCTGATGCTGTTAATGTGTTTATACTCACTAAAGAGAAGAAGTTGATTATTGTGACTGTAAGGACAAGTTTAATTTTCACACTTGTTTTTTTATCTGTCAGCTGTTCAAAATATCTGGATGATTTTCACCCAATTAATCCAACTGCTGTGCTTTGGATTAATTACAAAGATCGATCAGAGAAATGTACAATTTTTGTCCAAGGAGACCAGAGGAAACCGCTGCTGTTTTTTTTTTTTTTTGATCCAACTAAGATTATGCCAGTGCTTGTCTTCACCTGGTGAAACAGACTGTGGACTGTGAATCCAAAGGGATGGAACTGAAGACCACTGAACTGCATAGGGTGCCACAAGTCCTTGATATTTTTATCTCAGCATGTGAGAAGCTGCTTTGAAGATATGAAAGAAATAATAACATGCAAATCAATATCCATTACATTTTAATGGTGGTGTTTTAATAATAAAAGCAGAAACATTAATCAAGCACAGGCCCTTGGGCTGATGTACTGACACCCCCCCCTCACCCTCCCCCTCCCAAAAAAAAAAAAGACTGACTCAATTTTACCAACTCTAGAGAAAAACATTTAGTGCCTTTTTGTCAAATAAAGATAATATTTGAAATTTGGACTTTAATTGTAGTGGAGGTAAACTAACATAAAAGTGTGTTGGTTATTGGCTGGGTGTTGGAAAAGTAATAACAATAGATTTGTGAACTTTGAAGACTTGAGTATGAGACTGCACAAATGCAATCACTCAATCACTCAATCAATCAATCAATCTTTATTTATATAGCACTTTTCAAACAGTAAAATGTAGCACAAAGTGCTTAACATATAAAATCATCAGTGCATCCTGAATACCATACCATACTGCAGGCCCCTGTATAATAGAGGAAAATATTTTCTTTCTTTCTTTCTTTCTTTCTTTCTTTCTTTCTTTCTTTCTTTCTTTCTTTCTTTCTTTCTTTCTTTCTTTTGTTCTTTCTTTCTTTCTTTCTTTCTTTTGTTCTTTCTTTCTTTCTTTCTTTCTTTCTTTCTTTTTTTTTTTTTAATAAAAGTGATGCTATTCAATGTTGATACTGCTTCTTAAAGGAAGGAACCAGTGGGTGCAAGTAGCAACTAGCTTGATAAAACATTAATAAATACGTAGAAAAACATGGTCTCACAAGTGTGATACACTAGAAATAATACATTTTGGGTCTTTAGTGCTGGTTCTTGACGTAGTGACTATGGTACTGCACTGCTTTGGCTTTATTCCTTTCTGCCCTTGGGATTATTATTGTAGAGTTCTAAGACTTTGCAGGACTGACATCAAAGTTAGGTTTGTGGAAACAGACCCATTAAGTTAAGATGCGTCAGCAGAAAAACAATGGTCAAATTATGACTATATAATAATGTTTCAAGTGAAAAGACTTGCAGACTTATTTATTGTGCAGTACCTTTTCAGAGGAGGGGAGGGTGTTTATAATGGTGCATGATCTCCTGCTGCCATCTGGTGTTGGAAGCAGGCGTTGCGTTCACGGACCTACCGGATATGTCGTCGATATTTGACCTTCCTCTGCCTGGTCCGTGTCACATTTGACATGATTTGTGGGTGGCTGCATGGAGAAGTTCATCATAGCAGGAGTTTAAAATGCAAATATTCATCTTCTGACTGTTAACGCCGTACAGGTAACCGTCTCTGATTCGTTTTCTTCCTGTTAAATCCGCTCGTTAAAGCCCGCTTTGTGAAGTTATCGGGTCAAACTGCCGCTCATTCATCGGTTTGCTCCATGCTAGATAAGCTAATGCTAACGGTGAAGCTATAGGGAAGAGTGCGGACGTGACAAGTAACATGACAACCACATTATATCTGAAGTCAGCCATGTCTCTACATATGACTATTACTGAAGCGACGTAGCGTTTCATTTCATTGTTAGTCAAAAGACATACATTTTTCATGTTTTTTGAGGATATTGTGGTCGATGATAGCTTGTAAATAGGAAATGATTCGCCCCTGAACGTTGCTAGTGAGTCGTTTTTGCTAATACAACTTAAATCAGAAACCTGTCATTTTTTCAGGCTGTTTTAATTCCAGTTGTGATGCTTTTATGTGTGCAGATATGACACTTTTTCTTCTTGTATATCGACCAGTGTACCAAACCCACACCTTCAGTTTGTACTGTATTTCCACAGGGTTTGGCCAAAGTAAAGACAGGGAACAATGGTGAAGTATTTCTGCTGTGCAGGTCTGCTTAAAGACACCTGGGACCAAGTTTGTGTTGCTTTTTGGCAACGATATCCCAATCCTTACAGGTAAGGATGATGCAGAACCCAACCAAAGCATGTTTAATAGTGCAATACTGATTGCACCAGGTACATTTTATTGACTTTTAAGACTCTTATCGGTGCATTCATCCTCCCTCAGGTCTCAACATCATTACATTAATACATGTGCAAAGTTAGACAGTTTATCTTACACTTAATGTAAGCAATGGTACACAAAAATACTCTCCCAAGTACTTGGTTTTTTTATGTACAACTACTAAGTAAGCATTCAGTCAGTTTCTAATGTGAAAATGGGTATTTTTTGTTGTTTATATTTATTTCATTCTAACTTTTGCTTTCAGTTTTAGTTTATTCTTGAAAGTGGGTTTGCATCTGAGAGTTTTTATTGGTTTCTGTTTGGACATATGGGCTGTGTCTCAGGAGAAACATACAAAATGGTCATAAAAAATACTGTAGTACAAACTCATGACACTTTGTTATTATTACCAATTTATTCACTCATCTGGAACAGACCAACAAACTTTCACAGATGTTGTGTGTCATTCCAGTGTATTTATGTCATGAATAGGAAAACTCAAACTGGAGATCACAAGAACAGTTATGTAAACATGATTTTTACATGATTTTTATTTGAAGGTGTTACACAGATTTAAACACCTTCACTCTTCACACCTACACTCCTCCATCCTGCTTATTCTGTTAATAATTTATTTAAGCTGATTCTGTCTAACCTTGTCAAGATAAGACAAGTTTGCAAATGGGCTTAGAGATTTATGGGTTTTTTTTCTCTCTTGAAAAATGTTCAACATATTTTATCATCTTCCACAAAAAGGCACTTGTTCTTATCTAAAATAATCCCAAACAGACTCTGGCATTTTTGTGCTGAGTTTCACTTCCATGATGCCAGCTGTGAAAGGATTAGCAGCACAGGTGCATGATGTGCTTGTGCTTTAGAAAAATTAATTCATTGGATGATAGATTTCACAAAATACTAGGCTTAAATTTGAAATGAGCTGAAAAAGATGAAAACTACACAATTTCTATATGATTTTAGGTTGTTTTAGTTAATTTTGTACATAGGTAATATAGTTTTAATTATCATTTTATTTTTCTTCAGTTGCCAAAACTGTCTTTCACATTTAGTTTGTTGTATTTTCTTGTTTTTGTAGATGATAAAAGTCTTAGTTATATGATGGTATCACCATGGATTTGAGGAACTTGCACTTGTCATCTAGTTTTCTCAACATTTGTCTACAGAATAGTTAACTACGTAATGAATAACATAATAACAAAAATCAGGTCATTAAGGTTCTTTAATTATTTAGAGTCTTATTGACCAATCTGACCTCGGGAATAAAACAACACAATATGTTTCGTTGTTTCATTATTTATTTAACAAAAAGGAAGCTGCAGTTTGCTAGTCGGGGGCATTAAGGTGTGAGTTAATACAATGCTAAGGAGCAAAGACATGAAAAATTAACAAGCTTTCATTGGAAATAAGATTACATTGGAAATCAACAACAAAGTGTCATGAGTTTGATGTAGTATTTTTTTCAGTGAGCCTAGAGAAGCAATGTTTGATACCTACCAGTCTGGGATGGTTCTAAGGCAATTTCCAAACAATTTTAAGTCCAACATTTGACAGTGATAATGATTATTCACAAGGCAAAAACATTCAAGACAGTGAAACAGCTGTCTGTCTTCTGAGGAGGAGACATCCCAGAAGCGTCACCTCAGGGTTGAACTGTGCAATTCAGAGAGAAATTACAAAAAACTTCATAGCTACATTTCAGTCTCTGAAGGCCTCATTTAGTATAAAATATGTCGTATATCATGGAAGAATAATTAGAAATGCAAGGGTTGCTAGGAGGAAAACTGGCTTAGGTTTGCAAAGCTGTTTCTGAATAAACCGCAAAACTTGTGGAACAATGTCTTTTGGACAGACAAGACCAAAGTGGAGATGTCTGGCTGCAACACTGTACTACATTTGACCCAAAGCAAACAGCATGTCAGCACAAACATCTCATACCAACTGTGAAGCACAGTGTTGGAGGGGTGATGATTTTAGGCTTGTTTTGCAGTCACCGAGTTGACCATGAACTCCTTTGTATGCCAGAGTAAAGCTTGTCTGAAACTAGGTCATGCAGCAGTGCAGTGATCCCCAGCACACCAGCAAATCTACAACAGGATGGATGAAAAAAGAATAGAATTAAGGTGTTGCAATAGCCCATTCAAAGTCTAGACATCAGCCCGACTGAACTAATGTTATGGGACTGTATGTGAATAAAGCCCCACATACCTCATTGAAAAGAAGTAACATTATTGAGACGAGTTGGTCAGAATTCTTCCACAGTGATGTTAGAGACTGATAAAGTCAGACAGAAAATGATTCCTTTTAGTTACTGCTGTTTAAGGTGGTTCTACAGTGATGGAACCATTCGATGAGCATCATCAAAGACTACTTCTCCATTTTGGTTTCTTTTTATGACAATGTACATTTGAGGTTAGATTTAGATCATTTTAGAACCAACTGCGGACCTGTCTGTGATGAAAATAATAATTTGCTGCATTCCTCTGCCAAAGATTTGATAATATAATAAACATAACATTTACTTCTCTTCCCCAGTAACCATGTTTTGACTGAAGACATTATTTTTCGAGAAGTTACTCCAGCCAACTGCCTGATTTCCAGGCGTTTATTGACCAAAACTAGTCGAGCGCCTCGCTGGATGGAGCGGTACCTTCCAAAGCACATGGCCAGCTCAGCGTACATTATCGAGGACTCCATTGTAGACCCTCAGAAAAGGACCATGACCACACTAACATGGAACATCAGCCACGCTCGTCTCATGGTACAGTATCTTTTACTTACATTGGTACTCTGCATTGCCTAAAATAATCACATGGCCTCATGTTGCTATTGTTTGTTTATTCCTTTCTGTCCCAGTCTGTGGAAGAGCGTTGTGAGTACAGGATTAATCCTGAGAACGGCAGCTGGACTGAGATAAAAAGAGAAGCTTGGATCTCTTCCAACGTCTATGGGCTCTCCAGAGCTATTCAGGTCAGTAGAGTAAAGTGTAACAACACACAACAAGAGACAGTGGTGTGGGACTTATTCTGAATTAGTAGATGACTTCATAAATTTGGGGTATTTTCTCTTTGGTTCAGTTTCTATTCAAAGAGGAAAAACCATGCAATCCAAACCATGTAACAATGTTCATCTATTGGTCAGATGTGTCTGAGTTGGGAGTTAGAAGGTTAAAACTGGAAGAAAGTTCTGAGCTAGTGCATATTTCTGCAAGAGACAAAAACTGGCATGACAACACCAGCTGTTACAGATTACATGGTCTGCCACATCCCAGAATGCAAAGGACAGTGTCAACAGGAGCATCATTACTCACACGTGGCATGCACCTGGTACTTGGGTCAGATTGGGTTTGGATCACATTCCCACTACAAATGCTCCACTCTAGAGGTCATTTGGGGCCAGGCTGAGCCCACCTCCCCTAAACAGTCAGGTGTGACTGTTTTGGTCTGCACCTGTAAGTCATCTGTGTCCACAACTGCCCACTCGGATCACACCAAAGGGGAAAATGAAGCAGAGTTCGATTCAACTGGATGTAATAGTGCAGATGTAGAAACACCTTTAGGGGCTTTTAGACCAAGACAGTGCTCTCACCACCATTCCCAAAAAAACAAATGGGTGGAATCTCTTTTGAAGGAATGGTATATCATCTCTCCTGTAGTTTGTCCAGTTGGTAACAGAATATGCAGTCAGAGTAGAGCATGTACTTGCAGTAATTCTTCCTGGTCTTGAACTGCTCAATGATTTTTAACGTAGAATCAGAGCTGTCCTTTTGAGCACTGAATGACCGTTAATATGTGATAATAGAGAATTATATATTTTTTGACTGTTATATTGTATTTCTTCTCTCTCAGGAATTTGGACTGGCTCGATTCAAGGCCAGTGTCACAAAGACAATGAAAGGGTTTGAATATGTGCTGGCCAAAATGCAAGGTGAGTTTTCATCAGCCTGCATTATAATTTTAGCTGTTTTTTGTTGTTTTTTTTTACGTTTTACTTAAATTTTGATTTCTTAATGTTAGGAGTGTCATAGTCTTTGTATTTGATGTTCTTCGTGGTTCTGTAAATGGTACAGGTATGACAAATAGAACAAATACACTTGTCATTCAGGCTGAAGCAGACACTGTACAGCAGGGGTGTCAAACTCATTTTAGTTCATTTTACTTCACATACAGTCCAATTTGATCCCAAGTTAGTCAGACTAGTGAAATAATAGAATAATATCTTAAATGTAATGATTACTCCAAATTTTTCTGTTTGTGTTCATGTGATAAAGGTAAAATTACATGATGAAAATGTTTACATTTACAAACTGTCCTTTCACAATAAAATGGGAATAACATGACTAACCAGATAAATATTTATTTCTACTAAGGCACAAACTATTTAGTAACAGGCATTATTAAATTCCACTTAATTTCCTTTTGACATTTCAAAGCATGTTCATATTTGTTCAGGTTATTCACATTTTTATTGTGAAATTTTAGTTTGTAAGTGTAAATATTTCCATAATACAGTTTTACTTCTTTCACATTAAACCAAGGAGAAAATTTGGAGTCATTATTTATAGGTTATTATGCTGTTAATTTAATGGCCAGACCAATTTGAGATCACATTGGGCTGTGTGTGGCTCCTGAGTTTGACACCCCTGACGTTTGCAGATTCATCCAGTGGGTCTGATTGGACCCTTTGGCGGGCCAGTTTTGGCCCTCTGGTGGTATGTTGGACACTTCTGCTTAACAGCCTGTCTGTCAAGTATAGCAACACTCCAGTCCAGTGGGTGGCGGTATATCACCACTTCTGCAAAAGACAGTACTGCTTTACACTAGGTAAACACATACACGAGAGAGGAGATGGTTAAAACACCCTGCATGTAGGTGGAATCCAGGCATCACTAAGTTAACAGCACTACAGGTTTACAAAAATATCCACTGTATGCTGAAAGTAATCCTGGTATCTGGTGACGACAGGTTGTCCTGTAGGTAATAAATCATTTACAGTGTGTTGTATTAGTGGTCCCATCCACGTAAGTCATACAAAACAAATCAGAGGAAGTGTTTTTGTCTGAGGCTACATGTTGATAGTGACATGTCAGGTTCAGACTGTCATGGATGTTTACTAGGAAAGAAACTTTACTACATTCACACTCTGTCAGAGGATGGTAAATGGTAGCTTTTATTTCCACACTGTTCTTTGGCATCTGTGTACATGTATAGTCTTAGTTAAATGCATTTGTAAAGGATGGGCTGATTTTAATGAACCGTAGCGCCAGTCTGTGTCATATGGTTAAAATAATACTCCGATTGAGAGTTTCTTCATCAGTGACTGTATTTGTTGAATCAAACAGATGCCAGGGGCTGGATACAGATGTCTCAGTGTGTTGTGTAGTGACTGACTGGGTCGTTCAGTGTGTGTTCCCCTCTGTCAGAAACTACAGTCAGCTCTAGTTGTTGTAAACTGTTCAGTGTGTAGTGGTCCAGTGTGTGTCCAGCTCGGACCAGTCCAGGCATTTGCATTTGGGAATTTTTATTGTGTGTTCTGTATTTTTTACCGTATTGTGTTGCACTGTGAACCATGACCTAAAAACTGAGGTTTATACAAAACCATGATTTTTGTGTACTGTGACACCCCTACTTAACCCTTGGATGCATAACTGGGTCAAAAAAGAAGCGGTGAGGTTATTTTCTTGCAATATCTTTGTGATGAATAGTTGTGATTATTTCGTATTCCTCAAAAAACATGTCATTGATATCACGCCATTTAAAGTTTTAACTTACCTTTTCTAGATTTTATGAAATTGCAGTTTTTGTATTACTACCCCAAGCTTCCATGGGTTGGTTAAAATGACCTGCATTCATTTTCAGTGGAATTTCATCTGAACCTTTGATTCATTCTAATCTACATACATTCATGTTACAGCAACACCAAAGGACTCACTCACAAAATGGATGTTGACATTGTTTTATTGCTGTTATATACTATGTATTATATATAAATTTACTTAAAATTAAATATTTAAAAAACATTTTAACATTGCTAAAAATGTAAAAAATAAATAAATAAAAGTGTTGTCAAACATGAACTCATTCTTTTGTGGACCAAAATATAATACAAATGATTATTTTAACGTGACAAAATGACAAAAGTGGCATAAAAAACACACTGATTTTAACACGGGTCATTTTTGACGCATTTATGGAAGAGTGAAGGGTCCAGTCACTCTTGCATCTAAGGATTAATGTAATGAATATAGTTGTATATATGTAGTGTAACATCAGTAAAATTAGTTACAAAGGCCTTCACAAAACAAAATTAATATCAATATTTATTACTCCTGTAGGTGAAATTCCATCGAGGACATTGGCGGAGACGGCGACGGAGCGGGCCCGGGAGACGGCACTGGCAGCTAAAGAAAAAGCCAAAGACCTCGCCTCACATGCCCAGAAGAAACAATATGTGTGACAAGCTGCACTAAAAAAAACTGCTTCTGTTGCTGCTGACACTGGGACTGATTTATCTTCACCCCATCTTGTCCTCATGTCCAGCATTAAGGGTAAGATGAACTGACCCTGGTCAAGGGTGGACAGCTCTGTGAGGAAGCCTCTCCAGTGGTGGGTGGACCATAAAAGGCCTGAGCCGGGTCTGCAAAGCCTGTTCCAGCCTCTCTATGCCTGCGTCACACTCAGTACCTTCTACCTTTGACACCAAGCTGTTTCAGTGTTTACCATCGATAAAGATCTTAGAAATGAACAGCTAAATATGGCTCTGGGTGCCATAAACGTCTAATAGCACATCACCAACCCTGACTACCGTTCCTGATACCTTTGCTCAACCTCTGAACCCAGCAACAAGGTCTGCTCTGACTGTACTTTGAGTATGGCATTTTAGTGTCTAACACCAAACCTTTTGCGTGACAGCTAAAATTAACATTAGCAAACACTGTCTAATTTATGCAAATGATTGTTTTCTAATCCTGACATATTTCTTCATTTCATAGTAATGTCAGTTATCCTGCTAAGACTGGTCATCTCATTGCTTCAGTTTGAAGTTCGTGGGAAAGAAGGGTCCATATTGTCGACTGAAAGCGCTACTTAAAGAATAATCTCACTTTTAAAAATGTTTCAAGGTAAATTTGATGCCTTGTTTTTTTTACATTCAGCTTTGGTCTGATGATGCAACCCATGCAACTATACGCTCATGCTGTATCAAATCAGCTTGTCAATAAATTCATATTTTCTAAGTAACCTTCATGTTCTACATCTTTGTGTGTTGAGGCGGTGGGGGTGGATCATCCTAATTTTATTGTGATCATGAACTGCAGTGTCCTCGGTTCATTCTGGGTTCCCACGGTTATAACAACATGGAAAAGTCCTGGTATTTAAATATCACGCGATTACATAATTGTAAAACATTTTTTCAGTGATGCAAAACAAACAGGCAAAATCTGCTACTTGGAAAATAGGTCATAGATCGTAGGTAACGAAATAGGTCGTAGGTTTTCCTTATCATAATGCAAAAATGGACTAAATCCACATTTTAAAGGTGATGCTAAAACATTCTGGTCCAGCCCTAATCAATTTGTATCCATGAATTCTGTCCATAATAAAATTCCCAAAATGTAAATAAATCTGTCATATCCTCCTCAGGTCTTTCCCTCAGTTTGAGGAGGGTTTAGATACTGTGATAAGCAATTTTTTTTATTTTTATTTAATTTTGTTTTATTTGACTAAAAACATACTCTTTTACATAGAACAAAGAATAAGTGGCATAGTTTGGCTCAAAATTGAATCAGACACTTGATCTTGTGAGTTGTGACGGTTTCCTGATGCAGGAACCAACAGTGATCACCCTCATATTTGGGTTGAAGCCCGTTGGTATCTGGTTTCTTTTTTAGTCCTATCTGAATAAAAACATTCACTGTGTTTAACACCCAAATTAGGTGGGAAAAAATTTAACTGGAATTCAACTGGGAAGTGATGAATTTTGAGTGACATTCTGCAGCCCGTTCATTGATGTGCCCCAAGCATTTCCTCCACCAGTTGATAATAATTTGAGGTTCTGTTGTTGCTCAAGAAACCACATGCATAAATTAATCCTAATATCAATTCCAGAGCTGAGCCTTCAGGGAAACAGGATCACCAAAGAATCCTTGATTCTGGGGTTTGATAAAAATCCCCAGTTTCAGGCATCACTTTGGACTGCACCACATTGTTTAATTCCTTTTTTTAATGCACCAATTTTAGTCACTTGGAATTTATAAAACTGATCAGCTGCTAATTGCTGTATATTGACTTGTGCATTAATCAAAATCCTTATGTGCTGGAGAAATTGTGAAAAACTGAAAAATTATGTAGTTTTGAATATCCAAATAAAGTTAAATTTACTATAGTAACTGATAAATGACAAAACTGTTGAGAAAACTTCAGTACAACTTGAAGGGGTATGTTTTATATATAGATTTATAAAAAGTTTCTTTTTTTAAATATATATGTAGCAGTGTTATTGTAATGTATAATTAGCTTACGGGGTAAATTGAGTAGTTACATTGTAAATACAACATGTAATAGTAATAAATCGCCTAAATCGCAGTAATGCAAATACTAGTATGCGGCAACTCTCAAGTTGATCATGAACAAATCCATCTTGTCTCATGTATATTGGAATTTGCACGATATTTAGATGATTCATGTGGATGGCCAATTTTGAGTTCAAAACCGTGAATTTTGTCAAAAGGTGACTAGCTTGCAGGTATGTATACTACAAATTTGTTCATTTACTTGTGTGGTGGTCAGTCATGGAAATTATATTGATCCTCAAAAAGTCATAAAATCAATGTAATTTTTTGTGTGTAAATATGCAGGAACCCTGTTTGTTCAGTGTCACCCTTTAAGTCATCTTTCTACATATTAAGGTACGAAATGGCCCCTTTTTGAGACACATACTAGTGTTAAAACATCACAGTTGCTCTTACACCAACACAAAATACACCACTGTAAATAGCAAATAAATATAGAAAATATTTATTCATTAAAAAAAAGCTTACACCAGTACAAAATTGCTACATAATATTACTGGGCGGAGACAGATGAATGCATACATACGATAACATGGTAAATAAGGCATCTTGCATAAACACAAGTGAAGGCAGACTGTACACCTTCAGTTATTAAATACATAGCAATGAATAAGATACATACTTGTAATACCGCATACATTGCATAATCTTTACATGTAGATTTTACCTGCCTGGTGATGTTGCATACATAATTTTTATTTCCTTTGACGTTTTCTAACAAACATCTGAGTTCATGTTAGAAGTGTGTAAAACTGTGACCCATTATGTTGAAAGTAGCCCCAATAATGCTCTCACAATTTGTCTTTAAGGCATCGAAATCCTTGCACTTAATTACAGACTCAACAGTTTACAAATAGACCAAAGTGATATTTGGCATTCACTTATTTGCCATCTATAAATGTGCAAATGTGATCAGTTCATTTGCGTTCACTGTTTTCCTGTTGATATATGCATATAACCCACGATGAAACAAAACAAGTGCAATGTATGGACAGTTTGTGCAACAGAAGAGACAGAAAAAAACATGTCTGAGCTTACATTATTAGACATGAAAATAAAACACAGCTCTGATTAAGTGCATGCTACACAAGACATTACGAAAAAATGAGTTTAGTGCTGAAAAAAGGTATATAGAATATTAGACCAGACCTGATTTTAAGGCAGAATTCAGTATGTTGTAGGAAAGAATAAGTTAAAAGTTTGGAATAAAAAGCCATCATTCAGTTTAACAATAAAAAGCCCTTGAAGGTAAAAATCTGACGAATCAGTAACAAAGACTTTATGGCTTAGTTAATGCCAGAAAATATACTGTCTTTTTGTAATGTTACATCCAACCCAGCCCAGTGATTTTAACTGCTATCAGTGCAAATGGACACAGCTCATTCATCACCAGCATCCTTTAGCTTGTAGTCAGACTGTAAAAAAAAAAAACAAAAAAAACACCAAAATGTGTTCCTTCTGTCAATATTCGAAATCAATTGTACAGTAACTTCCTCCTCCATTCTCCCTCGTCCTCCGTTTGTTTGTTTTTGGAATGTTTTCTCCTCCTCCTGACATAAACCGAGGTACCGTGTTGTGTGTTCAGGCCTGTCATAGCCAGGCTTTGTCCAAACTGGAGTAACAGTGGTCTGCACCAGAGTGTGTCATGTTCAGTCCTTCAGAGTCCACACAGTCAAACACGATGCTTTCGACATCGACCTCCACATCCTCTGTAACAGAATCCACCACAGATCAAATTCATTAGTGAAGTTAAACATGAGACAGACCATGTGATTAAGATGATGGTGATATTCTCAGGGTGTATGTGGTTTAAAGCTTTAACCCATAAAGACCTGGTGCTATTTTTGTAACGGTTCCCAAATAAATTTTTCTCTAGAGTTAATCTTTCTCAAGTAATTTATCACCATTTATTATAATATTATCCTCTGTATTTTGCATGTTTTTCAATGAAAATCATGCATTTTCCTGTATTTAATTTACTGATCATGTCGATGTTCACAGAAGCTCTGATTAAAGTTGAGGGTTATTACATCAGAAACAGAAAACTGAAGAAAAAGTGACTTTTTCAGCAAATATATCAATAACTGAACTAAAAACAAGTGTCTCCATCCACCGTCACTGATCCAACTCCATGGGTTTTACTGTGGAATCAATATTGCAGAAGATGACGGTGTTTTGGTTTGGTTTATTTATTCGCACAAATAGAAACACAGATAACATAACATAGTAAATGCATAAATAAAAACACGTGCAGGAGGAGGGAAGAAGCACTACATGCTTATACAAAGCCCTCCCCCTTCTATTATATTAATACAAAACATGTATAATGAGTTGTGTGTTTGCAAGTGCATGTGTTTCCATGGTAACTACAGAGCCTCTGAACGTCCAAATGGGTCATACCTGATGACCATGAAAAGATGACAAACTGCATTTTACACCAATCATTTGCATGTCTTGATAGGTTTAGTGGTTGAGAAGTTATTAAATATTTTATATCAGTAGATGATTTTGGTTACCAGCGACTGTCTGGGTCTTTATGGGTTAATTATCCTTAAAACTGATCATTAATCCTCAAATCTGACCCTCAAAAGTCTTAAAAATTCCACAGAAGCAATAAATGATATTACTATATTTGCTTTGGAAATCACTGAATTTGTCAGATTTGTAATTAGTGTTTATTATTTTATCATAATGTAGATGGGAATGAGTGGAACCAACAGTCATTCATGGGTGGAGGGGTTCAGGTATGAGCTTTAGCAGCTTGAACGTCAGTAGCAGAAACAGAGAAATGGAATGTTAGCTGGATTGAACATGGTTTAGACTGGTTGGAACTATGAGGCTGGTTGGACTGTTATTTTTGTCTCCAATTTCAGGGTTCACACAAATTTTTCAACGTCAAATTCAAGCACTTTTAAGGGTCACTTTCAAATTTTTTCAGCATCTTATTGCTGGGGTAAAATACACATCTACAGGAATACATATACTCATGATTTTCAGTCTTTTTCACAATAATACACAATGATATAAACATCTAAAATTATGTTTCATAAAAGCAAAAAGTTTAGAAATTAAAGAACACAAAATTTTATCCAAATAAAAAGGGAAGCCACTTGGCCTTCCCTTGACACACTCACACTGAGCCAAAGATTAAGACAAAAATGTACCTGGAGTCGACCCCAGAAAAATCTTTTTGATATAAGGTTTTATTTTCCAGAAATGTATCACCTCTCTGAAAGTAGCTTTGGCTTGACATGTAACCTGGCAGAGTTAATATTAAAAATAAATAAATAAATAAATCACATCAGAGTTATAAGTACAAGCACTTAAACTAAATTCAAGCACTTTTCAGACCTTGAAAACACAACATTGAAATGTAAGCATTTTCAAGAATTTCAAGTACCTATATGAACCCTAAAATTTGATCAAAGATGCATTACAAAAATATCCTAAAAAGTCTTAAATTCAGCTTTTTAAAACCTGCAGATACACTGTTTT
The DNA here is from genome assembly GCA_037367295.1 of Apogon hyalosoma. Classification (NCBI taxonomy): domain Eukaryota; kingdom Metazoa; phylum Chordata; class Actinopteri; order Kurtiformes; family Apogonidae; genus Apogon; species Apogon hyalosoma. The sequence goes on from JAPQRP010000002.1 coordinate 27,080,977, forward strand.
CTACACTTGTGTGCTTCAGCCTTAACACTGAAGCTACTGGATGGTGTTTATCACTGCATTATCGTTTGTTACTGGTGATAACTACTATATTCACCATTGTGTCTGCCACAGCTGGGTGTCCTCTTTTTCTTAAAGCTGTGATAAACACTGGCTCTTATTCATTTATTACGCACTTGTTTGTGTTTTAGTTCATTCAGCGCTGCAGTATTAAGATTTAACATGCTCAATGATTTTATTATGTTGTAAGTACCACCTGTTTTCACTGATCTTGGATAATTTAGTTTTACTCAGAAAAAGCTGAAGACTGCATAATTTGTATCTAGGGCAACTCTGACCATTTTAATTTCACCAAACATCTGTCTTCTGTAATAACTGCTCTTGTTTTAGCCAATTAAATTTGTTTTAATTGGATTTAAACGTTTTATTGGATCTTATCTTTGTTTTGCTTTTATCACCACTGATTACCTATGTTCTAATTTTATTTATGATATCTGTCGTTTCCAGAATTAACTGTATTTATCATCATTATTTTCATGTTTTCTTGGTTATGTTGCAAATGCAGCCTTTACCTCAATATATTCACAAATTAAGTAAAAGTTATATATAACATGTTGTTTCAAATCATACCATGGATGAGAAACAGAATAGTGCATATACTGATATGATCTGGACATTATCTTCTTTAGGAGACCACACCAGCTAGTGAACAAAAAAAAAAATGCTACAACTAGAGATGATTAAAAGTTGTGCCATGTGTCTTTGTTAAAGCCGCTGTTAGAACTGTGCAATCAAATTTAAAACCTTACACTCAAAAAACTAGGCTTACACTGTCGGAAGCGACGGCTAGGGGTATATCCCTGAATGCCCCCAATCCTTAACCAGACAGCTATGATGTCATGACGTGAGGCATCCCCAGGTCATGACC
>JAPQRP010000002.1:27082161-27113744 GCA_037367295.1 Apogon hyalosoma
TAGTGATTTTAAACTTTTGAGCAGCCCCTTGTGGGCAATCTAGAAATGGTAAATTGTCCAAAATTGAATCAGTTCTTTCTCTCCATGATATTCATTGATATGGAAAATATGGAATTTCTAAACCGAACATTTTTCAAGTTATTGCGTTCACAAGAAGGCTATTCGGCGGAGCCAGCAGTCGGACCAAAAACGTAATATCCCCAAAACTCTGTTCGGGGATATAAATAGCAGTATGACAAGCCTCATAGTTACTGTCTTAAACCAGTCTTAACCTTTCTAATAATAATGGGTTAGATTTTTGTAGCACTTTTCAAGGCACCCAAAGCACTTTACATTATTGATCCATCATTCATTCGCTCTCACATTCTCCCTCTGGTGGTGGTAAAGTCCATGTGTAGCCACAGCTGCCCTGGGGCAGGCTAACAGAAGTGTGGCTGCCAATCGGCACCAAACGGCTCCTCCAACCACCACCAAACATTCATACACCAGTGTGAGTGACACTGGAGGCAAGGTGGGTGAAGTGTCTTGCCCAAGGACAAAACGGCACATAACTAGGACAGAGTGGGATTTGAACTGCCAACCCTTCAGCTATTGACCCGCTCCTCCTGAGTAATGGCCGCCCAGAAGGTCATTACAAACAGGACAGTACAGTTCAGAGTTTAAACACACTAAGGTGTGTTTAAAGTCTGCTGACAGTGTTATGATGGTTGAACTTGTATTAGTGTGAGACCCACCTCTGTCAGAGTCGGATCTCTCAGAGGACATGGTAGATCCCTGGCTATCATTCCTCATCCTCTCCGTTCCTCTCTGCAGCTGCTCCAGCCGAACCCTCAGCTCCCTCTGCTCCCAGCGCAGGCGGCCCTTCACCTGCTCCGCACGCTCATCCTGCTCCTGCAGCTTCTGAAATGAGAAATCAGAGAGCGATACAAGTGAGTAAACCTCAGTTACAACTAATAGTGATATCTGAGTTAACCCCTGCACCGTGCTCTCTGCAAAGACTCCTTTCAATATGAAGCGAGATGGATTCTGCGTTTACCTTTATGTGAAGCTGGGCTCGTCTCAGCAGGTTGAGGGTGGTGTTTCTCATTGAGTCGGATGACAGAGGAACTTGCTTCTTCAGCTGCTCCAGGCAGTGCCTTAGCTGAGCTCGTCTAAAAAAGCACATTGAGTACAGATGATGATGTTAATCAATGTAAAAAGCACTTAACTAGGATCTAATTTTCCCTAATTTGGCTTTAAAACAACACATATCCCTGTATTTTATAGGTAGAACTGTACTGCTTTGTTATGAATGAATGAATGAACATTACCTGTTTTTCTCCAGCTCATTGTGAACAGACCTGCATATAAAAACAAGTTTAGTTAATTCAGGCAAGTATTCATGATATCATCTATTGGTTTGTGAAATATACATTTAAAAAGGCTGTGCTTTATCATGACTGAAGAACAAACATCTGAACCACACCCTTCTGACAGTTGAAAGTTATGTAATGCATTCACCTATTGCCACCAGCAGATATCTTCTTGCTCTTCTGTTTGCTTCTCTTATCAGACAGACCTGGGCTGAGAGGCAGTACTGAAGCATACCCATGTTCTGCCTCTGCAAAAAACAAAACAAAAAACAAAAAAAACAAAAAAAAACAGCGTGGTGAAAAATACCGGATAAATCACTGTGCAGCTTTCACAATAGTAACATTAAGTGCAATGTTTCCAGTTTCAAACACAAATATAACCTAGCACTTAAACAGGTATTTGATCGAGTTATCTTCATTGTTTAAGTGAAATGACAATGACTCATTTCTACTGCTGTCATCAGCATCGTCAGCTGGACGTTTTGTTTTTTAGTTTTGGCGCCATCACTCACTCCCTATTCTTTGCTTTCAAGCCGGTGTCTACCGCAACACAAACAGAAGTGTCGAATAAAATGCCTAGTACGTGTAAATAAGAGAAAAATAATCTTATAGTTGGATTCGGCCTGCTCTTCCATTCACCGCAGTGAAGGCTCTGCGCCGCTCAGATTCATTTCAAATGGGACCAGATTGGCGCCTTTGAGTACAATGATGAGCCCGAGATGTAGGTCACTGAGTCAAACCAAAAACATCGTACATGCTAGCGTTTAGGCTGCGATCTCGATGTTTTGATAAGCACGTATCTCGAGTCACACTTCAACAATATGTTCTGCACAGACGGTTACAGTCGTTTCATTGTGCATTTTGTTGTTTCAACAATAACCAACTTCCTCCCTTGTAGTCTGAGAATTGCCATCAAAAATAAATACCTCTCTCTCTTCTCTCCACAAACTCCGCGGCTCGAAGAAGCACCTGGATGTTGCAAATATTCCCTTCCATTTTTAATGTGTTAAAAATAAAATAAGCGAGGTCAACAACCCTCTGCTGTGTCAATAGCCTGAAGTGGATGAAGCTCTCTGTGCTACGTCCTCAATCCTCTGAACCCCAACAGGAGGTTGCCTTCACATGCCATACATAAGCTCGGAAATATGATCATCACGTCCAGACCGCCTTCCAGTAGGACAGAAATAGCAACACCAAAGACCACTACCCTGCCATTACTTAATGTGTTAAGAAAGGTTACATATGTATAAGAGTGTTTTCATGAGTTTAACAACGATACCTCCATCTACACCCAAAATAATACTGGTGTGAACAGTTATAGACTACTATATCTGTAAACTGTAAATTCATACTTTTGTCAAAACATCTCATTCTACCAAAAGACATTCAAAACCGTTATCTACATACACACATCGATTGTGAGTAGAAAGCCTTTAATTAATTTGACATAGACCAACTATGGATTTGTAGACGTAAATTACTTCCGAATGTCTTTGAAGGCATCAGGAGGAAACGTCATTTTCACCCCTCCTGTAGTACATTTATTTCAAAACATACTACACAATTTTAATGACCTAATATATTCTTATATTTCTGCCACTTACAACCAACGCACCCTTGTTCCAGGCACAACATACATACGTGTTTCGAGTTTCTTTTTCGCTGCTATAACAAATTGTTATTCATGAAAGCCTGATTACACCGCGTTAGACGTGAATAAAAATAAATTGTGTACATCTGTTTGGCATAAATCATAGTAAATGTTCTCTCAATAAATGTGCTCAATCATAAACAATGGTTTTAAGGTGATTTGGCCAAAAGGACCTTAACTGACAAGAAAGTGGGCGGGTTGCCCTCACTAGATATGGCGCTGTGTGGCTTCAAAGCCTGAGCAATTCAGCAATCGTATTCTATGTAGCAGGGTGAGGCTTCTTTGCCAGTAGTATCTTTAACCTATGAACTCCTGAGTGTGCCAGTCCTCCGCCATATTGACTGTTGTCTTGACTGGAGGAGATAGAGAACATTTTGAGGTCCGAGAAGAAACGAAAGTGTGCTCTCAAAAACATCGAAACTGGTGCAAACTTGGCCAAAGCGTATAATAAACACCGTCGTTATGGCAAGGAAGAAAAGCAAGCAGCAAGTGGTTACCCAGAAGGATCTTGTGCCTGGACAGCAGACCGTACCGAAGAGCCCAGTCTCTCCCGGCGATGCAGCTGGCGGTGGCGGCGGAGATGCTGGGCTGGATAGGCTGGCCACTACCAGGGCGAACCAGGTAGCTAGCAGCAAGCCAATCGCTGCCTTCAGATAGGCTAGCTAGCCTGTCAGCTAGCACCTTTCTGCTAATCAAAGCATCCTCCATTGTGTTTTTATATTATGTTGCTAGACTCTGCAGAGGTGAAGTCATATACACTGGTTAGGTAGAAAGCTATCATTGCCTTATTCTAGTAGTCATGAACATATGGCTTTCATGACGTTTGATCTGTAATTAAATAAATAATGCGCACAACTTGGTGAACAGAATCGTCCCCAACAGGCGGCTTTCAGGCACTGTGGCTAGCAGTGCAGCACATCTTTGCCGGACAGGTGACATTGTGTCTTGCACAAGTCGTCACATTTCCAGCGCTTAGAGCTCTTCATCCGCCCAGCTAATGTTAGCTAGAAAGCTAGCCGGGTTATCATCTCTAGCTAGCGTGCTGCAAGCGTGCTTAGTGGGAAGGGGACCTTTCAGGAACCACACAGTGAGCAGTGGCTAACCAGCCACTAGCTAATCAGCTAGTTAGCTAAAAGACATAACGGATTCACACGTAGGGTGGCTAACTGGGAGACGTGAATCTGGTTATTTATTCACGCAAATTGGACTTTTAATATTAATTTGTATTGACCGCGCTGTATTATTGTAGTCTGTCAGAAACTTAGTCGGTGTCAAAAGTTTGAATGCATGCAGTAATCGGCTAATTATGTCTTTCTAAATCGGACTTGTCATCATTGTTGTCATTTAGTAAGTTTATGATAATCTTTCACCTCAAAAACAGACCATAGCATCCTGCAGGCTGAAGCCCTGTCATCTTGGCAACAAGTGAACTTTACATCTTTTCTCTGAGGTTTATACTTTGCTGCAGGGGTAGATTCATTATATATTATTACAATATTGATGCCTGTTCTAATGCACTTCCATAATTTAATATTTAAGAAATAAAATTATTGGTTAAATTTGGTGTGCATTATGTTATAATCCTTATTTTATTTTTAAAGTGTATTTTGTTTGAGTGTATCATATTTGTAAAGCTATGAAAATGAATTTTTACTTACTCTTTGAAGACCTCTTGTTTTTATTTCTTCATTGCTTCCATGTTGTCATGTTATACAGTTTGACTGTGTAATTGCAGACAAATGCCTAACTGCATTGTCCTCTTTTTCCTTCATCTAGCCTATGCACACCTGCTGCCTCTTGTGTCACCGTGAATTTAAGGACTGGGGAGCAAACTCTGTGAACGGGCTCCCTGGGGGACATGGGACCAAGCTGGCTGATGCCGTGCCTGCACTCTCCCAGGCCTTATTGCGAGAGGCACCAGGTCGTAAGCTTGCTGATGCGGTTCCCTCACTGTCTCAGTCCCTGTTGGGAGAGGTGCCTCTGTGGATCTGTCAGAGTTGCTGTAAAAGTGTAGAAGAAGAGGAAAGACGGAGCACCCAGGAGCAGCCGACATCGGTAAATAACAGGGGACTGATTTGGGTCACATGATTAGGTCTTTATCGCAGTTTTTTTGTCTGCTTTTTTAGAGGTTATTTGGGGTAAATTCTATTTTTGTTTGTTACATTTGCATATTCCCTCTCACTCAAAAGGTTGTCCGGTCACCCATCAAACATCACTTTGAATCAAGTTTGAATGTGTTTCCTTTATTGCTTCAGAACTTTTGTATTTGTGTGTTTGTGGTGTTTTAGCGTAGGAGCTGCTTTTACTTTAGTTTTTTTATTTTGTGTTGTTTACAAAAATGTTTTTCTTTACCATAATATTTAAGCCTGACAGCTGATGTACATGGTTCTTAGACATATTGTGGTTTTTGGCGGCATTTTTGTGAATGCTTGGTGTAGCGAAGAACCCAACACTAGTGATGCATACTTTATGTTACTTTCCCTCGTGTTTCCATACTCCCAATAATGGGACACTAAAATTTAAAGCTAATATTTATTGTTGCTATACTTACAAAGAGTTAGCCTCTGTATACAGTTTTGTGAATAACCCATCTGTTTTTTTTTGTTTTTTTTTTGTTGTTTTGTTTTGTTTTTGGTTTTTTTAGGTGCCATTGTCACACTCATCCTCGTGTAAGTCCCAGAGCTGTGGGAATGGTTACCCAGAGCAAAGTACAGTGGACTGGGACCCGAGTTCCTTCCTGTCAGCCCACAAACTGTCAGGGTTATGGAACTCTACTCACACCAACGGAGGGGAACTCTGCAACCACAGCACTTCTCCACACTCACAACAAGGTCTGTCATTACAGAGAAACAGATTGATAGATACAGAACACCAGTACATTGTAATCAAGCTACATCTCATTCTGAGGTGAATGTTTCAGTGACATCCTAGTAGTAAAATGAGCATAATAGTTAAATTCAGTCAGAAGGATTTATTAATCTCTAAGTGTGACTGTTAGTTACCTGTTAGAAAATGTGTTGTACTTGTTTTACATTCGCAACTCTGTGCAAGTGTTTTATTTGTTATTATACCTTAAAGCAGTGTATGACTTTCATCACAAATTTTTTTTCAAATTTGTAAAACCCCAGTGATAGCCTAATTATCACTAATCCATTAGTCTTTGTGTACTTACACACCTGAATCACTTCCCTCACCGTGAACAGCTTTGAAGATGACGCCATCACAAACACAGTCCGCTTGTTTACATAACAAACCAAAATGTCATTCAGCCCTTTTCGGAAATTTTGTCGCAAAGTACATTGTGGGAATGACGATCAAGCGAAAGCAGTTTCTCACAAATTTGGCAAGAGAATGAGGCACATCACTACATCGTAAAATTATACAGTCCACCAGGGTTGTTGTAAAGAATGAATATAGATGGTGGATGGAGGTAAAGGCGACTTTTGGGTTCAACACTCATGAAGAGACAGAGACGTTGCTGCTGCATGGAATTCCCATTCCCACAATGCACTTTCCGTCAAAATTTCCGAAAAGGCCCGAGTGACATTTCGATTTGTTATGTAAGCAAGCCGACTGTGTTTATGATGGAGTCATCTTTGAAGTTGTTCACAGTGAGGGAAGTAATTCGGGTGCGTAAAAACAGAAAGACTAATTGATTAGTGATAATTAGGCTATCACCGGGGTTTTACACATTTGAAAAAAAAATTGTGATGAAAGTCACATGCAGCTTAAAAAGATTATACTTGTTGAAGCAAGGTTTAATTTACACTAAGGTCTGAAGAAGTGAGTAGTACAAGCGTTTTATGAGAACTGTCAAGTGAACTAGGGTGGTGAGGAGAATTGATAGCCTTGCTGGTGAAAAAATGTATTATAAATAATTTGACAGTGTTGCATCAATATGGATCTCTGCAGCTGTCAAAATGTGTCCCTCAACCAGGCAGTGGGAAAGAAATCATATAGCATTAATCAGAGTAGTGACTGTCTGTTATGATCTTTATTTTCATTCACATTATTGTACAGAGCAAATCATGAGGCAGATATTTTACAACTGTTCGCTTATGTTAGATTGTGCTTCACTGTCCTTGAGATGACTTGAAAATTCTGAATTCATAATGTATTCCCCTGTGTTTCATTAATGTGTTAAAAGTGTGACAAATCCCCTAGCTGTATCATATTTTTTTGATAGATTCACACATTGGTTTATTTTAATTTTTACAGTTATAGACGCCAAAATCTGACATACAGCAATAATGTTGTTGAACTTTAGAGCTAAAATATAAAGACACTTGACCATAGAAATAGTCCTTATGGGATATTTAATATTCTATATTTATATTAATTCAATAGAAATGCTATAAGCAAGAACAGAGATGACAAGAAGAATATTTGTTGTGGCAGCTATCCCTGAAGTAGGAAGTTGACATGGCTCCCATCTGTGATCTTTGTCTGATTTCATCCTTGTTGACGGTGTTGTGCTTTCTTATCACTTGCAGTAGTCACTTGGAAGTTGTTGGAGTTGTAGTTCAGCAAATTCTCAAATGCATTATCTTGCCAAATTGTGTTTGAACTAATGTAAGTGAGTTAAGTTTATCTTATCTAATGACCGTATACTCACTGACTGGATTTATGCCATCTGTGAATGGACAAAGTTGTAATAGAAATGATATATTATAAACATTTATTAAACTTATTAGACTGATTTGCCGTCTAGGTTGTAACAAAACTCTGTTGAGGAAAGAGTCGATTATAGGTTTGTGTTAAGAGTTGGAAAAAATGTAATTACTGAATCAGATGTTTGCACCTCTATTCAGTGTCAGGAGGAATTGTTCAATGCAATGTGCAGCGATTATCACATCCTATTCCCCCATAATTACAGTGTTTTATTAAAGTACTCTCCGTATGAATGTTTTCAGCTCCAGGTGTAACAGCGGGATCGTCCTGTCATGAGAAACGAGGACTTCATGAAGCACCTGGAAAATCTGCTAAAATGTCGGGGACCAAAGTCTGCCCGTACAGTCACCCTTCATCCCAAAATTCCAGTGGATCCTCTGCTGGGAGCCCCTTGTCTACCTCAGCAGACCTCTGTAAAACCACTCCCAAGCACTTCAAGACCATGTGCCGTCGACCAACGCCACCAGGTCAGGAATTTATTTTTGACGTTATGCTTAAAGTTATTCTTGAACACAACATAACATGTGAAGTGTTAGTTGAACAGATGTCACTCAAATGACGTGTTTAGTTTCCATATGCAGAGTTTATTTATTGCTTATTCTTAATTCATAATATCCTTAAAATATAATAAACAATGCTTGTAATAGTAAACACATCTTTTTTGTTTGTTGGTATAAAAATAACCTCAGTTATTTCTCTTACTTAAATTGAAGAAAAAAGCCAGTGTTTTGTCTTTACACTCGACTTCAAAGTAAACTCAGTTCATCATAGAAGAGACTCCATTTATACCCCATGTAAGTCATTAGTGAGAATTACATTACTAGTAATTGGTCCATACATATGGAGGATGGCTTTCACACACTTGTAGCAGTAATAAGAAAACCTCTGCAATAGTTAGTGTTTCCCAGCATTTTCTAACTGCTCATCTTTATTGTTTGTTTGCTTTTCTCCAGGTGAAGCCTTCCATCCCAACGACCACCATCAACATACAGACTTGTCAGTACCCCCCAACAGTCCTACTGGCCTGTCTTCCCAGCATTCTTCACTTCTCCCCCAAAAGCCTAGCTCTGGGCAGCATGGCCACGTAACCTCCTCCTCCGGCACTGGTGTGGCAGCTCATGCTCCATTCTCCCCGCTGGTACCAAACCTTCACGGCCCCACAGCCAAACTCAATTCTCCTAGTCCAGACAGCCCAACATCTGTCCATAAGCCAAGCCCATGCAAAAACTCCCACATTCCTGCTGTGAACTCTCAACACAGCAAACTGGGCACGTCTATGATTGGCTGTAACCACGCATGCAATGGGCATAATGGGGGAACGGTGGCTTCATCCAATGTGGGCCATCTGACAGCTGGAGCCTGCAGGTTAGTACTGAATACTAATGAATCCATTGCTTGAGTAGGTTTGAGAAATTTCCCTGGTTGTAGAATTTCAGAATACAAATGCTTTCTGAGTGCTCATATCAGTTTTCTCTCTTTTTTTTTTTTTTTTAAGGGACCAGGCATGTAAGGGGCATAAACTGACAAATGGGACATTGTGCCACCCTTCATCAGAGCTGGAGGAGGGGGAGGATGAAGACAGTAGCTCTGAGAGGAGCTCTTGTGCCTCCTCCTCCACCAACCAGAAGGATGGGAAGTACTGCGACTGCTGCTACTGCGAGTTCTTTGGACACAATGCGGTATGTCTTAATTATCATTTAATCAACGTCTGTTTGTATCTATGTGAGAATAACCACACAGACGCTCTAATGAGACAGCTATTGATGCCAACAAGTACATGCAAAACATGTAATGCAACTTGAAATATATTTCTCCAAGGGAATTGGTAAAGCCCAGGATTTTCATTATTGTATTGAGATTTGATTCATAAAAGATTATTTTTTTCTTTGTTTTTTCACTAGGTTAATGAAAGGTTGATGGTTTGGGTTAAATAGGCCTGTTTACAACAATAGCTATGTGTTAATAAGCCTCTGTGCCAGAAGGCAAACATCTTACAGTAAATCTTGCAATCTTATGGGGGGTGTGCCATTATCAGTAGTTCCTGTGTTATAACCTTTGCATATTTAAGTTATTGATGTCAGTTCTGCCTTCATTTGTCTTTTAATTTTTCTTTACAAAGATGAACAGAAATGCACATTTTACATTGTTAATGTGGTTGGCATCTAATGCTAATAAATGGCTCTTCTGTATTGGGTGCACTGTATGTTAACATAAATGAACTATTGTTAGGCTTATACTATACGAGTGGCAAAAATTATCTGAAAAAAAATTCTAAAATGAAATTTTTTTGGATGAGTGTTGGCTGCGACAACCTTGCTCTCAGGTGTGAACGCCATGGTTGGCCACAGACACCTGAATAGAAGAGCATCTGCCTTAACTAATATGCCTTGGCTGATCTGTGATTATGTTACAAAAGCTGAAACAAAGTATATCAATATTAAAATATGTTTGTTTGTTTTTTTCACTCACAGCCTCCAGCGGCTCCAACAAGCCGGAATTATGCTGAAATCCGAGAGAAACTCCGATCACGCCTGACGCGGCGTAAAGAGGAGCTGCCTCAGCGTCAGGACTCAGAACTGACGGTGGCTGGTGCCATTGACAACCGGGACGTGGATGAGCTGCTAGACTTCATTAACAGTTCTGAACCCAAACCTGTCAACAGTGCCAAGGCTGCCAAACGGGCGCGACACAAACAGAAGAAAAAGGTAATTAACAAATGAATGTTGTTTTTCATTTTAACATGAGGATTTCTGTGTACAGTATATGATTCTGCTTTTCCTACCGTGTCTATTTCAGGAAAAAGCCCAGCAGGGCAACCTGGGTGCTGCAGGCAGCGACCCTCACTCCAATCCATCAGAGCCTGCTGACGAGCACATCCCTGATGGTTCTGAAGCCAGCAGGTTGTTGGATTGGCCGCAGCTGGAACTTGAACGCGTCAATAGTTTTCTCACCAGTCGGCTCGAAGAGATTAAAAACACCATCAAAGACTCAATCCGGGCCTCATTTAGCATGTATGACCTCAATTTGGACGTCAATGACTTCCCAAAGAAGGCAGCCACTTTGGAGAGTAACCATTTACTCTCCCATCTCAACGGTTCCTCAGACCTGCAGCAAATAGACCTTGACCTTGCTCCTCTTTCACTGGGAACCTTTAAGAGCCACCTGGATCTGGTTAATGGTTGGGAGGACACAACCGCTGTTTCATCCCCGAATACCACCACCACTGCCACCACCACAGCATCAGGAGTCACAGCTGGGTCCAAAGACATCCAGAGGTTACACACTACCCCTAGTCTCTCCAAGCTCATAAGGGTTCGCTCTCCAGAAAGGTGTACTTCAGCTGGATCTGAGATTTTGCCGCAGGTACCGGTCCAAGCAACAGCTAAATCAAAGGAGGATTCCCTTGACTCCAAGAACAACACAGCTGGTAATGGGGGTGCAAAGTCAAAGAAGAATAAAAAGCAGCAGCAAAGACAGGAGCAGTGTGTGCTGGAACAAAATTCCAACAAAACCACCAAAGCAGTCTCTGTGAATGAAACACAGAAAATAAATGAGTGTAAGGGTCTTGAAGTGAATTCAAATGGCTCAAAAGTTGTGAACAAACAGCTCCAGCACTCAGCAGACTCCCAGAGAAACGGGCCCAAGAAGGCTGAGGAGGCCAGGTTACCCAGAAATACAACCAGCGGCACTAACGGTGGCCTCTCCAATGCACAAAAGGGGAAAGGTGACACAGAGGCGCGTGGAAGTCGACCTGAGCAGGAATCAGAAAGCAAAACCCATCCCTCTGTTCCTGCAAACGGACAGCAACAGCAACAACCGAAGGGGAAAAACAAGAAGAACAAGAACAAGGGTGAAAAATCCAGCAGTGCTATCGGTATAAGACATTAATATTCAACCGAAAAAGAGAAAACATAGAGAGGCTTTATTTACAGCATTGTGTACATGATTGTTCAATATCTTATATTTAACATTTCTGTTATTTTCCAGATGATGTGTTTCTCCCTAAAGATGTGGATCCAACTGAAATGGATGAGATCGATCGGGAAGTGGAATACTTCAAAAGGTGCGTTCTTTATATTCACTCAGTCTGTCGCAGTGAGAAATATTCATTGCATCACTAATATTGTTTTTCCTGTTTGTCTTTGCTCCTTATAGGTTTTGCCTTGATTCTGCAAAACAAACACGCCAGAAGGTAGCAGTGAATTGGTCCAACTTCAGCCTAAAAAAGGTTCCTTCCAATGCAGCTCAATAACTTGGATGAGTGCCAGAAGAAGAAAAAAAAAACTTCACACCACAAACTCTTTCAGTAGAGCGCTATTTGGCCTGAGGCCTCCTCTCATTCCCCTGTTTTCTTCTCTTCCTTACTAAGCCAAGGGACCCTGGTTCAAAATCATACTCCATTCAGAAGACTGAAACAACTTGTGGCTAACAAGCCAGGGATCACTAAAGGCCAACTCTACCCTTTGCTATTACTGCAATGTTCACTGAGAGATGCAAAATGGAAAAAAGTCTGTTGAATCCACTGCATCCATGTGCTTAAGTATGTAGTATGTAAACAATTACCTTACATGAAATAAATGTTTTTTATCACAAATCTGAGACATTTTAACGTTGTTAAACTTCTGAATGCTGATCAGTTGAACTTGGTGCTCATTATCGATTCTGCATCGGTACTTTACTGCCCACTACACCAGTCTGAGTAGACACTAGAAATTGTTGATTTTATACTGTATGTAATCTGTCAACATGGAGCACAGGCCAAATTTGACCAGATTGTAGTGACACACAGTTGTAATCTCCTTTTCTGCAGGAGGTTCACAACAAAGGAGATTATTGCAGTTATTTTAACCGCTTGTCTTTCCAGTGTTTTCTCACGAGCAGGCTGCAGTGCATTTGGTGTTTGATGTTTTTTTTTTTTTTAAATTGGAATACTTTTCTCAATTCTGTCACGTGATCAACACAATATTTAGAAATCTATGATATAAAATGAAATGGCAGACACTTGATCTCCTAGCTTACACTGTTATCTTTTATGTGAAATTATGAAGCAACCTTAAAACTTAATCCATAAATGTCTGACAGTTTCCTGTGCACCAACAACACTAATTTACCTTGTGGGAAAATATCAACTTACTGTGTTTAACACTTGATTCACAGGATGCATTTTGAAATATATAAGCAGGTCCCCATGCATGATGTTTAGAACAGAAAAGTCTAAATACTGTCCCCCAGTCCTGTATTGGCCAACGTTTAATGTGTCTCTTGCTTCAATGTCAGTCCTCCCATGGTGTTAACCTTAAGCAATTATAACTTCTATAGTGTTACCCAGTATACAGTAGATCTGTGGTCTAATGCCTTGTCAACATTCTGCGGTCTCTTGTTCAGTAGAAGTCCTTTCTCACTTATTTTAACTTCTATATCCAAGCAGTGACAGGTGCACCGGTGTGCAATGCTCATTTTAACGTTGGAACCATCGGACTTTGTTTAAAGCACTTCATTTTTATGCTTGTACATATTGAGTGATTATTTTGGGCCCTTTTGAGCCTTTGTCATGAGTTTCTGGGGTGTGTGTGTGTGTGTGTGAGATAAATATTTTCAACCATACCACTCTCCCTGTACTGTGACTTGGTGGCACCCTCCACCTCAGCAAGCCTCTCTGAAGACCCCGTCCTGATAATCCTGGACGGGGGCCATGAGGTTTACACCAGTAACCGTGTTTCAGCTGATGGCTTTCTATGAGATGGATGATTTCTTTCCTGAGTCTGTTGAAATTTTGTTTTCATATAACATCTGATGCTTTCCAGGTTATATTCAGTTAGAGAAGATTATCTTACTGTTCGAATGTAGATTTATACTATACCTATAATAGCCAAGTGTATGTTGGCTTGTTTCTTTTTTTAAAGTTCACTTTTGATACTGTGAAAAATCTTTCGTACAGAAAGATTAAAAACAATACAGTTTTGACAAAACAGTGTGGTGTTTGTTTTCTGTGTAAACATTTGGTTTGGTTTACATGATATTCCGCTAGTGTGTCTTCAATACCTGACTGAAACAGTGGGGGGCGCTGTGACGCGGTGCAGCGCCTTCTAGGTTTGGACCTTGCAGCGATCCGTAGAGTTGAAGTTTCCTGTGTTGTGTAAACATGTGGATTAGTGCTAAAAATTAAAGTCTGCGCCGAGCAATTGTGCAGAAATTATTGAGATTAAATACATATAGTGTGTTAAAGTACGTGTAAATAAGATGGAGGCCGAAAATCGACCCAGAAAGGTAAGTAAGGATGTCATTCCCTTTGAGAAAAGGCTGTTCAGGCTAACGGTAGCTAACAAGCTAGATATTTAGATCCGTATAATATCCAACAGTATTTCACGAAGATTCATATATTTAACGAATCCATTTATAAAGCAATAATTATGAATATTGTCAAACTATAGCATGTATCAATTCATTCTCTATATTTAAAGCGCATTGGATGACATCTATTCACGATCTTATATACGTATAACTGACGTTGATGATAAAGTTCAGGATCTTCATAAAGACACAATTACAATTTATTTTATTTGAGGAACAGGTAAAATTGTATTTAGTTTGCTACAGATGGCAGGTTAGTGGTGCTGGTAAAAGCCTGACGTCCCCCTTCGTGGAATACTTAAAGGTCGTTGTTGATCATTAACCCAACTGAATACCTGTAAAGTGTGTGTGAGCTCATTGATATGGAAAAATAATATATTTTAGTGGTTTACCATCCTTTCTATGCAGTAAGAGTACAGGAGCAAAAATATCTTATTACTTTTAACCCATAAAGACCGAGTGCTTCTTTAGTGGCAGTTCCCAAATTACTTTTTTTTTCTCTCTGTTTAACTTTTCTTAAGCAATTATCACTGTTTATGATAATATTATCCTCTGTATTTTGTGTTGTTTTTTTTTTTGTTTTTTTTTTCAGGGAAAATAGTGCATTTTCCAATATTTTATTCAGTGATCATGTAGATGTTCATAAAAGCTCAGATTAAAGTTGAGGGTTATTATAGAAAATTGAAGAAAAAGTGACTTTTTCAGCTAAATACATCAATGACCAAATAATTAAAAAAAAAAAAAAATGGGTTCATCCACTGGCATTGATCCAACTCCATGGGTTTTACTGGTGAATCAAAGTTGTAGAGGATCATGATGTTTCCACATTCACTATGAAGCCTCTGAACATCCAAATGGGTCAGATCTGATGACCATGAAATGATGACAAACTGTATTTTACACCAATTATTTACATGTATTGACAGGATTAGTAGATCAACAGATAGTAAACAGTTTAAATCAGTAGAAGGTTTTGGTTGCCAGTGTCTGTTTGGGTCTTTATGGGTTAAGGTAATACTTTTCTAAAGCAATCCCAACCATCAGACACATAATTCAGTAAAAAGTGACATAATCAATTGTTTTATTTAGATTAATACATGAAACACTAGTCATATGTTTTACAGTTGGAGGTTACTCTAGATGAAACCCTTATTTAGCTCAGTTTTAGTTTAAATAATTTAATAGCATGTAAGAGATGTATGCATCTTATCAGTTTATAAAGCAAATAATTAGTGAAATGATGGATCAGAGATCTTGATTATCTCAAATTTTTGTGTTTGTTTTATTTTACACTGATTTAAATACACTTGAAGTGACCATGTCTATGATCATTGTGTCTGTGCTGCAGCCTCCCTATACATGGGAACAAGCAAATGAAAACAATGCTCTAACAACTGTTATGTGTTCCTACAGCGATCATTTGGGGAAAAAGAAAACTCAGGGTCAGAAGGATCAGAGGATGATGACTATGTCCCATATGTTCCTGTCAAAATGAGAAAGCAGCAAATGGTAAGTTAATGAGTATTGTCCTCCCTCCATATCCGTCCTTACATTGCATATGGTTAATTCATTTGTTGGAATGTGTTTATCTCACAGCTGCAGAAGATGCTGCGTCTCAGAGGAAAGGCAGTGGATGAGGAGCAAAAGGACAGCGGGGAGGAGCAAAGGGATGAGGATGAAGGTCTTGGTCCTCGTTCAAATGTCAGTCTTCTTGACCAGCATCAACACCTGAAGGAAAAAGCAGAAGGTATCCACTTCCAGCAAGGCCTACTTTTGGAACATCAGTAGAAATTTGTTTGTGTCCTAAAGTATTTTACATATTTTGTTATTTTATCATGTTGCTAATCGGTGCTTGTTTATGGGTTATATCTACAGCCCGTAAGGAGTCAGCCAAGGAGAAGCAGCTGAAAGAGGAAGAGAAGATTCTAGAAAGTGTTGCAGAGGGCAGAGGTAAGATGAAAACACTTTGCTCTTTAAATAAGAATTAATCAAACTAATAGGCTGATGGTGAAACAGTAAATGCAACATTGCTTAAAATTTCTAAATTAACTGCAATTCTTCTCTATCAGCTCTGATGTCTGTGAAGGAAATGGCCAAAGGTATCATATATGATGATCCGATCAAAACAAGGTGAGTCCTTTATATTAACTCTCTATAGATGTCCCACACATGGAGATGTATTTTTCTGTTTCCTATAACTTGAGTCATCTTTTCAGCTGGAGTGCACCTCGCTACATCCTGAACATGCCAGACACCAGACATGAGCGTGTTAGGAAGAAGTTCCATATCCTGGTGGATGGTGATGGCATCCCACCACCAATCAAAAGCTTCAGAGAAATGAAGTTTCCACCAGGTGAGAACACACCTCTGTCCTCTATATGACAAACACACTTTGTATGTGGCATTCCGTGGTGATATGTAATCAGTAACTTAACAACTCCTGTTTGTGCTTCCAGCTATATTAAAAGGTTTAAAGAAGAAAGGTATTGTGCATCCCACACCAATCCAAATTCAAGGAATCCCTACAGTGTAAGTACAGTACATGGTGTGTATGTATGTGTAAAATATGTACAGCATGTTGAGTGTATGAGCTGAGATTGTTTGCCTGTAGTCTTTCAGGTCGGGACATGATTGGCATTGCCTTCACTGGGTCTGGAAAAACTTTGGTCTTCACTCTACCCATTATCATGTTTTCTCTGGAGCAAGAGAAAAGGCTACCTTTCTTCAAGCGAGAGGGACCGTATGGACTGATCATCTGTCCATCTGTAAGTCCAATAAATTTAACACAGCGTGAATTACAAGTGGATCAGAAAAATACATTTTTTGTAGCTTAATTTCTGTTAAAAGTAGCAGTGGTTAAAAAAATTCACATTAATGTCATTAATGGTATATCGTAGCAAAGAAATCTTACCTAAGCATCTAAACACTGAAGACATTCTCTTAAGTTTGGTATTTTCCTAAGAACGTTTGATTTTTATTTATTATTTTTTCCTTAATCCCAGCGAGAGTTGGCGAGGCAGACTCATGGCATTATAGAGTATTACTGCAAGCTGCTGGAGGAGGAGGGGGCTCCTCAGCTGCGCTCTGCCCTTTGCATCGGCGGAATGTCTGTGAAAGAACAGATGGAGGTAGTAAAACAGTAAGTCACACTGAAACTTCCACTTAATTATTTATTTTAATTAAAGCAGTTGTCTGTGCTGGGGCTCCAGATTCCTCTCTAAACCTGTGTTGCTTCTGGGCTTTAGTGGGGTCCACATGATGGTGGCCACACCTGGCAGACTGATGGATTTGTTGCAGAAGAAGATGGTAAGTCTGGACATCTGCCGCTACCTGGCTCTGGATGAGGCTGATAGGATGATTGACATGGGCTTTGAGGAGGATATCAGGACCATTTTCTCTTATTTCAAGGTGAGGCTCAACAAGAAAATATATTTTCAAGTATACCTATTAACAGGGTGGGTGCGCAGGTCTTGAAGGTCTTAAAAAGTATGGAATTTTGAAACACTGTTTTACAGACCTTGAATAGCTTTGAATGTTGTGTGAAAGTCTTGATAAAGTACAGAACAAAGTGTCTCTCATAGTCAAATTTTAGAATATGTTCAAAGACACATAATCTTGTAAGATGAGAAACAGGGAAGTATATAAAACAAGGATGCGTAATAACAGCAGTTTGTACACAGACTTGTATATGGTAACATTATTTTGAACTGGTTAAATTTGTTACTTTACGTTCATTCATCTGTACATTCATACTTTTATACTTCTGGCTGTGCTCTTGTTTGTGTGATATCTGTGCACTTTTTTGATTTTCATGTTTTGAAAACATCTTGTCAGTAAAACATAATTTATTGCAAATTATGCATTCATTCATTCATTCATGCATTTATTAAAAATTAACTTTTCTACTACACACAACCGGTACAGTCTCAACCAAAAAAGTAGGCATGCAAGTATAAAAGTACATAAGGTCAAGGTTTTGGGGGAAAAAAACTGTAGTTTTGAAAGTATGGCATTTGTATTTGGATAAAGAGCAAACACCCTGTATTAATCACTTTCCTGAACCCAGTTACATGAGTAGAAACTTTGTTCATTATGATTGGAAAAATCCACCACTTGATTGGCTCATCAACTTAATGTGTAAAAACAGATTAGGGAAAAAATAGTACATGCAGTCATGGAAATGTGTTGTTTTTGCATTGTCATTCATTCTAGAGGCAGCAGATTCTCTCATGATCTTAACACTCGTCATAGTTGGCTGATCGGCCTGTCCTCCAGCTGCTCAGTTCAATCTGTCCACACTGCACTTTCTTCAGTGCAAACTCATAGCTTGAATTTGTGATGAGACACAGTTGCAGTCTTATATGATGTCATATGTTTATCCAGGGACAAAGACAAACCCTGCTCTTCAGCGCTACTATGCCGAAGAAGATTCAGAACTTTGCCAAAAGTGCCCTGGTTAAACCCATCACTATTAACGTGGGCAGGGCAGGTGCTGCCAGCTTGGACGTCATCCAGGTATGTTGATCTGTCACTGGAAGAATGTAGAGTCTGAAGCCCTTTTTTCACTGGACAAGTACAAACTGGGGACTTGTGGTGGTTTGTTTTCATGCGGTGCATTCACATGTGACAAAGTCTGTTCTTTATTCAAATTTACAGACATTATCCCCCCTGTTCTGATGTCAGGACCCACCACTTACAAATAACCGTTAAATGATTGAAAATATGTTACTGTACGCTGCATTTATATATTTAAGTTTGCTTTTTCAATGAGTATTCATGTTATATCATGATGTGAACCTCCTGAATTTTCACATAAAACTTTCATTTCTCATCACTAGCACAGCATGCATAATCCTCAGCCAGGAAATAGGCAGAATGAATCCATCACGGGGAAAAAAAGTTTCCAAATCACAGAGATGCCAATTCACACAGGTCTAATATTATAACAGGACATGTATGTTTTCTTAACCCATAAAGACCCAAACATCCACTGGCGACCAGATCATCTACTGATCTAAAATGTTTAATACCTGTTGATCCACTAATCCTATCAATTCCTTGTAAATAATAGGTGTAAAATACAGTTTGTCATCTTTTCATGGTCATCAGATGTGACCCATTTGCACATTCAGAGGCTCCGTAGTGAATGTGGAAACACCGTCATCTTCTACAACATTGATTCACCAGTAAAACCCATGGAGTTGGATCAATGAGTGGATGAACA
Source organism: Apogon hyalosoma (assembly GCA_037367295.1). NCBI lineage: Eukaryota > Metazoa > Chordata > Actinopteri > Kurtiformes > Apogonidae > Apogon > Apogon hyalosoma. The sequence goes on from JAPQRP010000002.1 coordinate 27,101,411, forward strand.
CACTTGGTTTATGTTTACTTAATGATAGAGTCGCTTAAAAAGACACTTTTTCTTCAGTTTTCTCTGTTTCTAATATAATAACCTTCAATTTAAATCTGAGCTTTTATGAAAATCTTCACGATCAGTGAAATAAATATAGGAAAATGCATACTTTACACTGTAAAAATGCAAAATAAGGAAGATAATATTGCAAGAAATGGGGAGAAATCCCTTAAGTAAGGTTAAATAGAGAGAAAAAATCATTTGGGACCTGACACAAAAGTAGCGCTGGATCTTTATGGTTTAAATAAAGTTAGTAATCTGCAGTGGTATTTTTACTTTACAGATTACAAATAATGACAGATTCACTCCACATTAAAACCAGAAATGATCTCAAATTACCAGAGGTCCAGTGGTAATACCAGTCCTATGTAAATGGGGCTTTGATGAATATATTTGGCATATTAAAAGAAACTAAATCATTTTTGTGTGTGTGCAGGAAGTGGAATACGTCAAAGAGGAGGCCAAGATGGTATACCTACTGGAATGTCTTCAGAAAACACCACCCCCTGTCAGTACCTCTGCATGCAAAGACCCTGACATACCTACAAATATGCAGCTGAAACATTTGACTCATCTTACAATGTTACATGTTTGTGTTTGAAGGTGCTGATATTTGCTGAGAAGAAGGCAGATGTAGATGCTATCCATGAGTATCTGCTGCTAAAAGGCGTGGAGGCTGTGGCCATTCACGGAGGAAAGGGTATGCTGAATTTTTAACCTTAACGTCTGAGATTCCTGTCGATATTTATACCTCTCTTCTTGTAGTTGCACATAATTACCACCAGATGCCATCATGCTAACAATGACTTCCTTTCAAAGTTTCAAAGGCCATGACACTTCATTGAATTTTCCATTTATTGTCTTATGTATGATTTGTTTTCAGATCAGGAGGAAAGAACCAAAGCCATAGAAGCTTTTAAAGAAGGAAAGAAGGATGTCTTGGTCGCCACAGACGTCGCCTCCAAGGGTCTGGATTTCCCTGCCATTCAGCATGTAATAAATTATGATATGCCTGAGGAGATAGAGAATTACGGTGAGTAGATATGCCCATGGTTTGAGTTTCAGAGCATCTGCGAATGGTGCGTTTGGATAACGAACATTAGGTTTTTCTTGATTTGATCAATCTGTCTTGTCTCAGTCCATAGAATTGGTAGAACTGGACGATCAGGAAAGACAGGTATCGCCACAACGTTCATCAATAAAGGCTGCGGTACGTAACTGATGAAATTAATGAATGATGAATACATTTATGGGTACTTGAAATACTTGAAATTGCTTGAATTTCAATGTTGTGTTTTCAAGGTATGAAAAGTGCTTGAATTTTAGTTTAAGTGCTTGTATGTATAACTGTGATGTAATTTGTTTATTTATTTTTAATGTTAACTCTGCCAGGTTAGATGGAAAGTCAGAGCTACTTATACAGAGGTGATAAATTTTGAAAAAGAAAACATTATGTCAAAAACAAAAAAAAATAGCAGGTGCTGTCAAGGTCGACTCCAGGTACATTTTTATCTTAACCTTTGTCTCGATGCGAGTGTGTCTGAAGAATGTCAAGTGGCTTCCCTTTTTTCGGTTAAAACTTTGTGTTCTCCTTTCATTTCTAAACTTTTTGCTATTATGAAACATAATTTTAGATGTTTATAGCATAATACCAATGTACATCATTGTGATAAAAAAGTGACAAAAATAATCCTGAGTATATTTATTCTTGTAGATATGTATTTTATCCCAGTGATAAGATGCTGTGCTGGAAAAATGTGAAAATGACCATTAAAAGTGCTTGAATTTGACCTTGAAAATCGCGTATGAACCCTGATTGCAGCTGTTGACCGATCATGTTTTAACTGTAAGTGTATGATTTTCAGATGAGTCGGTGTTGATGGATCTGAAAGCCCTGCTGGTTGAAGCCAAGCAGAAGGTTCCCCCGGTTCTCCAGGTGCTCCAGACAGGAGACGAGACGATGCTGGACATCGGAGGTGAGCTGCCGTCCAGACCCACACCGCTCACCTGTTTATCCGTCTCTTCTTACATTCACTCATATAAACCTTCATTCTTGTTTCTTTTTCACAGGAGAGAGGGGCTGTACGTTTTGCGGTGGTCTGGGCCATCGTATCACTGACTGTCCTAAGCTGGAGGCCATGCAGACCAAGCAGGTCACCAACATTGGCCGGAAAGACTACCTGGCCCACAGCTCAATGGACTTCTAAGAGATCTTCATCAAGGAGGAGCTTCTCCCGTGTTTGACAGAACTGAGAAACACTTCTGAAGCAATTGTACAGTTACATGTCATGTCACTGAACTGAGGAAGTGTATTTTTATCTTTACTCAGTAGAGCTACAGGTTTCGTAGATTACATGATCGCTCAGCCTCTTGGCCCTGTTTTTTTTTTTGGTTTGTTTTTACCTATTTCTCTCCTTGTTGTTGATACGGACCCCTTGTAACATACAGTATTTTTGCTACTCCACTTGTAAATAAAGCCACTCTGTCCTTGATCATTGATGTTTATGTGGAGAACCAGAAAGGTGTGGTACAGTGTTGTATGGTGTTAGGAAATTGCCTAAGAAGGCTGAATAATGCAAAGGGAAGTTTGGGTCAAGAAAACATCATCAGCAGTGCACACATCGTGAACTGTTTTGTAATAGCTGCAGATCAGTCTTGTTTCCTTTCAGTCCTATGGATGGACATTTGAAGGCAACAGTGTGAAACCTGCTGATGACGTGAAGGAAAATATTTGTCCACCAATATAGGAAGACTAATTTTAACTTCTCGGTGGTTAGAACAGAAGTTGTTGTATCGCAGTGTCACACAGTGTACGGGGATGGATGTCATCGTCAAGGAGGGGATGCTGTACCTCCAAGGGGTCAAGTTTGGAAAAGTAAGTTGTTTTTTTTATTTATTTAGATAATGTGGCTTAAGATATTTTTTCAAGTCAAAAGGCTACTAGTAAAGTAGGCTAATTTTTTGTATTTTTACCAGACAATTAGCAAAAACCATTATTTAATCATTTAGTTTGAAGCGTAATTCAGTGCTATTTACTGGACACGTATTTTTTTAGTGCCCCAAATCAAAGAACTTTCTGATGTATGTTAGAGGAGCATTCATAAAGTTGTCTTACATTTCCATATTCTCTCAAATTTTTTTGTCTATATCGAAAAGACAGTTGATCTTTCAGTCACAACCATGTGAGTCGGCAACAGGGCATTTAATTGAACTGCAATACATAAACACACTTTGGAGGTACTGGTCTCCAAAAATTGACCACTTTCCACATAATTTTCATCCTGAAACATGTATTGAAAATATACTAGTGCTCTCTTATGTCTCTGTCGAGGTGACATATGTTACACTGTTGATTTATCTACCAATGTCATTGTTAATAATCTAAATCCAGTCTCATTCATGTCCTGTAAGACACATATGGTATTGTAAAATTATAACAAACGTTAGCATATAGAGTCCCAATTTTGTTCTTCATTAGTATTTCAGTCAGCTGAGCTCAAATTTAGTTAGAAGGTGATTCAAGACGCTGACTGTTTAAATATTAGTCAGTGAACTAACTGGTGTTATTTTAATAACAGAATATTTACTCTCATTGAACAGAAGTCTTTGAAGTGCAACATACTTGTAAACCACATACACATAAATAGGACTATGTAAATATTTAAAAAATGCAGGGGTCAGTGTAATGTGGCTTGTGAAAATCCCTCCAGTATGACTTTGTTCTGCCCCCTCAGAAATTAGCTGCAGTCACACAATAGGTACTTTTTCTACTTTAAATGTGGTTGCAAAGTTAGTAAAATTCAATAGCAGAGTGACTGGAAAACTACACTTGAAAATGTATTGTATATATCATGCAGGCAATAGTGACATTATGCATGCACTGAACATGCTTTTCATAGTTGCTGTAAAAGAGGAATGATGTGACCTTGCAGTGAAAGTGCAATTAAAGATTAATATCCAGAGCATTAATGTTTTTCCAAATGAAAACCTCTTTAATGATAGTATCATTATTGCAGTGCTCTTCTATAATTAAAGTACCCAATTATATTTCATTTATCAGTTTTCAAAAGGTAGAAGATGATTATATTGAGGTGTTTAACAAGTCAATTACGTGCCACCATGTAAAGCTACTCATGGAAACTGAAAAAACTGGTCTCTCAAGCCTTAACTGCATTTTGTTGCAAATCACTGCAACAACAACCTTTTTTTACTTGTTCTTTTCTGTCGTCTTCAACAGAAAACATGGAGGAAAGTATGGACGGTTCTCTTTAAACCCAGCCCCACAGGAGTTGGTCGTTTGGAGCTGTGTAATGTTTGTGACAGTTCCATAACTGACCAGAAGAAGGCTGGACGGCTCAAACCGCCAGAGAGAAAGGTGGTGCGATTAAGTGACTGCCTCAGCGTCACCTCTGCCCCAAAAGAGTCGTGCCCACCTCAGTGCACAGCGTTTTACTTGAACACCACAATATGCACTTACACTCTGGCCTCCGACACAAGCCAGCACTGGATAAGTGCCCTCTGTCTCCTAGCTTTTCAGGTAACACCACTGTTTAGTTACTCCCTACGGATCAGAGTTTGTGTTGCTATTTTGGAAAAGGAGGGATTAGTTGGAGCCACAATCAGAGATAAAACAATGAGGAAGTTGACTCAGTATCTGTAACTTCTGTCAATTCACTTCTCTAAATCATCTGCTTGCACAAGCTTTGTTCTTTCTTGAGTCTGACCCTCTTTGAAGTCATAAAACAGTGATAAGAAGGTGGTGTACTCTCCATGTAATGTTTATCATGCACTGTGTTTACAGAAGGATCCTGGAGAATCGAGCAAAGGGGATTTCAACAGAGGAAATAGCTTGACCATGGAGGAGAATGATCTTTACTTGTCTTGGAAAACTGGTAACACTCATAACCCTGTAAATGACAGCTGATCAGTTAAACAAGCAGAAATAACTTTCACCTATACTGAGTTTTTGTCGCATCAGAACTTGATTAATTCACACAAAGCAGTAAATTGGTGAATATATTATGAATGAACAAAATGGTCAGAGAAAAGCAAGGAGTTAGCAGCACAATTTCATGACATCAGCAGAAAAAAATGAATATCTCTGAGCAGGGGCTATAGCCAATAATATATTCAAACATGAATGCTGGAATGTTATTAGCGTCAGCAAGCTGTGGCTTATACAAATTTATTTCTTTCTATTTCCTAAAGGATTACACACACTTCACCTAAAACATCCTGGCAGTCCAGGCATGGAGAGATTAGTGGAATGCAAGCACATTTAAATCAGCCTCATTGGTATAGGAATGTATTCTGTGTACATTTATCCCCTCTGCTGATAAACTAATGCTTAAACCTCTTTTCAAGTCTACCTTCATTTGCATTAATGCTGCACTGGTCTGAGTGGGCTGTAATATTTAAGTGGCAAATATTTTCATGTCTTCTCATATTTAGATACTGACCTTCCTCCAAATATCTACAAAGTTACTGTGCAGAGCACAGAGGCTTCAAGGAGGTGCAAGTTATCTGGGGACTTTCTGATCTTTCCAGACAGTGAGGCTGTGATGCTGCTGGACATCAGTAGCAGTGGCATCATCTACCGTTGGCCATACAGGATGTTACGAAAATTTGGTCAGGTTGAGGTAAAAAAATAAATAAATAAATATTGAAAACACATTCATTTCATTGCATAAATATTTGCATCAGAAATCTGCAGCTTTAATAATTTACATAAATGGGTGTGATTCCAGGGGGGATTCAGCATTGAAGCAGGCCGACGCTGTGAGTCAGGACAAGGACTGTTTATCTTCCTATCCACACATAGTCCAGAGATCTTTCAGTGTATATCCAACCAGTGCCTTCAGAAGAAGTCCATGATGCAGCAACTCAATGTCCACAGGCAATCATTATCTGACCAGTCTCCTTTCCCATTACCAAAAACAACCAAACCAGCCACACCCCCAGCCTACACACCTGCAGATGTTTCTGCTGAGTCAGATGATGAGTCTGCCAACCACTATTCCACTATAGAAGACTCTGTCCAGTGTAATTGGTCATCTCTTGTCAGCTCTCATCTCACCAACAGCAGGGAGGCTGTGGGAGCGGAGAGTGAGGAAGAAGATGAAAGGTGTCAGTCTCTAGAGGCAGAGGATGTGGATAATGCCGTAGAGGACAGCATTTATTACAACCTGCAAAGAGCCGTGCCACTGAGGATGAAAGATCAGTTTAAACCTGAGGTGGAGGGTTCACAGTGCATCTATTCATGTCTGAACTTCCGTGAGTCTTCCTTAAATCCTACACTGCAGCCTTCGTCCTTAGCCCTCCCTCCTCCTCCCTGTACCCTTTCCCATCCTGTACCCAAACCACGAAACCAGCCTCCTGTGAGTAACTACGTCCAACCGGGGTACAATGCAGTGGATAACATGAAGGAGATTGAGGAGGCCATCAGCTCCACTTGCCATGTTACCCCCACAGAGACTCCTGGCAGTTTTAAACACAGGCTGGCAGCCATCATTTCTAAGGACCTGGCAAAGCTCCAGCCACCTCTTCCCCCTGGAGCAGGCAGTCTCACATTTTCTCAGTAGGCTATTATTTAACCGACAGAATAGAATGAATTATTTTAACTATGATGGGTTGTCAGTGTGCATAATTAGTTCATTTATTTCTTTTAAATTCCCACCTCTGTGGTTAGGCATCAGAGGAGGTTTGCAGATGTTTATCTGTGCATGTCCTCTTATGAAGAGCACTTTCAGCAGCTTTATTTTTGGATTATTTTTCCAGAACCCACTGATGGAATGTCATGTGTGGACTTGGATAAGATGTGGCTAAAGTAGTTGCAATAGTCATTTACTCATAGTAACCAATCTGATGATTTTTTTCTTTCATATTCTCTATAACAGGGATGTCAAACTCATTTTAGTTCAGGGGCCACATTCAGCCCAATATGAACCTGAAGTGGACTGGACCAGTAAAGGAAAAAAAAAAAAAAACAGCAGAAAAAAGTAAAATTACATTATAATAATGTTTACATCTACAAAGCTTCATTAAAAATGTGAATAATATGAACAACCTGAAATGTTTTAAGAAATATAAGTGCAATTTTAACAATATTATGCCTCTGCTAATCATTTACACATGTAAATTCCAACTTACAGGTCAGTGGATCTAAAAATACACAAAACTTTTAGTAACAATCAGAATAATGGGAAAATTGCACTGACCTCTCTTAAGACATTACAGGTTGTTCATATTTGTTCAGATTATTCACATTTTTGGTGAAAGGATAGTTTCTAAATGTGAACTTTTTCATGTAATTTTACTTTTATTAATACAAAAACAAAGAGAAAATTTTTAGATTGTCATTATTTCTAGGTTATTCTGATAGTATTTTACTGGTGTGATACACTTTAGATCAAATTCATCTGTATGTCCAGGCTGGACTGGATCCTTTGGCGGGCTGGTTTTGGCCTGTGGACCGTGTGTTTGACACTTTTGCTCTATGCCTTCTGTAACATATGAATAACATTTTTTGGCGTGAGTATGGACAGATAAACAACATTGTGCTTTAAATACTTTTGGACTTGCATGCTTAACTTTTCATCATAGATGCTGCAGTTTAACTTCGAATACTGCAATGTAACGCTGACTAAGATAGGAAATGTACAGACATAACTTAAGAATACACACCTGTCTCTTCAGAATATCTTTATTGTAGTGAAACAATCATAAAATAAACATATACATAAATATCAAAATAATTGTTTTGAGGCATTTAAACAGTTGTCACCAATGTGTGTCATTAGTGATGGTTTAGGCCGAGTTTAAAGTGCAAGACAAGGCCTTTGGGAGAAGTTCATGGCCTTTAGAAATTCATGATGATATCATTGTTTTTGCGTTGTTCCTGTGTTATCTTGTAGCAGTGCAACATCTAAGCTATGACAGGAGATTATGCAGAACTATCTCATCTCGTTAACATTTCTACCAGCTGTAATCTTTGCTTCCCTGACACCTATAATAAACACTGCAGTACAAACAACCAGTTCCAGTCCGTGGTGTCAGTGCTACTGCCTTCCACTCGGACTTTCCTCCGTGTCGCTCACAGGGGAACACTCCCCATCACTGCTGCTGGAAGAGGTCGCTGATTTATTTGACCCCGACTCAGATTTTGGTCCCAATATGATAAAGTGTCCGACGGAGTCCCTCTGATCTCCGGTCAGCGGGTTCGCGGGCTGGAGGGAGTGGATCCGACTCCTCCTGGAGGTCATGTCCGCTGATCCTGGGAGGGGGCTCCGGCAGTCTGGATGGACCACCCCGGCCAGGAGCTCGGACAGCTCAGTGATGTAGATCTGCGCCATTTGGAGGGTGTCATACTTGGACAGTTTCTTCTCGTTTTCCAGAGAGGGGATGACGCTCCTGAGCTCGTCGAAGGCTTTATTCAGGCCGTGCATCCTTCTTCTTTCCCTTGCATTGGCTGCGACTCGTCTGTGTCTCTGGGGGCCAAAGTGGGTCGCCTTGCCCCCCTCTCCTGCCGGGTCAGGGGCCGACTCTGTGATGCCCGCCTCGGACGCGCATTCGGGTAGTTTGGGTACGAGTTTGTCCAGTGCCAGGCCCGCGTCTGCAGATCCGTGCGCATCCCTCCGCACGGAAAACGCACGGAGCGAATTCGAAGAAATCCAGGTTTTGGAGTTGATGCCGCTTATGGCGCTGATTTGCGTCTGAATCGCCTGCGCCAGGTTGCGCTGCTGCAGCAGGGTAAAATCCTCCGGGTATTCTGTCCAGCTCTGAAGCTCTGCCTTTGCGGTCATCACTGGAATGGCCTGTGGTGGTTCTCTGCAGGAAAAGGTCAAACAGGAGACTCTGGCTCTTGCCCTCGTTTCTGGAGTGTTTGCACTGCGCCAGCAATTTATACATCCTCCCCTCAGTCACCTTGGTGTCAGTCCCAGCCCTCCAACAGCCCTGACAGCCCTGCAGCTTCAGGAGGCAGCAGCCAATCGCACAGTCCCCCCTGACCCTGTCAAAGAACAATTAGACAAAGCTCCACTTTTTGTCCCCCCTCCATTGTGCATTGTAATTCAACCACAGCCTTGTTATTATCCTTACACTGTGGGCCCCGGGAAGTATTAATCATTTAAGAGTTTGGCTTATATTTAAAAGGCTTTCAAGTGAAGAAAATGATCTGATGAACTTGTTCTGTTGTCTGGGATGGGATGTTGGCTCATGCATTAAAAATTAAAATGAATTCAACACACAATTTGTCCATTTTAGGTAGATTTATTGCAATAATTTACTTTAATTGTACACATATTATTAAAAATATATCTAATGTGTTCACTGGGTTTGATGTGTGTCAGTGTAAATCCCCTTATCGTCATCCACACTCCTCCAGCAATTCAGAATCATACATTTCAACATCTTCCTCATGTGCAAAGGAACTGACTTCTTAATTGGCTCTGATTCTTGACGGGTCTGGCAGTGTTTAGGTTTGTTCTCAAACAGACAGTAAAAGGTGAACAATCTCTCTAGGATTATTTGCAGAGGAATAATAAAAAGAACAGGTGGGAGGCAAGACTTTCAACACACCTGTCTATAGCAGAGACATGGTAACTGATAAGTCGTCTAAGGGTAATTTATGAATCATTAAGCGTAAAACCAGGACAACATTACGCATAAGGGCTTAATGTAAATAAAATGTCACGCATGGCATGTGTTCTCGTTGAAGTTTTCATACTGTTATTTTTAAATGAGGCTGAATCAAGTAAGATTAACTAGGCTGCAAATTTTGGTTAGTTATGTGGCCCCCATGCCTCTCAGCTGGTGTCCCTTGGCACCTCACACAAGCTTCGAACCTCTGTCAGAAGTGTTAGCCACGTCTCCCATATGTTGCACACAGTGACAACTCAGCTTTCACACTGACACTTCCCTCTGACACCAGAGCTAATCACTCATTACACCATCAATTACAACAGAAGAACCGGTCCAGCATCATCACAGACCTGTCCGGTGGGGGAGCTCAGATGACTGTGATGATGAACAAATTCAGTGTCCAGTCTCTGGCTTTTTTTCTCTGTGTGTATTTGTGTGTCTGTGTCTGTAACAATCGGGGTCGAGCACTAGTAAAGAAAATCACCGTGACCTGCCTCTCCGCCAGCAGTTTAATGAGGCCTGCTCTTCGTTGAATAAATCGGCACGCTCTCCATCCTGGGGTGTCCATTCATTTTTTGGCTACATGAATATTTCATTCCTTCAGCCCCACTGCCAGCGCAACAGCCTGTAACCCTGCGTGCAGGCTTTAAAAAATGCGGCTACACTTCCCATCTGGTGTGGGGCGTGAGCGGGGAGTGGCAGCGGAGGCCGAGGAGGTGTGAGGAACATTTCTAAGGTCAACTTCTAGTGACCTTCTGTAAGAGTGAGACTGATGAGTCCAAGTCTCAGCAGGCAGGGGGGTAGACTACACGAGTCACAGCAACTGATGCTCTTATGGCAACTTTTAGGACTGGTAGGAGCTCTACTGGGAACTAATTAACTTAGTGCTACAGTTGGTCTTTCTGAGGAAACTGAAACTGCCCTGTAAAAGACTGAACAATTTCAGCATCAGTATCATTTGTAAACTACTAAACAAAGGGTGTTTGCTCATTATCCAAATACAAATTCCATACTTTATCAAAACTGCAACCCCCCCCCCCAAGACCTTGACTTTCTGTACTTTTACACCTGTGTGCCTACTGTTTTTGGTTGAGACTGTACCTGCTGTGTGTTGTAGAAAAGTTCATTTCAATAAATGTATCAATGAATGAATGCATAATTTTCAGTAATTTATGATTTACTGACAGAAATATTTTCAAAACATATGAAAATCATAAAAGTGCATGAATATCACACAAACAAGTTTCACTAGAATCATTCCAGTACCGACCAGTTAGTGAAATCATATCAAGTTTTCTTATATGCTTTCCTCACATAGCCTATTTCTTATCTTACAAAATGATGTGCCTTTGAGCGTACAGAGACGTTAAACATGAAATCACAAAAGTGCATAGATATCACACAAACAAATTTCTCTAGAGCACAGCAGGAAGTATAAAAACATGAATAGATAGATGGATGAACATAAAGTTACAAATTTAACCAATTCATAATAATGTTACCATATAGTTACAGGTCTGTGTACAAACTGCTGTTATTACACATCATTTTTATATGCTTTCCTGTGTCTTATCTTACAAGATTATGTGTCATTACTCTAAAATTCGACTACGAGAGAATTTTTTCCCATACTTTATAAAAACTTTTAACATAAAATTCCAGACTTTTCAAAGTCTAGAAAAAAGCATTTCAAAATTCCATTCTTTTTAGGACTTTCAAGACCTGTGCAAGCATCCTGTAAACATCAACACATTACTACCTAAAACCATACACTGATAAAACTACCTATAGAGCCAACAGTTCACTTTTAATCTTCTGCCATTAGTTGTTGCTAAAGCCTACACAGGAACAAGGAGTTCCTCATCTCAACGTTTGTGTAACCAGCATAGTATTTACTTGGGCGTCCTTCCAAGAGAGTTATCTCGATAATACAGTGTAAAACCCAGAATCCCCACAATAACAAGGTTAGATTTGACTGGTTCCCAGATCCAAACAGAATGTAAACACTATTGAATGAAAGCCTCTGAGCTAATATGCTTGCCATTATGCCCTTTTACTTGCAACTTGTGAAGTTCACACTGTGAAGTTAGTGATGATAAAAAAAGATGCATGCAGTAGCTATTTTGGGATCAACAGTCGAGTAAATATCACAGAAGTTTATAGTGATTCTCGACTCTTCTAAACCAACTCAACCACAACTTCTCTTGACACATACACGATTGCGGTTTGGCTGCAATTTCACTGCTATTAACAGATTAGGTTTACACACCTCCTACCGTCTGTGGTTGCAAATGACGAATCCCACTGTTAGGTCCCTATTGAAAACTGCAGGGACTCTTTGATTCAACTCATGGGCCTTTAATAGAGACCATGAGTATAGCTCCATTAATAATACTACATGTTCTCATTGTTCTAATTTCTAGTAAATGAAGCAGGCCTAATAGTGAAATTAAACCTGTCCTCATTTCACTGGGGACGCCTTAAAACCTCTTCAATTATCCCTGGGGAAGTAGTTGGAGAACTGTGGCCCCGAGCAATCTATAATTAATTCAAGCCTATTTTCCAGGCCTGAGTTATGTCTGTTTCTTTGTCCACCTTTTCAAGACCCTACACCTTATATTCACATAAACCTCAGATATTATGGTAATAAGCT
>JAPQRP010000002.1:27124354-27145704 GCA_037367295.1 Apogon hyalosoma
ACCACAATGAACATTTGACAGATAAACAGTACCACAGTGCTTCAGTTTCAGACTCACAGTTTGTCATGTCTTTTATGTATTATGATTGTGTCTCTCAACTCACCATACATTTTTTATTAGTAAGTTCTTTTTTTTCTTTTTTTTTTTTTTTAATCAATTACTAGAAATTTCAGGTGACCCTATTTGAATTCCTGGCGACCCTACGTGGGGCCCCGACCCCAAGGTTGAAAAAAAAAAAAAACTGCATTAAACAAACAAAAAATAATAATAATAATAAAAAATGCTTTTAATGTCTTTATTGTAACATTATGCACTATATCAATACATTACCCAAATGTTTTCAATGCACAATAGGAACAAGATCAGCCTTCAAAACATTCTGTTTTAACAGACAAATGAAAATGTTCTCACGCCTAATAAAAGTTCTGCTTCATAAATAATTGCAGTAATTGCCTCTAAGATGTAATGGAGTAGATGAAGAATAAAACAGCATTTAAAATATGTTTGGTTAATTTTCTGTTTGTTTTCATGCTTGTGGAAACAGTAGGGATTCTTAATACAAGACTTCTAAAAAAGTCTCTACAATAGGGAGGCAGCAGCACCCCCACCCTTCCTTCCTGTAGATCTGCCCCTGCTGTCAGAACATTATTTAAATTTTTGTAACTCTAACTTACACATCAATAACTATTAGAGTATTTAGAATTAAGTTTTCTGATGGTATCCTAAATATGTCAGTGTGTTGGATTGCAGAGATGTGCATTGAATTTCGTCTGGCTTGTCAATATATTCTACCAGAATTAAGGTGAATATTCTCATCTTGCACTCATTTAGATGTTCAGAGACTTTATGGTCTTTGTGGAAACACTGATTCTGATCCATGAATGGTAGTTGTTGGAGATGCTTGTTTTTATTCTCAGTTAATAATATATTTTGCTGAAAAAGCCATGTGTGCGTCAGCGTTTTATGTTGTAATAACCTTTGAATTTACTGTGAAATTTATGAATGGTCAGGAAATTACACAAGCAAACCCCTGCTCTTTGCTAGATACATAGGATTATAATACAATAAGTGGTATTAAATCGCTGAAGAAAGGTGAAATGTAGTGAAACACTTGGAATCTCAAATACCTAAGGTCAACTTTCTGAAATATTTATAGGTCTTCAAGAGTTAAAATCAGTCTTATGATGTGAAAGAACATTATCTGCAAATGCAAGCAAAGACAGACACACATTATGTAAAGAATCATTCTGTTTTGTATAGATTAAGTCATTTTAAAGCAGCGTATGACTTCCATCACTAATTTTTCTTCAAATTTGAAAAACCCGAGTGATATCCTAATGATCACTAATCCATTAGTCTTACACACCTAAACCACTTTTCTCACGGTGAACAACTTCGAAGATGACTCCATCACAAGCAGCCTGTTTGTTCACATACCACGTACTGTAAGGAGTGAGTGAGCGGTGAGGGCGTGGCCATACCCTGTACCCTTGTGAGGTGTGTATGATAAGCCTACACAATGACATATTCCGAAAATGCCATGAAACAGATGTCTAAGTGTTGTTTTTTACGATCACACACCCCGTATTATAAGATGACAATTGACTTACAGTGATTCCTTGTATTTCTTCTGAACCGGTAGCGGACACGGTTTCATTCCTTGTTGTCTCCATGTTTGTTGCTGCTGCGGCTGCGTGGGATTCCCTTTCCCACAATGCACTTTACGACAAAATTTCTGAAAAGGCCAGTGACGTATCGGTTTCATATATAAACAAACAAACTGCTTGTGATGGAGTCATCTTTGAAGTTGTTCACCATGAGGGAAGTGATTCAGGTGTGTAAGCACAGAAAGACTAATGGATTAGTGATAATTAGGCTATCACTGGGGTTTTACAAATCTGAGGAAAAAATTTGTGATGAAAGTCATACACTCCTTTAATACGACAGTGTGATTCATCATGTGTACTAGTTCCACCAAAACAACTTCTCCTGGCAGTATTTTTCAAAGGCACTATTTTTCAAAGGCATCATCACTGCATCCTGTGCTCAGCGCTGCCCAAGATGAGCTTGATTCCCTTAAAGACCTAGCCAAACAATCTAGAGAGTTTTTATCCCTGTTTCAGTAAGAAGCTGGAGGGTGCCAGACCTATCACCAGCGCTGGCACAGTGCTAAGTGTGGAGATAAGTCTGGCTATGTGAGACTACACTACATTCACACACAGAGACAGCCTGTAGCCTTGAGTCTGGCCATCAGCCAGTGCACCAAAAACCAAAAGTGTCTTTAACCAAAGCAACAGAATGTGGCAACATGAGGATGAGAACTAGTGAGAAACAACTTTTAGAGACATAGAAAGTAACCAAGTGATAGAAAATGTAAGTGTTTCTGTGTTTTCATAGCTGGACACAGCTCTGAAGTAAAAGAGTTGAGCTGAAGCTAATGAAGGCATAAAGTCATTATTCTATGTTATTATGTTCACAGGTATTTGTTGATCCACAGTTCAGACTAAATGGTGACAGTTCTTGACATTATTTGAAGAACTCAAAGCAGAACTTTGGTAAAGCTATTGACAAAAAAACCCTACAGAATATGGAAGTGATTTGTGGTTTTACTGTGTCTTTAACAGAACTTTAATGTGAACTGTGGATAGATGTAGTTTTAATTTGTTGGGATTAGCAGGATTATTTTTTGAAGGTCAACCCCTTGTGCCTTACAGAACATAAAACCAGATTTCATTGCACTGTACAATGGTATTTTCCAAAGACAATAAAGCCTATTGTATTGTATTGTATTGTATTGTATTGTATTGTATTGTATTGTATTGTATTGTATTCTATTCTATTCTATTCTATTCTATTCTAATATACAGTGTGTTGTGTGTGACGGTTCTATAGGTTTAACATTTGTGATTCTGTTTGCTCAGTCTTAACTCTGAAGAATGTAAATAGTTTTTCTTCCTGACAGATTACACAGGTCTTTTCTACCTACTGTTTTTGTTCTCATCATCAGCTGAGATGGAGCCCATAAAGGAATGCACAGGTAGATACAGTAGACACATTTTGTCTCTTCGTATATAGCAAGAAAAATCAGATAACCTAAAGACCCATGAGTTTGAACAAAATGAACAAAAAGCACTTAAAAGACAAAGAGCGCTCTCCTTTTCTATTTGCCTGTGCTTTGAACCGTAAACAATATTTTTGTTCCTCATAGGTTTGCTCTGACTAAAAAGAAAAATGTGTCATTCCGACCCTTTGCCTCTCCCTCGTGTAGTGTAATATCCTTCCCGCCTGATAGTAATGCTTTTTAAGGGATTTCATATTTTGTTCAAAGTGCTGATCATCAGTTTAATATTGGAGCAGAGAACTTTCTTGTTGGACAGTGACAGCGATGCGTTGTGACGTGTGCATTACTTTGAACAGAGAGGGCTTTACCTTTTAATGACCTCAGGCTTGTTTTCCTCATGTATGTGGGCTCATGTGTGCGTGTGGAGGAGGGTTTGTTCTGCCTATCTCTTTGTCCTCAGAGCTTTCCTCGCCGTAAGACTCCAGATGTTATCGTCTGCTCATTTGGGATGAAACTGAGCAGTCAGGTGTGAGTGAGGACTTCAACAACAGGATGTAAATGAAGAGAAGGCTCTGTCAAGTGTTGTTACATGCTTATGGGTTTACAGCTTTTTAACAACAGGCAACAATTGTCAGCGAAGTTGTGTCGGGGCTCTGTCTAAGTAGTGTAATACCCCTTTTCTGCCATATTAAGTTACAGATGTTCACACAGACATATCATATACTGGAGGTATTTCACAGTGTGTTTTGGATAACTAACAACTCCATATAAGACATACTAAGATCGTCCACAGTTTGTTGAAAGAAGGAAAAAAAATGAAAGACGTAATGTGTATTTAATAGGGCTGTCGAAATTAACACATTAAAGCAGATTAATCCATTATCATGATTAATCTGACTAAAAATGTTAACGCAATTAACCCATCTGCAGCACAGAATGACTCTGAATCTCTCTGGCAACGCATTTGGGGCAGTTTGTCCAAGTAGAGTTAGCATCGTGCATCCTCAAATGAGCAGTTGATCTGGTAGTGACAGGCAGCAGAACCAACCCATAAAGATGGAAGATGCTAAACACTCTGCAGGAAGGACTTTTCTTTTTACCAAAGCACTTCCAGCTTTAAATACTACATTAACGCCAAGCATGCGTTAGTCGGAGATTCTGCTAGCACCTCGGCCCGGCTTGTGACAAACGTGTTAAGTGCATATGTATTCCCTTCTTCCTGAGCCTGCTCATGCAAAATTAAACATGAATAATATAGATTAAAAATGAATGATATTTAATTGTGATTAATCAATATTAATCCACATCAACTCTATGATTAATCTAAATAAAATTTAAGTCTCTCAACAGCACTAGTATTTAATGTCAGATGAAAAATCATTATTGTTTTGAAAGACTCAGTAAACACTCTTTGAAGCTGATGGAAGATAATTTAACCCATAAAGACCCAAACGTCCACCGGTGATCCAAACCATCTACTGATCTAAAATGTTTAATTCCTTTTGATCCACTAATCTTATTAATACATGTGAATAATTGGTGTAAAATGGAGTTTATAATCTTGGTTTGGTCATCAGATATGACCCATTTGGACAGTCAGAGGCTCTGTAGTGAACAAGGAAACACTGTCATCTTCTACTACATTGATTCAATTATTGATATCTTTGCAGAAAAGACTTTTTCCTTCAGTTTTTTTTTCTTTTTCTGATCTAATAACCTTTGAATTTACTTAATGAACATCTACATGATCAGTAAATTAAATGTAGGAAAATACATGATTCTTACATAGAGGGAAAATTTCATTCTGGAACTGTCAGAGCAGTAGCACTGGGTCTTTATAAATTAATGCATGATGGACATAAAGTGCAACTTTAAAGTCATCATCATCACAAACAACACTGGTTTGTGATCTAGAATTTAGTTTCTCTGTAAGTATACATTGAGTGTGTTGGCTGTTAGTAGTAATAGTAGCCCTTCCAGTTGAACATAGGGAAAAAACCTTCCCACTGACAACAGCGTTGTTCAGTTTATTTATTACTATGTGGGCATAAACATGAAAAATAAAGGTAACATATTTGTCAAAATGGCAAACTGATTCTCACTTAAAGTTATAAGTAGTTCGTAGTATGTGGCAGACTTTCAGTGCGCTAAAGATAGTGGAATATATACTTACACTGGCCACATTTTAAAGTACGTAAATGTCACTTGACCTATCTGTGTGATATACTTTCAGGTGCATTATTAGAACTGGACTCCATAGGCGCCCCAGTAGGTCACCTCGTACAGTGTCTACTATGTAGGCTGAGACCTTATTGCATGTCACTTCCATACTCTCTCCCCACATGTCCTGTCTCTCTTTACTATTAACTATTAATACAGGTTTAAAAAGCCCAAGTCCAAGGGTGCAACGACATTGGCTGCAAAGTGAAGCTAATGTAGAAGTTGGAAAATGTGACTTACAATTGTAATACCATTGACATCCACTAGGTGTAGCTACAACAGGACTTGCTCCCTTAGACCTACATTGGACTTCTCTCAAAATATGCCAAGTCAAAAAATTGTTTCGGGTAGTCATTCCAATCTCATTCATTTTATTTGGAACTTTTAGTGAGTGTTTTGGTGTTTCCTTTATAACGTTTTAAACTGTTAATAATAATATCAGGTTCAATAGAAGGGCTCGAGGTCTGCCATGTTGGAGTTTGATTGACAGGGCTATATGACAGCTCACTCACCTGCTTTATTGGACTTTTGGAGTTTGCTGTTATGTAATAAAACTTATTTTTTTTCTTGACACACAGCTCCAATGCAGTTGCGGTTAATACGTTACACCAAATAAACTGTAAAAGGACTCTGTGAAACAGCGCTTGAGGAAGTTTACAGTTCTAGCATTTAGCATTAGGTCAACTTTGACCCCCTTGCACTCCTGTAGCTCCACCCTTTTTGTCCAAATATGGTGACTTCAACCTCCAAAAAGTCAACATGGAGATATCCAAATTGCAACATATTGGTGTAAGTTAGTTCAGAGAGTAAAGTAATCAGTTCTTCATGTCACTGATGAATGCCGTTCATGTTACCTCTGTGTTAAGACGTCCATTATGCATGAAGCATGATTAGACCCCCTGTGTATGTGCACCAACATTTCACCTACTGATCATATCCACACCTTCACACTCAGATCAATGGACACTCAGGCTGTACACTGACATCACAACCCAATTATAAGATACACTTTTTTAGGTGTTAAAAATATTTAATACATATAAAACACAATCCTCTAAAAATTGATGATAAAGAAAATAATTTCTGACCTACTTTGCAGATGTAGGTAACCTGTCAGCAGTTTTATTACCCCTTGGCCAACTTCTGACTGAAGGGGTAATGTAATCATTTTGTACAAGTTGTTGTCTATAGGGAAAATGCTTTGTGGGCCACAGGGGATTTTTTTTGCATTGCAGTGCCACAAGTGGCTACAAGAGCAGTTGGAAACAGTTCAGAGTGGCGGAAATGTATCAAAGATAATGAAACTAAAGATGGAAGATTCCATATTCTGGGTGTAAACACGTCATGGCCATGGGGACATCAGAGGGAGACCATGAGGCGGTTCTCCTTGAATGGACTCCTATGGGAGAAGACACTCAGTTCACTGAATAACCTACATAAGTACTTTATTAAAACCTATAAAGACCCAGTGCTACTTTTGCGGCAATTCCAAAATAGTTTTTTCTTTATATTTAACTTTTCTCAAGTGATTTATCACCATTTTCTCTCATATTGTACTCTGTGTTCAGCATTTTTAAGCGATAATCAGGTATTTTCCTGTATGTAATTTACTGATCATGTAGATGTTAATAAAAGCTGAGATTAAAGTTAAGTGTTAGTATATCAGAAACACAGAAAACTGAAGAAAATGTGATTTTTCAGTAAAATATATCATTAACTGACCATAAACCAAGCATCTGTCATTTCACTGTCATTTGTCAAACTCCATGGCTTTTACTGGTGAATCAATGTTGTAGAAGATGACGGTGTTTCCACGGTAACTACAGAGCCTCTGAACGTCCAAATGGGTCATATCTGATGACCATGAAAAGGTGACAAACTGCACTTTACACCAATTATTTCCATGTATTGATAGAATTAGTGGATCAACAGGTATTAAACATTAGAGATGAGTAGATGCTTTTGGTTACTGGCGGATTTGTGAGTCTTTATGGGTTTAAACAGCAGGTTTCAAAACATCTGTCATCTTTAACATGTTATCCATAGACTGGCAAATTATGAAGACACCAGGAAAGATCCACAGTGAAACCAAATGATTATTTTGTAAGAGGAAGGTCAGCTTTTATTTGTTGCTGTAGGTGGGATCAGGTAGCGGTGGCTCTGAAGTCCATCATGTACACAAACACATGTACTTCTGTGGCTCTTTTTTACTTATATCGGTGAAACTATAGGAGACCATGAGAAACAACCCAGAGGGTGATCTCTACAGCCACGACTGAGATATCTGCTCTGCAGAGGCTACTACAAGACTAACTATAGATGAATGCTAGGGGACATCAGAGAATGATGATACACTCTGACCTAAGTTTAAACTACTTAGCCACAGGGTTGGCTGTAATGTTTCCATCAATACTGAAATAAACCAGATGCAATCATCCCTCTTTAGTTTGGTCATTTTTGACCATATTCAGTTATCTTACTACCTCCTTGGCTGTAGAGTATCCCACAAAGCATTTTAATGACTTCAAGCATCATATTTTTGTTTTATGTTTTTATGGCAGCTCACAATTACCATTTAAGGTGCATAATAACTATTTCATGTACACTGTGGCCCATAAAGTTGGCATAATTTAGTTTTCAGACACAGTCATTTTTCAGTTCCTATTTATATATATCAGTAATCATCTTTGACTAGGTGCAGTGATTACATACTGAATTCCAGTTTCACTTCATCTATCAAGAATAAATTATAATGTTACAATCATTTCATGTGAAGAGGTAAAAATGTTTTATTCCAGCTTAATGGGCAACAGTATACTAGAGCAGAGGTTCCCAAACTTTTAAACTCGCAACCCCCAAAACAATGGTGCCAGAGACTGGTGACCCCACTATCCCTGAAGTGACTGAAACATAAAAATAATGTGCACACAGGAGTCACATAGTGTGTGTGTGTGTGTGTGTGTGTGTGTGTGTGTGGGGGGGGGGGGTCAGACAATTTCTGTCCTACTTATTCAATAAGCAGGCATACTCAGTGTAGAAAAAAAATCCCATCATGCACTGATCCTCTGATTGTGGTGTCACATATAATTTTTACCCCCGTATTATTTTTTGTACTTCCAGTGTTTTTGCACATGCACACCACGTGGGTAAATTTAGTACAGCACGCAGCATGCTGGTTTTACACCTGTATTATTTTTACCCCCATTAACTATGTAGTTTTGAATATCAAAATAAAGTGAAAATTACAATAGTAAATGATAAATAAACAGGGTAAATTCAATACGACAGGTTTCACTACCAGATCTTTACATCGAAAAGAATGCAGTTGCGCATGCCAGATGGGTTTGGAGCATGTGCAAAATTCTTAGGAGGTAAAAACAATACGGGAATAAAAATTGTACAGTGGCAGGGAGCGCATGTGGGTTCTTGTTGAAAATAGTAGGCCTGTTATATGTATAAGTCTAATGCAACGGTGATGATTTTGATTACGCATTGTGTTCTGTTTTTTGTGCAGGGACTCAAGGGGGGGTTTATGTTACTCTTTATTTTTGTCAATGTGTTATTGGCCTTTTTATGTTTAATTTTATTTTTATTAATGTGACACCATTAGTCAAACCTGTAGGCCGAACAATGTCTTACCTGTTTCTCGCTGTCAAACTGTTGTTCATGCTACATTAATGAAACCTTTGCAATTTCAGTTTCAATTCGTAGTACTTCCTTCGAACCTTGAAACTCACAATATCAATATCCTTCCTTCAAAGGACAGGTGCAACAATACTGCCCTTAATCAGTCATAACCACCTCAGGTATTACATCAAGAGGTTTCTGAAATTCATCTCGCGACCCCCTTTGGGAACCCCTGTACTAAAAGAATCAGAGCTGATAAAGAGCTCAGGAAGTTTAAGCAAAAATGGTTCTTTGCTACCAGAGATATAATTGACTACACATGTGAGTACAAAAAAACTGGTTAGATATTATTTGCTATGATTCATTTTCATGCAAATGATGATTTGTGGCAAATATCCTTCTGCAGTTTGAAAACACGAAATGAGCAAATAAACAAATTAACACAACTGACACCAGCAACTGATATGAGCAATCTCACATGTAATTATTTTGCAGAGATTTCACCATAAAAATATAATGTAAATAATGTAAATGTAATATAGTGTAACAGCTGCCAGGTAATTGTGTCCATGAAGTTGTATCAGTATAGAAAGTAGCAGCAGTATGTAGTGTCCAGAATATAGGCTGGACACAGTCATGCATGTATGTGAACATATTAAGGCTACTGATTTTCTGCATGATATTTTCCAATCTATGCAGTCTGTTTCCTTCCACTTCTGATGATCTCAAATATATTGAGCTACAAGCAAACAAATGCAGAAGAACCTATCACTGCTGATGACTGGTCGAGGGCTGCTACATATGTGAGTATTGTCCAGTGACTCCAGTAATGCCTGAACATCAGTAGAACAAAACAGATAATAGCTTGACCACTTCACACTTGGCCAATCCTTTCAGCTCTTCAGAGCCCAAATATGTTAATTCATTTATCACTCATCAGTGATGATGAAAGCAGTTGACATCACTCATAAAAAATCTAGTATGATTTAATCTTGTGGTTTTGATCGGTTAAACATGTTTTAAGAGAATGTGCCTCATAAAGAAAATCATCTCTGTCTTTTGTATATTTCGACCCAGCAGAGGATTCAAGGTGCAGTGCAGATGAGAATGATGTATCACTATGTCTTTTAGTTGTGAGAGGCAGAGAAATATTATCACATTAACAGTTGATTTCCATTTTCTATGAATAATTTCTTTTCTGTTCTATTTTCTGGCACATATTTCATCCTTCAGTACAACTGAAGAAAACCATATAGTACCAGTGTTGCTGCTTACCACTAAATGATGATTTACTGTGGAAATCAAACATGAAACATGCCTGAATGTGTCCTCTAGAAATATTCTGCCAGTTCACTGCAATCACGCATCTTGACAAGAAGCTATTTCTATTCTGTTATCAGCACAGCAATCAATGACAATAGTCCAAAGTGTCTGCTGAATGTCCTTTAATATTTGTTTGCTTTTCTGCCATATGTGCTGTGACAGCCTGGCAATGTGCAAATCCTCCTCGTTGTTATTCACACAGTATAATAATATTTGACAACAGATTTCAAGAAATTAAATCCAAGAAAACAGGCTACGGGTGGGTGATAATAGCACCTTTCTATTGACGAGGCTTTCACACAGATCAAAACTTAATGGGCTTTATAATTAACAGCGATGATTCCTTTTCCTCGGTTTAGCCTTTGTTGTCGAAAAACAAAATAGGACGTTGACATTTCTGAGATTACATCCAATTGATTCTGCTCATCCCAATGTGAGCACTAGAAAAGCTAACTAGCCTTGCCTTTGAACTGTGGACATTCACAGACTTAGGCATTCTGGAGAGACCACACCAATGTGAAAACATCTTATTAAAGGTGTGTTTTTCCGCATAGCATGCAACTCGCAGGTGTTGCTATACACGTTATGCATAGAAAGACACAAACCTCACTGCTCCTTTTAATTGACTGTTTTGCATTGCTTCTTATGTGCTCTTCTGTTATCCTCTGAAATATGTTCTTTCCAAGTTCTCTCTTAAAATGGAATTTGAGTGTTTTGCAGTTTTATTTTATTTGGGAAGCAGGTAAAGAAAGTAATTAAGGAAGGATGAATGAATGAAGGATTCTCCATAAATGGTCCCAAAAACCCTGGATCCTAAATGATATCATTTAAATGAGAGACTTATAAAAATGTTTATGCTTCCTCAGTCTACAAGCTTTTGTTTAAAATGTTTACTTTGCACTACTCCTCCAGGGCTAAAGGAGGAATTTCACAGCTGTTATACAGGCTAAACAGCAGTACTCTCCCAGATGAATATACTGATCTGTATGTGTATAAAATGCATGAAGCTCTCACCAGAGGGAATGCTTTAAACCAGAGAGAGCAAAACTTTCTGACAGGTCCTGTACAAGGCTCTTTTAAGTAAAGTCTATTCATCTGTGAAAGATTTCACACAGTAAAAAAAAAAAAAAAAAAAACTGTTAATAAAAAAAGTGTCATGCATTAGAGCAGGTAATAATCATACTAGTGCTCTTAGGATGAAACATCCACAGTTAACCAGCAGATATGAGCCAAAGAAAGAGCCTTGCCAAGACACGGCGGAAAGATTAAAAAGCCTCTATTACATGGCACATTCACAGAAGAACAATATAACATCTCAAAAGCATGTTTCAGCCATCTGGCTTTCATCCAGTGGAGGAAGTAGGCCACAAGACGGTTTGTTTTGTAAGCTCAAGTTCATTCTGAATGTAGAGGGCTTGATATTGGTAAACTGCAGCTTTATTACTGACATCAACAGGAACACATTACACTTCCTGTTCAGATACAGAAACAGGCCGCCCTTTCATTTGCTTTTCCTGTGTTCACTTGAAGCATGAAAGCTTCCTTCTGTCAAACCTTTAACAACATAAATATGGCCACTAGCTTTTTGAACAGTGGCAGAGTATCTTGTTATTTGCCCCCTCAGTGTATTAAAATGCCACACAAAGGAATCATAATGAGTTTCTGAATCATGGTTGCTGACCAAAAGTAGGAGGCAGCAACTGCAATTTCCAGTTTCATTTCAGAGAATCAGAGAAATGTTTTCTCTGCTTTATCTACAGAACTATATAACCCACTACATCCTCCACATACAGGTCTGTCCTGTGACTTTTAGCATTACACCCCCCACCCCACCCTAGTCCCACAAATGTTTTTGGCTGTAGGAGGGTGCCAGAAGGCTCATGATGCCGTTACTGGGGTGTGGTTCAAAAAAGGTTGAGAAACCTCGTTTTACAGTAATTAGACTTTATACTTGAGTGCTTTCTTGTTTTCATTAAATGAAACTCAGACTGAACAAGTGTGCCAAAAATACTTTTAAAGAATGAAGACTAGTGCAGAAATAAAAACAAGAGATCTAGATATTGATTTGTCTGGAAGTGTTGGAGACAACTCTCCTGGCTTTCCATCTGAGGTGGCTCTTGACCCAAACAATGACAGGGTGAGAACCTGCCCTGCCGACACCAAGCACTGAGTACAGAGTACAGAGTACAGAACAGCTAGTAATGAGCTGTGTGTTGCCAGTCTTTGTGTTCTTGAAAAAAGAATTTTGTTTTTCTCTCACACAGTCCTGTTTCCCTCTTGTCCCCTTAGATGCTACTCTTAAGAAAATTGCTCTCATATGAAAATAGCACGCCATTCTTTTGTTCCTCCAATAAAAGATGTAACAGCTGCTTCTCAGGGAGTGAATTCTAAATGAGCCTTGGCATTGCCCTCCGCTGTCAGATCCCACAATGACCCGGTCTACTCCTGCTTCCTGCCTCCCCTCTCCCACCTCCTTCCCCTGTCATCCTCTACCTCTCTCCTCTTACTCTCTCTCCTTAAGATGAGCCCCTGGTGTTGGGTGTGTTGACAGGGCTTTCTCACTCGAATGCAACCAGAGGGAAGCTGATGTGTCCCGGGCCACAGAAGCATCACGCCATGTGATGGCACCTCAGTCTCTGCTCTCATCACAATCCACAGGAGTCCCTGATGTGGAAGGAAAATAAAAAAAGAAGGAGGTTCCTCAAAGAATTCCTGAACAATTATTGCTGAAGTGAGTTCCTCTGAGGTGAGGTCTAACCTCCTCAATGTGTAGTCTGTCCCACTTCTGATTACTGTTGTCAGTTCTGATTGCTACAGATCAGCACCATGTGACACCAGAGATACGGCAGAGACCAAGTCCCAAGTCGGTGACCGCCTGAACCCAGGTGTCAGGGCAACTCAGTAGCAACCCTCATGCCGAATAAATGATTCATTCTCAGTAAAAACTTGTGATTGTCAGAGGAAGATGGAAAATTGTGTTTAGGTGGTTTATCAGCATGTGTGTAACAGGAGGATATGGTTAGTGAATGAATGCATTATACATTTCTGAACATACCATGTGAAACAGGGAGATATAGAGCAGGGGAGGGGAAGCAACGGAGTAGAACTGGGAAGATGTGACAGAATCAGGGGACATGTGAAACCAGGCTGTGAAAAGATATTTAGGCCACACTGGGTTTTTTTAATCACTTGCACAATATGCAGCATGTCTGCTTCTACGGATGTCCAGCTGCTGCTGTTCTCCTGGGTAACACAACTGCAGTGACATTATGTTGTGACTCCTTAAGCAGAGCATGCTATTATTTTCCCAAAGCAACAATCTCATCATGCAGCGTTTCTAACGAGCAAACTAAGAAATCCCCTGGTTGGGTTTTGTGTTTTTCCAGGATTTTGAGCCATGGGATTGAATAGGCTTAACCTTTCACTGGTAATCATATGTGATTATAAGCATTTGGGCTCCCTGTTGTTCAGAATTACAGAAAGGGATCGCTGTTTAGGCAGTAATTATCCTGCAGAGGGTTACCTGACTTATTTGGTAGATTTTTGTCCCACACAATCATCTGCTCAGTAGATAAAAGGTTCAGATGCACTGTAATAACAAGAATTCACTGAGCTTATTTACAGCAGCGGAGCTTCATTTTTATATTAATAACACAGTAGCAAAATCAATAAGACCTCCTTCCCTTTGGAAGATATATTTTATTGGAAGCACTCATCCAATGTGGCTCTGGCTTTACTTTTTCCTTGTTCCTACATAACAGATGGATTTTCTAAAAATTTCAGTGAACAAGTTTTTTTTCCCTCCCAATCTTTGTTTCCTTGACAACACATCTAAACAAGGAATGGTCTCCCAGACAACAGGTCTGAAAGTACCGCAAATATCTCAGCATGAGAGTGAACAAAAAGGAGAGATTGTCATGTTTTGTTTTGTTTTTTCTGTGTGACCATGTGCTGATTGATCTATTTACTGCACTATACATGCATGACACACTCTCACAGTTTGTGCAGGGATGAAGATGTAACAAAAATAATAGGATTATGTGTTTAGTCAGAGGCCTGCTTGTCTTCTACTGTTACCCTTGAGTTTTTCAAAGAAGCCAAATATGTCCCAGCATACCAACTGGACCTTCTCCACACCATTAAATTACTCTGAAACAAATACTGTTTTTTCTATGAACTTGAATAAGTAACTTTCACCCAGAATACTCACCCCCCATCTCTGAACCACTCTTGGATACAGGGCCGAATATTCTTCCCTCTGTCTGTTATTGACCCAGCCTCACTTCTGTTGATGACTGCCTTAGACAGCAGGGCTGCTTTGTTTGGCTGGAAATTTCTTCATCTCCCCTTGCTCACTCTACGGTATCAGTAGTTATTACAAGGGATTGTTACTATGGCTGACTCAGAGGGGAAAAAAAGCTATTAAAGGGCTGATGTGAGCGTTGTTTGCATTGAGGCATCATCTCTCCTCTCGGCAGACTTGTCTGTGAGGCTATGAAGCCATCTGCCAGACAGAGAGGTCAATACAAAGGGTGAATACTTACACACTTTCATTATGAGGACAGGAAACGGAGATGCATCAGCTTCTTAGCGGTATCTGAGCATTAACACTACATTTTCCCGAACATAATAATATAAAAGAATTGAAAAGAGATAATCAAATCGGGCACAAGAACCTTCACTTCATTGAGGGAAGTGTTTCCTTTGTCAACACAGATCAGGTTATTGATTTATTCATTCAGCAAGAAAAAACTGTATTCTTCATTGAGGCATAATAAATACAATCCATGTTCGAAAGAAACCTTCTTTTCCCAACAGGCTAGTGGAGGCTGAGCCTCTGTTGTACTGTCTTCCTGTAGAGCTTCCTCTGTCAGTGTGGATTAGAGAGTAGTGAGCTGGAAAACTTTAGAAACAGCACAACACCTCCCAATGCCAAAATCATGAAATATCTGCAGCCATGCATAAAACATACAGGGTTATTTTTGATATTAGCTGTACATATTTAATAACAACCAAGGTGTGTACTGATATGTGAACTCAAAGGCACATTGTGTTGGGTGATCATTAACCTGAAACGTCATTCAAGAAAAAACCTTTCAACATGATCTATTGATTTTTGGTTTCTAAGATAAGTCTCAAATATAGTGGAATGAAATTTTAAAGCGAAGAGCTGCCATACTATAAGACTATGCCTTCAAATGAGTGAGATTTCACCTGTTCATATGTGGTTATTTATGTTCAGTGTTTGATACTGCAATTTGCCGGAAAGAAATTGAGATGGGTTGAGTTAACCTCCAAATTTATTTGTACATATGCAAAGCTAAAAATTCTATTAAGGGTTACATTGTGATTTGTAGCTTCAGGTTAAGCACAATGCTAGTGCCATTATGATTTATCAGTGATATATGAAATGGCACGATGGTGTTTCAATGGAGAAAGGTCATATGGTCTGATGAGTCCATTATCTCTGCTCCAGAGGCAGATGAAGTGATTACCCATCATGCCTAGCGCCTTCAGTACAAGCATGTGAGGGCAGTGTTCTGATCTGGGGTGGCATCAGTTGGTCAGGTCTAGGTTCAGTAGTGTTGTGTGTCCATATAATGAGGTCAGCTGGGGTCAGCATTCCTGATGACACAGGTATATTCCAAAATGAAAATACCAGGATTCATCAGGCCAAAACTGTATAAAAGTGCATCTCCACATGGACTGGCCACTACAGATCCAAGACCGGAACCCCACTGAGAATCTTTGGGATGTGAGGAATCTGGAAGAAGAGTTTACATAGTGGTCTGACTCACATCATTAATATGAGATCTTAGTGAAAAATCAATGCCGTTTTGGAAGGCGACATTTATTGTGGTATTGCGTAAGCACAGAGTGGCATAAATGCCAAAATGTTGTGTGGGCAATGTTTTTTTTGGCTGAGCCATGTAATAACATACTAATATCACATTATTTGACCAGTAACTAACAGTAGCTTATCATGTTTTGTTTTGTTTTTTTTTTTTTTAACATTCCCACTCATTTTTATCTTTTTCAGATGACATTTGTGCTTCAAGATCTTGTTCCTGAGACATAGACTACAGTTAAGTTTCTCCTGAGGTGTGTGTTTGAGGGATTTCCTTTAATGTCAGTAATGAAAGTTCAGATGTATGGCTCACAAATAATGGGTTCAATATTTACTTGGAGGACTTTGGGACAAAAGAATTATGTATAATATGTTAATGCTGCTACTCTCACTCCCCGTGCACTTGCAGTCATATTAAAAAGCGTGCGATTTCTCTTTCTGTTTAACACATGTTTATGTTTGCTCATTTGACTAACAAACTTGTCAAATTAGCAGATTTTGGCAGCTCATCATTAGGCTGATCGTTGTTGAAAATGCTGCCAGAAAAATTACAAAAGATTGAATATTTAGAGTAAGTCTGCAGGTTAATTTCTAAAATCAAGAAAAATAAAAGAAGACCAAATGATTGCTTTTAAAGACTTATGAAAATAGAAAATGTAAGAAAATAAAAGAAAATATTAGAGCAAATAATAGGGAGTTAGAGTTAACCCTAACTGATCACCTACAGAGGCACTGGGGAACATAGGTACGCTCCCTGCAGTTACGACCTAAAAACCTTAAGAGCATATTGTTTTAGATGTTACGATGAACTATAGCAATAGATCCCACTAGAGCTGCTTCTCTGTGGGGAACCAACACGCGTATGAAAACCTGGTGAAACTGAATGTTTCACAAAGTTTTATTCATAAGTTTTGAGCCAGCCCCCCACTGAGTGTATGAATTATCAATGTTATACTTCCGAACACTGCCAGCACTCCCCCATATAGACTATGGCAGAATAAAGCTGATTGTGAAAACTACATTACAGCAGACACTTCAGCATCCAATACATATTCATATGGCTGTACAGGTGGTAATCTGAGTGGAGAACTATCTGTGACCACTACATCTGTCAGTTCAGTTTGTGGTGCATCTGGCCCATGTTGTACCGTAGCCAGTTCCTCTAAATAAAGACAGACTCTTTGCATCCCCAGCTCCAACCCTCTGTTTACTCACAATACTTCCTCTAACCAGTGCCAAGCAGTCCAAATTAAATCAGGCTTAAATAAGATATATCTCCATCTCTGTATGCAAGGATAGACTGATCCTCACAGCAGCGCTCTGACATTTCTCTCAGGCTGCGGGATGCCTCTGAAGGATTACCTCAGTGGGAGTGGGCTGCATTAGCTAGCCCATGACGGCTCACTCTATTGATAGCCGTGGCAGGTACACCTCAGCAAGGAGCCCTTGTGTGGCCTGTGGAGAGAAGCAAAATGAGTATAAATTGTGGGTGTCAATTCCAAAGGGGAAAGCTGGTCATCTGTAAAAGAAAAGATGTATGAGCACATAAGGATGGGTAATTCCACTCTTCTGCCAAGAGAGGAGAAGATGACATTCCCTCCTCTGGCCTGTGACGGGGCTTTAGAGTTTCTTCTAGTACCCTTCTGCTTTTTTCTGTTGGTGTTTTCTCATAGTTTCTCCCTTTATAACTTTCATTTACATTCTCAAATATTGTGTTTTCAGACAATCAGTCCACCTGATGCACACCCATGATCAAGCACCCTCCTATTGATTTGCCTTCTGATTTGTGAGCTGAATAGTTGTGTTAGAAAGTGAAGGGAGCGATGACCCAACTATCAATCAAGAGAAAGACAAAAGCAACACCTTTTTCCTCAACAGGCATGTCTGCTATTTGTCAGGCGACGAATCGCATTCTCAAGGTCACATCAAACTGACAGCTGTGCCAGAGCAAATGTTGAACACCTTTTGATGCAGCCTTTACAAATTTGTTTAATGAGGAATTGATTTTCACTCCCTCTCTTTTTTTTCTGGTGAATGAGGCAGGCTGTCCCTCAGGCCTGGTAACAGCAGGCGGTTCAGCTCCACAGGAGCAACAATCAGACAGAGAAGAAGGGCTGCTCACCCTGAGAGCAGGCAGTAAGAAGCAGCTCACTGGGCGGAATGACTCATAGACAGGCCCATTCAGACGCACACGATGATGGCTGTGGCTGCAGAGTGTCTCTTTCACAACCAAACCAGGCTGCTGGACTCGAATGGATAGACTTCTCTGATGCTAATGTGTTATAGCCTAATGTTGTGGAAACAGATGGAGCTCACTCATCAGGGCTGAATGAAACAGTAGACAGAGAGGTGGAAAACATGCTTCAGAGTGTGAGTGATCTCATCAAAACATCAGAGGGATCAAATACATCATGTCTGCTGCTTTTAAGTTTATCCGCCTGGACGGAAGATATATGAATAAAACATGGAAGAGGTCCGAAGTAACATGGCTGCCAACCAAATGGGAGGTCTGGAATATCTAAGCAAAACATTTATTCATGTCCGGCGAGGTGAATACAGAATATTGTTTAAAGGAAGAGTGCAGCTTTGACGGGAATAGAGAAATACAATTGATGGATCGCTGCATTATTGATCGGCTAAACACAGGGATTTATCTACCATTGATTGAAATGCACACAAATCATCATCATTTCTATTCTGTAGGCTCATAGCCAATGAGGGGAAAAAATGCCAAACTTAGAGACGTCATCTTGGCTAAAGAATGTGTTTGGCCTTCTTACCCTTTCATAATAACTCACAAAAGATGCTCAAGACTTTCTAAATGGGTTAATGAAATCTCAGACTTTACCCAGCTGAGGAAGAAACTATTGATCCCACTGTGGGGAGGAAATCCTATATCACTGTGCCAGTTCAGATTAATCATTGGAAGCGCTGTATGACATTGCTTTGCATAATGGCAGCGATCACACTCTGTCTGAGGGATGTTTGGAATAGCAATGTGGGAATGATTACTCAAAGTCAGGAAACAAGTGCAAGAAATATAAATGAAAATGTGTTAACTAGTCACTTCAAGGAAGAGCTATCTAATCAAATGATTTCAAATGTTTTTTGCATCTATTTCACTTCATTATTTGTCTGGTGAATAATGGCCAATCTATCTCCATGTTGGCTGGAAAGATGTGTAATGTGTTCAATTGAATGCAGTGAGTGGCTTGATTAGTTTCATTCTGAGGAAATGACCCTTTTTCTCTGTAACAAACATCTTTGATTGACCTGCTCCCTTCGCCGGGTCATCGAGCAACTCATTGGCTTGCAGCATTCATGCTAGAAAGAATTCTAGGTATTGCCTCTACTAAAGGAAAAATAAATAAATTTTGTTTCACTAGGAAGTGTCTCTGAACAGTCATGACTGACATGTCTTCAGATGTGAACAACTCAAGGTGCAGATCTGTCAGCAGTGATCCACACTGAGCCCTGGCAGAATAAGCTGCCGATTGGAGCAACTAGAAGTCCAGCTGGGGTGGATGTCTTCCCTGTGACATTATGGACTATGACAGGTTCCTGTTCTTCCACAGACAGGATGAATTTATGGAAATGGAAGCGGAGTGTTGAGATGGATGGGAGCTGATCATTGTCTCTCCCATGCAGCAATCAGGTGAAACCCCGCAGGCCTGAATTTAAAGCAAATGTGCCCTATAAATCTCCAGGTTTCCCTGGGCCACCTAATGAAAACTAATAGACAGACTGTAAAAGGAGTCATCCATCCTGGTAGTCTCCAAGCCCAATAACAGGTGACTTTCCTTTTGGTGGTGAGGTAAAGCAATAGACTCTTTAAATGCAACTTTCTCTTGGGGAAAGTTGTTCTAGAAGTAAACAAGCTCACAACAATGTCTCTTTAACTAGTTAAGTTTCTTTAAAGGAGGCACAGTGTACCTTATCTGAAGTCCCATGTGTCCCCTGGATGTGTAGTTTAAGATTCAGCTAAAAATGTAGCTTAATTCATTCATCACACCATGTATTGTCCTGACTGTCAGCAGAGGACTGTCACTCCTGTCCCATCCCAGTCCCATGACAGATTCAGCAGCATTCCTCTTCTGTCCCAGTCCCATAAGAATGATGTCCCATGTTGTTCCCATGGTGTGTTTAAATAGCAGCACTTTTCAGGAAATGCAGTGTTTTTTCTGGGGCCCATGACACCTTATATTTTGCAAAAACTGATTTTGGGCAACAATTAATCTCCTTCAATATTTTTGATTAATATTTGAAATGCATCCATTTATGTTAATAGCACATATATTGGTATTAGGATTCCCATGCCTTACCCTGCCAATGAGATTCCCATCCTACATGAATCTGAGGAACTCCATAAACCACAGGCTTCCCAAAAAAGTATCACATTTCCAGCCCTGTTGCTTGCTTAAATGCCAATGCACCGCTGCTGAGTACACCCATGGACGTCAGCACCTACACACCTGATGTGGTGAGTCCGCTGGGCCCTGAAGGACTGAGTACAACTGGGTTATGTAGTTGAAAAATGGGCTCGTTTCATAAAAGGGCTGTGTGTATTTCTTAGTTGAGTGAGCATTTTGATAGTCTAATATTATTTCTAGAGCCCCAAGACCCCAGGTGGAAGTTTCTCTTCTATTTAACATATTGTTGCAAAGTCTGAGTAGTTGGAAATGACACTATGCAACTCCAGTGTCCTGCAACATTTTAAATATACATGATGTGTTTTTCTTGCATTTTCACCAGAGTAAGCAAAAGTTGGTAAAATGGCATATATTTCCACCTGTATCCGAGGCCTATGTATGCGTGCTGGATGTTTATGTAGGCTCCTTTGCACTCAGTAATAACATCTTATTTCAGAGAGCAGGGACTGGCGCCCATCCTGCCTGGAACCACGGGGAACGTGACAGAGAGAGGCGGGGGGGTGGGGGGGGGTGGTGGTAGAGGGGACAGGGAGACTGTTGGTGATCTCAGCCTGCAGATAGGCACCGCAGAGACGTTCCCAAATAGAATGTGACTTTGATTTCTCACCTCATTTCACTCTCAGCTGTCAGATAGGTTTCTGCTCAGATGACATCTCCTTCACAACGATGCGCAAAAATGTGGAACGGCTCAGAAATGAGGCAGCTGCTGCCCTACATGCCAGACAGTATGTGTGACATCATCACCTCCGCCGCTCTCCTGTGACTCAACAGCCCTGACAACAACAATTACAACCGAGAAAACTTAAGTCAGAGCCATGCAAATGAAGCAGTGCACCTTTCT
>JAPQRP010000002.1:27145749-27168224 GCA_037367295.1 Apogon hyalosoma
GCCTACTTCTCCATCTCCCCTTGAGCAGCCGTGACCCATTTATCACTGATGTATCAGCATCTTGGTTTTACCTGTGCAGACATCTTGATGCACAGCCATCTACTCCTCCGGGTCTCACATTGTAACTCCATTAGCACTGCAGTACTTTCTTTGAAAAAAAGATAAAAGATGGTTGACATCTGCACACATTACAGCTTGTGCTGCAAAACCCAGACTTTTTTTTATGGAACATATGGAACAGCTGTAAGAAGCACAGGACATTCAGACATTCTCCTATATGTTATAGGTGTATAATTCACATCAAAATGTGTTTACAGTGTCTCATGTGGTGTCACTTGAAGATGTCCCTGGTGGAAAATGACTAAAAACAACAGCAACAAATGGATATTTCATACTTAGATTGAACCTCCCATGCAGTCTGACCACATGCAATAAATGAGATGTGTGTCTTGTTCCGTAACTCTATCCTGTCACTGCTCTCAACCATGTTCTCATTTTGAATCCCAGTAGGGTTGGACAGGATTGGGGAGCATAACCCAAGTCTCCGGCAGGCCGACAGGCACAGAGGATGAACTAGCTCAGACTTCAGTCCCTGGCCATAGATTTTTTTAGCCATTGGGGACAGCTCTGCAACAATATCTACTAGAGCCGTCTACTGAGAGCATATCGGACTCATGCGATCGGGCCTCTCGGTCTGTGTAAGAGACACCAACGAACTGCCTCAAGTCCTTGTGAGGGATTATTAGGGAAATGGAGACACTGAAACAATCTGCCTGTGGTTGCTGGACCAGGTCATTTTCAAACCTGTTAGCAGTCGCCCCCGTGGTGTCATGAGGCTTACGTACCACCTGCTTGGCTTGTATTCGGACCAGACCTGCTCCACTTGGCGATGAATACTATCTCAGTGAGACAGCTGGGTACTGGTAACTACTCTCCAATGTTTCATCAACAGGGATTCATGTGTTATTCATTTGCCTGGGCTGCTGGCTAGTGGCCATGTAATGACTGCTGATCACTGCAGTTGTATGCTGGATTGAGATTTTCGCCTTGGTAAATTTCTGCTGTTCATTATTCCTCAGACATCCTTAAGCAAGGATCAGAGCCGCGGTTTAAACAGTATGAATAACCTAATCAAGTCAACATCCTCAGGAACTATAGCAAGCTTATAATCAAATTATAATCAAATCTCATGGTGTTTAAAAAGCATCATAAAACTCTGTTCAATAATTCAAATAGCAAATATGATATTACCAAGCCTTGTTTATAAATTCACCAGCCTGCAGCCCATCAGTGCATGCTTTTTGCCCTAGAGCAACTTTGGCTAGTCTTTGAGTTGGAGAAAACGGAGAGGGTGGCAGCCACATTATTAAAAAGGGAAAGCCACTTGCTGGTTCTGCAATATAAGTGTAAATATGGGTACCTTAGAACAGCTGGGTTATGAATAATGGAGACAGGTTGCCCTTGGTATTCACGGGAAGGGGAAGATTCTGCCACTCAAAAGCCGAGAGAGAAAGTTCACAACCTCTCTCTGTACTTCTTTTTCCTCGGCGCCTATTTGCACACACGGCCGTCAAACGCTGGTCAGAAGTGAGGAGACAGTGGCGGCAGTAGCAGCGCCAGATGCTGCAGGCCTTTGGTTGAAATTCACATGTCTCTTTTATCCCTTTTTTGTTAAGAATGCATCTGAAAATAAAGCTGCCGCAAAAAGAATTTGCTGCATTTGGTGGTGATAAACAAATTGGTGACGTGCTGTCGTAGTCGGAAAGCATCGAGAGTAAAAAGAGAGGTCAGGTGCTTCAGGGTGTGAGACAACGCAGGGGTAGCTTTGCAACGACACCGCAGATCATTTCACATGTGGAGGAAAAAAAACAGCCCCAATGGCAAACTGTAATCAAAGTTAGAGGAACTCAAGGATGAAAAATATGCTTACTTCAAACCGTTGTTTTTCAAAGGCTTTTAAATTGTTACATTGATTTTTCTTCCATTAAGTGATTACGGTGCCAGATCTGAATTACAGTCTGTGCACCGTTGAGATCTACTGTCTCATTAGACTGGAGTTAGTGAGACTGGTCTGAAGTGTAAAATCAGGATGAATATGGATGACGTCTAAAACGTTGTTGTTGACGTGGGTCATTCTGGGACAGAAGGATTTGCTGTTACACCCTGTAAAAGAGTTTCTGTGCTGCTGTACAAAATGAAAATGCAATAAGGGGACAAAAAGCACCTCTTACCAGTAGATATCTGTGTTGTAATTTACTTTCCATTTCCCTTGAATCTTTCTCATGTAATCCTCTGTCTCTCATCACTTCTGACAGACAAAAGGTGTCAACTTCTCCTTTGTTTTCAGCTGTGAGTCGGTGAAAACAAGGTCGATACTGACGCAGATAAAATCATATGTCATGTGGCTGTTTAAAATCGACCCACATAGAGCACACTGTGAGTAGCTTCGATCTTTATTCTTTTAATCTGTGTTACTATTTCTATAACTTTTAAACTGCATTATTCCGTATCAACCCTGTCTAAATTTTTACTCATACTTTTGGAGGCACTGAGGTATTTTGGTATTTTTTTACCAGTGAGATTATGTTGTTGCTCAGATTGGAAATGCATTACATGGACAAAACTACTGGGACACATCACACTTATTGCTTGTAGGTCAGGTTATTATCAAGATAAAAACGTTCATGTCAGCTGTTGTCAATAATTATCAGAGATGTCAAAAGTATTCACATTCATTCCTCAGGTAGAAGTATAGACACTAGGGTTTAAAAAGACTTCTGTAGAAGCTGAAGGATCAACTCAAGCTTTTTGCTCAAGTAAAAGTGTAAAACTACTGGTTTCAAAACTACTTAAAGTATAAAAATAAATGTAAGGGGAAAAAATGCCATTAGGACAAAAGCTTAGGTGGTGCCACAGAGGCCTATAGTGCACACCCCACCTCCCCAAAAAAACATTTATCTAAAGGCCATAATGACTATAATGTTATATTAAAATGAAACATTTGGAATGCACTAATCTTCCGGTTTCGTTTATGCCCAATGAAAATTATCACATTTTAGTCCAATGCAAATGTATTAAAGAACCATATATGTGTACGACTGAACATTAACGTTTGTTTCATGGAGTGGAAGATATGATGACTAGTTGAATATAAGTACTGGAATGGTTCAGAAAGTCAGGTGCGATGGATCACGTACAAACCAATAGGGTGTTGGAATGGTATATGTTTATACTTCTCATCCAACCACAATCAAATTCACTCTGTCTGGATGGCACATTTATCTGGATTTTTAAAAAATTATTATTTGAACGATGACAAGCCAGAATGAAAACAAGACAAAATGAAATAGGAGTAATGAGGCAATTTTTAAAATGTAAGGAGTAGAAAGTACAGGTAATTGCCTGAAAATGTAAAAAGTAGAAGTAAAATGTCAGCTGAAAAATAATGACTCCAGTAAAGTATAGATAACCAAAATTTCTACCTAAGTAAGGTAACGACATATTTGTACTTTGTTACATGACACCTCTGATAATTATTCTGATGTCAGGTCAATACTTATTTTCAGTTGAAACTGTGATTTTTCTTCACATTTATTTGTGGGTTAAAATAATTATTCATTGTCAGAATGGCACAAATATGGTATTTCAGAAATCTGGAGGCAGAACATGTAAATCTAATTATAATAACAATAGTGTCAATACTGAGTAAAATTATGCAAAAACAAACTTTGACGCATTTGTAGATAAGCATAGAAAACATAAAAAGAATTGACTGTAAAGATGGGAAATAAATTATATTAATGACATTTAGTGCAATAAACAATTTTTTTCTTACCACATTTTTCACAATAGTTTTTTAACACAGTCCTTTGTTAGCAATAAAACATGTGAATTCAGTGTGTCCCAATACATTTATCCATACATTGTATATTTTATTAGAGAAATAGAATTAGGCTGAATCTAATGAAGATGTTTATTTATTTATTTATTTATTTATTTATTTATTTATTTACTTACTTATTTTAATGTAATAGGCTGATATGGCAAGAAACACTCAAATGTTTCTCCATTCTCTCATTAGAAGACACCTGAACCAAACAAAATCTTCCAAAAGTTTCAGCTGTTTACATGTTCAGTGGTCTCTTAAATTATTTATTCTTCAAATAAATGAGACATTATTTGGGGCAAATTGCTTCTTGGATGTCACAGTGCTCGGGCTGTTGCTTGGTTTCCTCCACAGATTTTGTTTAATGTGTTTTTGCTTTTAGTCCTTTTCGCCTGAGGGCTGAAAGGAGAAAAAGAAAACAATCATATTTTAGATTTCATATAAAAAATTCTATCGATACTTTTTCTGTGCATACAGTTGGACACTCTGTGGGCTCTGCTGCTGCTAATGTGATTTGTAAGAAGAGCATAAGACATAACATCCCATTGCGTCTGACACATTTGAATAGGGAGTCAAGCGATTAACAGAGAAATCATGCATGAGCGAGCTTGCTCACCAATCTGCTCTCTGTGTTAGCTAAAACATCCATATATTAAAGCTTGCTGAGCTTAATGAACATCCTGCTCTTATTGATGATTCCATTGTTGTGTGGAGGAATTTACATAATCGCTACTTTACTCAGATTAAAATTGCATCCATTAAAACATACCTCTCCTCTTCTTCACACCACCTCTTTAGCTGAGATGGTAATATTGTCTTAAATACAGTACATGTTTGTATAGAATTAGAACCCAACAGTTTTTCCTCTAAATCGATTTTTTTTATTTTTTCAAAATCACATGCGGTGGAGTACAAAGTGTGTGTTTTTTTTTTTTTTTTTTTTTTACCACTTTCTGCTCCCTGTGTCGCATCATCATTATATCTCACAATATTTTCTGCTGAGACAGGGACTCTCACAGAGTGTTTTTATGTTCTGGGGAGTGGAGCAGGCGGAGGGGGATGAGGAGGAAGGAAGCAGAGAGATAATAGTTTGAAGGCTGTGTCAGTGGTAGGCAGGCTTCAGAAAACATCAGGGCAGCATTCGGAGATAAAAACAGGTATACCACCCTATCATGTCCTCAGAGCAACTGTGCTTTGATATCTTCTAAAAAATCCATTGATGTCTCTGACAGCATTTTTACCCCCCCACACACCCCCCTTCCCCGCCTCCTGTAATGACAGGATGGGATGCTCTGCGAATGTTAAATCAGGGTTGGTTTAGTTCAGAATCTGGGAAATTATTAGATTCGCTGAGCAGTCGGGTTTATTATCTGTAAAAGCAGCTAAATCTGAATATTAACATTTTTTTATATTAAATTGAAAATACTGTTCTTGAAAAAACGCTTAAAGGTGCCATGTACACCATTTGTGCTTATGTGCTGGGAGTTGTTTTTTGATTTCAGTAGAGCAGCATTTCATTTAAGTGCATTAAAACTGTACTTCATTTTTTTTTTAAAACAATTTTGGAATCTGTGTTTTGCTGAGTAGAAAACAATACGATGCCATTTGTAATTAATCTTGCACTACTTTAAACTTGTAACTATTTGTAATTATATATAAAAGGTTTCATTCATGTATTTGAAATATATGTTTTCTATCTGCATGATATTAATATTTTCCTTATTAATTAAATGATCAATTGATTGAGTTCTCCTTCTTGCAACATGTTCCAGATAAATGACTAACTAACTGATCACACTGGTGTTAAAGTAAAATGCCCCCAGAATAAAACTAGTGAAACTCTACCAAGTTCGAGTCACTCATAACGACAAATTAAGTTAAAAATGCAGGTTGACTGTAGTTTCTATGACAGTGTTCAGTCAAAATGTGAAATTAATGAGAATTAATGAGAGAATGGGTTTTACTGTTTGTCTCAGAGCTACCAGATCTACTTCAGAACACTGTCTGTACATTATATTACATTCACGTTACAGGTTCTGTCTAGTAGATAATTTATAAATCTGTTGTATAAATGGACATAAACCAATATATACATGTAACACTTTATCATATACACTGAAAACATAATCATACAAGTGCTTTTGTCATTTGTTTTCCAAATCATTTTATTAAAGTATATAACATTTAGCACATTTAATCTCCGAGAGAGATCATTTCTAAAAAAAAAAAAAAAAAATTGTAGACTGGATGATTTTAAGTTATTAACTCATTTTATTTTTTTACAG
This sequence comes from Apogon hyalosoma, assembly GCA_037367295.1. Lineage (NCBI taxonomy): Eukaryota > Metazoa > Chordata > Actinopteri > Kurtiformes > Apogonidae > Apogon > Apogon hyalosoma. The sequence continues at coordinate 27,151,921 of JAPQRP010000002.1, forward strand.
TAAACAGGACAATTTTAACTGTAGAAGATTTTTTTTAAATAATTAGAAACTATATTTTATATATATCAGTTATCAAAAAGTGAACCTTTAAGGGAATTCTTACTTAACCCTTATGGCACCAAAGTTTTTTTTTTTTTTAATATCCAATTTTAATATCAAGATTTCATAAAGCTGTCTGTTTTATTTAATTTTGTTGCTTGTGACAATATTGCGCTTAAAAGGTTCATTTCTCACTGTCACTTCTTCTACCACTGAGGCAAATGCAGTCATGTTTTCTAATCATTCACATCTTTATTAGTGCTGCAACCAGCGATCATTTTTGTTATTGATTAATCTGTTCATTATTTTCTCAATTTGTGGCTTGGTTGATAAAATGTCAATCAATATATGTGATAGAGCAATTAATGGAAGTAAATGGTTACATATACTACATATTGCAATTTTTAAAGGATAAGGTGAAAAAAAACATAAGGCCAAGCACTTAAGCCAGTGTTCCATATACAAAAAACACTGTACACTAATGCATCTACACACACTGTATATTTCCTCTGTGTATATATTGTGATTATTGTATGCCTGTCTTTTTGCACCAATGTGAAACAGTGCTCTGATTTCATTGTGTTATTGTACAAAGTATGACTGTGTAATGACAATAAAGATTTATCTTATCTTATTTTGAACATAACAAACATTATGGAAAAAACTGCACATTTCAGACAAATATGCAAAAAAAAAAAAAAGCAAAAAACAAAACAAACAAACAAAAAAAAAAAACAAGGGAAGGAATAGAAAAGAAAGAGACAGAAATGAGTTTTGCTACTGTGGAAATTGGACAGATGAGAAAATACTGTTTGTCAGAGCTGGTCTTTGTTAGCGGTTCACAGTAAATTTGTCAAGAAATCATATGTGTGAAATGGAACTATTTTACTGTGTGATAATCTCTCTGATGTAACTGTCAGTGAACTCATTTCAGTGCTTCAACTTTTCAGACAGGGTCATACACCCCAGTGCATCACAACAACCGTACACGCCGGTCTGGCTGCCGCCCAGCACACAAACACACACACACACACACACACGGACACACACACTCTCACAGAATACATATGCACTTACACAGCAAATGTAATGGCACAGTTCCTAGCACAGCTGAATGCAGACCCATTTGCCACTTCTTGATTAATTCGTTTGTCCGTTTACTCAAATGCATGAGGAATTCAATTAATTTCATAAAGTGGAACAATAGTTGGCCTAATCAAAATGAATGAATCCACAAAACCACATCATTGCTATTTATTACAAAAACACATTTCTCCAATTTGGTATGATGCTTTCCAGTGTCCACGGGCTGACCTGTTATTCCCACTTAATTAAAAGACATCCCCAGTTATGCTGAACCTCGCCCTCCAATAGCCTCAGACATATCACTGCCAAAGCTGCTCTTATAGCACATTAAATAAGCTTAACGAAATGACTTACCTTAGACGGCACACAGACACTATAAACACCACACTCTCATGTATTCATCACATAGAACAATCCGACAAGGACTTTACAGTAAAGTGAAATTACCACATTAGAAATATCAGCACATTCATCTCCAAGCAGAATACCGATGATATATGCACTCAGGGTGATATGCCTGACATTTTAATCATTAAATAAATTGTTTAAGACATAATATAATACAAGGACACTAAGTCTCTATGATAACTTTACATTGCAAGGCGTATAATATTTTGCCACAGCTGCGTTTCAGTATATCGTATGATTATTATTTTTAATTCAGACAGTTGCAGCTGCAGCATCCCTGTTCCACAGTTACAGACTGAGATCGACTTGTTTTGCCTCCGCCTTTCCTGTGCTATAGACCCGCTGAGACTTGCTCTGCTGTGCCATCAGTAACCTATACAGCACCGCATGTCAACTCACAAGTGACTGCCACAAATATCAGACAACCCGGATGAGACACTTTATCACATTTCATTGCTTTTCAAACGTATTCCAAGACAAGGACAATGTGATTTATTATTTATACTCCCAAAGCCATCTTATCCTTCTCTGGCAATGGGCAGGCTAAAAATAAACAATTCATTTAGGACTTCTAAGCACAGATAATGGATGCTCTCTGCTTTATTCATTCTGACACAGTCATCTTAGACATAATGTGGTTGGATACAGAGCATATGCATTATTTAATAACAATCCAAATGTTTTTTTGTTTTTTATTAGCATTGAAAGACAAATGTTTATCTTTTTCCCATTGTTCTTTCTTGGGGGAAGTCATATTTATTTGTACATGATCTTTTTTTTTTAATCATGGTGTAGGTTGATAAAAAAATGCAAAACTAAAGAAATGTGATCAAGCTGTGACTCAGACCACACGCAGCCTTGAGCTAAGCATTTTCCGCACCTTCATTTAAAGCACTTACAGGTCTCTGAAGCCAATGGGAGTCTGGGTTACAGGACAAGGTTACCTTGCCAGGCTGCTTATCATGGGGAAAGTGGCCTGCTAGGACAAAGCAATTCAGAATTTTATTATCATTCAAATTAGAACATATAGAGGGGCTTCTATCCGATTGGTGAAATAATGGGAGTCATTTATCTAGCTCTCACCGACCTTTCATTTCCCATTCATGTCTTATTAGTGGAGCATACATCATCATCCTGCCATAATTAAAAAGAGAAAATCAAATTGATTGTGGGGGAAAAGGTGCATGCAGGTAGAGATTGAATAGAGCTGTGTGTTCTTTGCAGCAGGGCTCCTGTAGTTGGCTTCCACTGGCCTTTTCTGTGTTGATTTTCTTCTGTTATACGCCGTCTTTGTCACACACAGACCCAGGAGGGACAGTAATAGACGTCATCGGTGTTTATCAGCTCCGGGGCTAGCCACTGCTGTAATCGGAATGAAAGCATATTACAGAGCCGGTGATTAATGCACCATGAGACTGAAGGAAAGGTTTCTCACGCATATTAGTCATCATAATGGATTTATGAAAAACTAAATGATGAGTTGATGACTTAAATGAAACAGGATTTGTAATGTTAAAGTGCAGTTTGCTGCTCGTGTTTTCAGAGCTGTCTAGTGCTGTGTGAAAAGTGTGTCAGTGAGCCGAGAGTATAGACAGTTTCTTAAATTGAAAGTGATAGTATGTGGTGCCTGGGATGTCAAAGAAACAGTTTCAGTGGAAGCGCTGAGACTTGAGACACCAGTATGATTACGCATCAAAACCTAAAACTAATTAAATATGGAAGGATGTTGTTACAGTCATGTTTAAACAAGTCAACAGCATATTCAGCGGCGAGGAATCCAGATAGGAACTGAAAGGGAAGTAGTTAACTACTCATCACACTGCAGTTCAATGAGCATAACTCAATAGTGTGTCTCCTCTCTTCTTGATTTGAAGCTCACAATTCACCAGGGGTCCACATTGGAGAAGATAAATGGAGTGAGAGTTACCCTCAAAGTGGCCCTAATGAGAAATCTGTGGGAGACGCTCATATTTTATCTGCAAAATAGAACAAAACAATTCTCCCCAAAGCCCTCTTAAATGCTAATTGAATAGTAATGCAATGCCTCAGGCATCTTGTTGTCAGCTCATTTGGGCAGTGATTTGTCTCAATCCGTCATAGGATTCTCACTTTTGGCACGCTCTCAATGAACTGCTCAATGTGCCATTGAAATTCAGTTTCATAAATCCCTGTGCTGTACAACAGCCCTGTTGCCAGGCTTACTCTACAGTATATGCCATCCAAGTTTCTTTTTTGTGGGAAGATTTGTTCCTTGAAAACACTAACTTTGTGATACCAGCATCAACTTCCTTTCTGTGTGTGCTATTATGTTTTGTGTCTCTGAAGTAGCAGCATCGACAGAGGTCCACTATAGCTTTGTGATTCAAGTAATCCTGCTGCTAAAACATATTTAATCGCCACTCTTTGTCATGTGAAAATGGATTCCCTACGAAACATAACAAAGTCTTATCTCACTGCTGCACTAATAAAAATGATGGATAACATGGGAGTCTGAGATGATTGGAGACAATTGGATTTCACCCACATTATGTAATTCAAGTGCTGCTTGGAGAACAAGCTGGAGTCTCAGGTTGCTCCTTGACTCCTCTTCTCCAGGCAGGGTTGTGAGGAGGCCACGACAAAACCCAGCTTTGACAGAAACAGAGGCTGAGCTGTTGTTTTAACACCACAGATGTTTGCTGCACTGCTCGTAACACCGGTAGTAGGTGCTGACAGATAGAAGGAGGAAACAGCCAATGGTAAAGGTTAACTTCTGCATTTGTGTTAACAAAGACACCACCATCAAACATATATTATCTTCTATTCTTATATGCAAACATGTCTCTGAGTTGTCTTAATGGATTTAAGAGTTTTAGTATAGAAGTGAGTTGTCTATGTAAAGGTGTGTGTTTAAGATCATTTCCAATATGATGATGGAACCAGACAGTAGATTATCTTCAGTCTTTTTATTAATATAGACTCAGTCCAACAGTCCACTCTTCATCTTGTACGACAGCATGATTAAACCACAAACAAACCACAAATTATGAGCTTCATTTTCCTCCTTGGTGTCTGTTGGTGCCACTTGTTAGATCAGGGGTCTTTAGCATCTCTCCAGTAAAAAAAAAAAAAAAGACATAAAAATGTAATGAATAACCATTATTTTTTTCTCTATTAGCTCTCATTGTCATAGGCCCAAAGCCTTTATTACATTGTAAAAATGAACATCCCAACAAAAATGTGTCATATGCTACTTGAGGAATATTCTTTTTCTTCCAAATTCAGCATTAAAAACTTATTTTGCATTTCTTGCTATTTAGTTTGTCTCTAAGTCTACATATGCCACTGGACTTTTTCTCCATTACATAATGTATCATTTTGTAATTTAAAAATATTTGATCTTATAAAAATAACACAAATGACAAATTTTTAATTGTAGTTATTGCTTATATTCACCAAATATTGCAGTATTGTGATTGTAACTAGAATGCAAAGATGAAACATCATGTAATCATGAATATGGCACTGCAATCATGTAAAAAATTAAACATTTGTAAAGCATTTATTATTTATTTATTTATTTATTTATTTAGACAGATTTTTGGATGAAAATGTTTCCTTAAGTTGTAGTGAAGTTGTTGACTAAAGATGAATGATTCCAATCTCTCCAGTTATAGACCACTACGACTGATGCCATCACTACTGGGAGTAACTAAATACTCTGCCATATTGGAAGACAAAAGTGGAGGCAAGAGAGATACAATGTGTGTTTAGCAGCTGCTTTATCAGTGAAAGGGTTTGGTCATTACAAAGACACTGGTGCTGAGTGGGAGCAGGAACACCTCAAATTAATAACACTGACATTTTTCAGATATATTACCAAAGCAATCATTATTTTAGATTTTTGTCCTTTCTTCATATAACTACCACTACACAAAGTAGACCCACAGTCACCTGTCGGCTGTATAATATGTATAACCATTAAAAGTGGTGAACAATAGAGATGCAACAATTCAGGTTATCCACAGTTTGGTATGTACTGTGGTTCTTGAGTCACAGTTCATGGTATGGTTCGGACGCAGAGGCCGGTTGTGCATGAGCCCCAGGGCTCAAATGGGCCCGGGTGCAGTGCACAGCTGGTACCTGTACCGTTGCATCCCTACTGTTCACCACTTATAATGGTTATACTAATATACAGCCGACAGGTGACCATAGGTCTACTTCCATTCTCGGTACTGGCCTAGGTTCTTGGTATTCAGGTCAGCTCTTCTCAGGGCTACGATCCATTCCCTCTGTCTCTGGGCATTTTCTCCCTGGTTGGTTAAAACAGAGGGGATCCTGTAGAAAGATTTCTTGTCACCATGCCCTGCTCTGTTTGAGCAGCCTATGACTGCTCAAAGGTTAACCATAACTACAGTTCTCTCTCTAACGAGCCTGGCACCCCTCTTTCTTGCTCATGGTTTGTCTTCCAATATGGCGGCATAAACATAAATCATGTAACCCCTTACGTCATGCGGTAGTGGTCTATAAGTTATAACTGTTGATCACGAACCTGTGGCTAATTAGCTTTATTTTCGATCATATGCATCACTGTGAACCACTTGTATCTGCTCCCTGCCACTGTCACACGTCTCTTATTGGTTTCAAAGGCTGTGGTTCAACAGGGTGGATTTCTTAGCTGTGATGGGAGGTTTGTGACGTGTGGTGAGTTTGGTGATTTTCGCCTTTGGTTTTGATGATACATATTACAGAACATGTAGAAAAATACATGTGAATTTGGCTAGAACAGACTGTTTCACCTCCAACTGTCACTTCTCTGACAAACTGCTAACTTCAGTCATGTTAGATCTTATCAGGTGTTGTTGTAAGTTACCAGTCTATGGATTATAGGTTAAGAATCATCACAGAAGTCATCTAATTGTTTTGAAACTTTTCAGAGTTCTCTTTCAAGTAGTTGTTTATTTAATGGTTTGAACCCCTCTCCCATAGGACTTCATTCAAATGGCCAAATAGAACCCCAGTACATGATGTGGTTTCACCATGAGAGTAGATCTACCATCTTTAGTCAAAAAAATCATTGGCTGATCCCTGTTAATTTAACCAAAGATAAAGAAATTACACAGAATATTCTAATTTTGGCTTTAAACCTGCAGGTGATTAGCTTAAACTTGGGTTACGTGTATCACTGTGACATATTTAGAAAGTTCGGTTACTTTCATCTTTGGTTTCCATGGTATAAAGAAGAATGTGTGTGTGTGCGTGTGCGTGTGCGTGTGTGTGTGTGGTTGCTACATAACACACACATGCAGCTGGTGTAAATGCCCATTGCAACACCTTAAGGTGGTTTCATAGGTCAAGCACTGTCATAATTTCCTAATCTATAGATAAAATATTAAAGATCATCAGCGAGGTCGTGTGATTGTTATGAAACCAACTGTTTTCACAAAACTTTTTTTTTTTAATTGATGGAACCGAACCACTTTTCCCATAATACTCCATTGAAACACAAGAGCCTGGTGTCTCCCTGAGGACTCCAAGGCCCCAAGGTTGATGTATTTACAACTGTAAATTTCCAACTTCTGTCTCCAGTTACATCATCTGTGTTTTAATTGACATTTACCTTGGTAACAGAGGTCCTGTGCTGATCCTGTACCAGATTCTGAAATTCACACAATTTAACTCATAAAGACCCAAACATCCATCACCGACCAAAAGCATCTACTGATCTAAACTGTTTAATACCTGTTGGTCCACTAATCCCATTAATCCATGCAAAAATATTGGTTTAAAATACAGTTTGTCATCTTTTCATGGTCATCAGATATGACCCATTTGGATGTTCAGAGGCTCTGTAGTGAATGTGGAAACACCGTCATCTTCTACAATATTGATTCACCAGTAAAACCCATGGAATTGGATCAATCACAGTGGATGGAAACACTGGGTTTATGTTCAATTAATGATATATTTTACTGAAAAAGTCACTTTGTCTGCAGTTTTCTCTGTTTTTGATGTTGTAACCCGTAACTTTAATAAGAGCTTTTATGAACATCTACATAATCAGTCAAATAAATATAGGAAAATACCTGATTTATTCTGATAAAATGCAAAATACAGAAGATAATATGATAATAAATGGAAATGAGTAACTTCAAAAAGGTTAAATATAGAGAAAATTTCATTTGGGAACTAGCACATAAGTACTGCTGTGTCTTTATGGGTTATATATGAAAAAAAAAAAAAAAGGAATAAAAACAACAAATATAAATTACATGTAACAAAGGATCCTTTCATATATGTGTGTAATTTCCTAAACAGTCACATCAGCTGGCTTTAGCTCATGAGATAAATAGAGCTCATGCTAGAGTGTCAGTCAGACTGAAGGGGAAGTACAAAATGAATGCAGGTTTTTTGTCTAGAGTCCCATTTTATTGAATTAATGAAGAAAATGCAACTGTATTTCTTCAAACAGAGGCTAAGGCCATTATTTCTCTGAGCTAGACGAGGTAGCAGGCTTTTATTTGAAGGAGGCTTGTATTAGAGGCGCACCTTTATTTCTAATATCCTCTGTTTAATAAGTACAAGTGGTTCTGTTTAGTTTTGATCTGCTCATGTTTGCAGTGTTAAAGGAGTGATATTTTGCTTTTTTAAATGGAATTATGCGTTTTAAAGGGGTCATATTTTGCTAAACCCACTTTCATTAGTCTTTGGTTCATTTATTTGTGTATTTGGACCCTAATAGTTCATACAGTTTGAATTTGAACCCTCCAGGTGCTGCAAAGCTATCTTTATATTCATTGTGGCTAAAATTGAGTGGATTTCTACAACCCATTTAAATTCCTTCTTAATTTGTTCCGTCTATTACTAGTTACATCACAACATTTGCACATACAAGGTCAAGACTTCCGATGAACATTTCTTGGAGTACGCATAATTCTTTATCAGCAACGATCAAACTTTTTGGACTATTAGGGTCTCCAAATACACTAATAAATGTACCAAAGACCAATAAAAGTGGGTTTAGCAACATATGACCCCTTTAAAATACATAATTCCTTTTTTTTTAAAAAGCAAAATATCACTCCTTTAACACTGCAAACATGAGCAGATCAAAACGAAACAGAACCACTTGTACTTATTAAACAGAGGATATTAGAAATAAAGGTGTGCCTCTAATACAAGCCTCCTTCAAATTAAAGCCTGCTACCTCATCAAGTTCGGAGAAATAATATAAATAATATGACCCCTTTAAACACTTTACCTGAGTAGTCTGTGAGTATTCTAAACAACTTAATTATATTCCTGTATGTTACAAACTGCAAAATTGAACATTGTGTAAAACTGGCTTTTTTTTTTTCTGCCTGTATTTGAGAGCAACACTTTTTTTCATCCAAACAACACTGGCTATTATTATAGACACTGCCTGTAATGCCTGGTTTATATTTATGGAAATATGGAAATATTGTGCTTCATTAATATGAAATGAACTCTTTACCAAAGAAAAATGTGCATTCATTAATAAGAAATCCTTCACCACTATGGAAATTACATATTGAAATATTGGTAATAAGTAGTATTTGTGTACATTCTTCAAACAGTTCTAGTTTGAGGCAGAGACAGTTCCAGTGGGTGGTTGGCTTATTCTATTTCATTTTATTTTTAAGTTGAACTGTTACCATTTTAAGTTTTAAGGGTTAACCTATAGCCCTTGAATGTTGAAAAATAGTGAAAAAACTTCCTCCACCTGCCTTTCTGACTCATTTTTATCTGCTCCTAAATTTAAGGGGTTCATCCTCAGCCCATTTCCTGTCCCTTTACCGAGTCTGAAAATCAGTGCAGTGACAAATGGAAAGACAACCAGGAGTAATCACACAGAAATGAAAACACGGTGCAACTACTGCTGCACTTCCTGCTGCTTTGTGTGATTCCTAACATGAACACTGGTTTTGCTACATTAGTTAAAACAGGCTTATTTAATTAAATATTATTCGTCCCATTATAATTAATATTTTGCTCAGGTTTGACAGGCACAGTGAGCTCTTTGCATAGGACGCAGAAATGCCGTTTTATCCAACAGCATCTTTGAAATATCTTTTACTTACTGATAAAATACGTACCTCCACTGCGGAGCACAGCATGTCAGCTTTTATTTGCACGCTTACCCACCGCCCCCTTGTCCCTTTTAAATTCTTCTGAAGTTCAGCTTCAGTCCAGCAGTCCTTCTCAGTGTGGGGTGACGGTGCAGGTTAATTGCTGAATTTTGATTGTCATGCTGTAACAGATGAATGTCGAGGAGAAAGTATGGCATTAGCAGATAGATAACAGATTGCTATCTATTGCTCACAGCAGGTGTGGCATAATGGTGTCAGAGAGAAGAAATTTTAATCACAGAGGTATGTAACGACATAAATCTACATATCATGGATGAGTAAAAATAATAGATGAACTCCTAGCGGAACAAATACTCTGCATGCACGGTGTGTCTCAGTGAACTGCATCATCTTCATCTCATGATGTTAAATTTAAACCAGTTCCAATATCCAAGTGGAAGTGGGTTTTAAAACGCCCACTCTAAAGTATGACTCACAGATTTAACAAAATAAAACCTCATACTCTCACTGTATGTAGCAATACATCAAATCATTTGACCTTTAGGAATTTTGTGGCTCAACAAATATTGAAGACGTATCTGTGATGTACGGCTATCCGATCTGAACTTTACATTTTATGCTGCTGAAGGAATAAACACTATTTCTGGAATGCTTTTAAAGAACAGCTTCTACTTAAATCTTTTTTTTTCATAGCAGGGATCATCATGTTACTTTCAAAACATTCCCATTTCTAATTATGCATATTCAGATACTAATAACAAACTGCATGACTTCTAAATCTAAAAAGTTATTAATATTCTTATTGTCAGTGATGCATTTTCACTTATTTCAAGCGGTTTTTTTTTTTTTTTTTACAACCACCATATGGTTACAAGCTAATGCAGATCACTCAAGATAATAGTATTTGTTTTCAATACAAATCAGATTAATTAACCTCGTAAGATGGATCTTCGTGCACTGCAGCTGTCAGTCACTGCATGAAGCAACCATTCACTGAGCGCACCAGGATTTGTCGCTGGTTTGACAACCCTAAAAACAGGAATATTATACCACATCATTGTAGGATTAGACATTATTTTTCGTTGTTGCCGATGCCTAAGCCCTGTCTAAGCCCTCGTTATGTTTAATGGTGTGAGTTATTGCCTGCCCTGAGCATTGTAACTCATGGGACGTAGAGCATAGAACATTTATAGACCCTTCAGTCACTATATAGTCCGAGAAGGGGGATGAAAGACCCCCAATATCCCTCACTGTGTTCCTGCTGTCTAATACCAGAATTTTAAAACATCTCACCTCATGAAAATAGATGATTTTAATTATTAATGTCTCTTCTGTGTTGTTTTTACAAACAGTCTGAGCTTTTCAAGCATGTGGTGTTTGGATGGAGCCAAGTGGAAGACACATCAGCTAAAGTGGACAGGTCGTATTAGGGGTCAACCCATTATCCCTACTAATGTGCTGTGAGATTGGTAGCTAATTGATATTCCATGCTAATTGATATTAGTGCCTGGCACATTACCAGCCCTAGGCTTTACATACTGTCCACATAGATACAATTAAGACGGGTAGTGGGAGAAAACTCATTTACTTCAATCTTTCCTTTTCTCCACGGTTATGTCTTGGCAATTTGCATTTGATATTCTCAAGCTCCAGTGTGGGGCATTCAGCCAGTATCGACCTGCAGAGGGAAAAGGAAAGGTTGCTGCAGAGTTCCTGAGCAAAGAACAAAAGTGCAACCAGCAGGATGGAGACACTCATAGAGGCAGAGACTTCTGAAGGAAAGAAAAGTGTCATTAATATAAATTATCACCACATTCCCCTAAGTGACAATGTTTTCAAGTGAAAAAGCTTGACGTCGGATTGGATTGTTAGGTTTGGATTCAATATTAATTATACATGTTAGCCACTGCTACGGTGTGATTACAGGATGGAAGCCTGGCATCCGTACACACACATAACAGCTGCCAAACATGCAATGTGTCCTCCACACGCAGAACAAAATATACATATAGAAAGTATTCACCCCTTAGATGCTTTCCCTGTTTATTGCTTTTATAAATTCAGACTTAATATACATTTTTGAAGAGAATGATTGAGTAAACTGGGGCACTATGGCGGTTCAGTGAATAACACTGTTGTCTAAGAGCAAAAAGGTCCTGGGTTTGATTCCAAACAGGGACCTTTTTGTGTGGCGTTTGTATGTTCTCCCCATGTCTGCCTGGGTTCTCTTCAGGTACTCCAGCTTCCTCCCACCATCCAAAGACATGCACTGATAGGTTAATTGGTCAACCTAAAATTGCCCATAGGTGTGAATGTGAGAGTGATTGGTTGTTCGTCTCTATATGTTTTCATCTGCGATGAACTGCCAACTCGTCCAGGGTGTACCCCACCTTCGCCCATAAGTAGATGGGATAGGCTACAGCACCCCCCGCGACCCTAGTGAAAATAAAGCAGTTCAGAAGATGAATGAATGATGATTAAGCAAACTAATTTCTACCAAGTAATGTCAATAAATTAAAAATATAATGTGATGTGCAGATTTCAAGTCAGTAATGACATGAAGGAGTTTATTTTTGCAACCCCCCCCAAAAAAAAAAAAAAAAACAGATTATGTCCACCATGGTGCCATTTATGGAGGTATTAAAAGGGGAAAACATCCATGGGGGTGAACACTTTTTCTATCCTCTGTCTACACAAAATTTTCCAATAAAATCTACCATTGACAGCAGATGCTTTAAGCGAGACATAATTCTGGATGGACAGAAGTTGGCCAGAAGGCATCAGCTGATGATGCAATTTTGGATACATAATCTAGGGCTTTGTGGGAATTATTTTAAAACCTAATATAAAAAAAAAAAATTTTTTTTTGCCTCATAACATAATTGCCCAAGTCATATGTTTTTCAGAACACAGCCAATGATGCAAAGTGAAGCAGCAGTGTTAGTTAAAGTTACGCAGATATTACAATTTGGCCAAAAATATGATTTAGGCAATTATGCTATGAGGCTCATGAACTTTAAGCTCAGAAACCTCTCATCTCAAGGATAAATACTGTATGTTAATTAGGATCAATGCCCATTTGTAAAGTTACTGAAAATGACTCTCACCCTATCTTGGGGTATTCATTCTTCTTATTATTTACTCCTATGTTAATCACTGATTTACGCCTTCATCAAACAGACTTTAACTGTCTGATTAGTGTCATTTCTGGCTGTCATCATGTGAGGGAGCAAACAAATATTTAATAAATATCCTGTTTCTATAAATCTCACCAAACATATGAACCTGACCATGAATATGAACTGGAGAACAGGCAGGTTATCTGTTATTTTATATAAGAATAAGGACATTTTCTTCTACATTTTAACCTAGATATGCTAAATGTAATTTTGTATGTAAATAACCTGTGACAGTGAAACTATCACTTTGCTGCTAAAAGATTCACTTAGCTCTGCTTTACCAATAAACAAGAGGTTTTGCAACTACAAATTATGGCAAGAAAGATATAAACAGGGAACAGAGAAGTATGACTGTTCATGACATATTTACATGAACAGCTTTGACACATAACAGTGTCCCTGTATATGATAATAAATAAGACGAATAAAGTAAAGGGTTACAAAAAGATGGCAAACACAAAAGGTAACTTAAAATGTTATGTTAACCATAGACTGGGCATAGGTAGTGGATGGAGGAACCGTGATATGACTCATTGGTTTCTGAAATGTCATTTTGGAGTCGGTAGCTTTTGACTTGACGGTCGCTACATTGACTTTTGGAGCTGGAAGAAACTATATATGGACAAAAGGTAGGCAGAGGTATGGGAACGTCATGAGACATGTCGGTGAGATGATACCAGGACTGGATGAGTACTGTGCAATAAAGACATCGGGGACATTTCGTCCAACATGGGAGGTAAGTGAGCTGTCATACCAACATGTCACAGCAGATTTCAAAGCGTTTATTTGCCCTGAGACCTAATTAACAAAGGAAAAAAATTAAAGATGGACCACCAGGGACCAAATAAAATGGATGAGACCGGAATGAGTCCTGGAAAAAAAAAAATTAACATAACATTTTCAAAGACAAGTTCAAAATAATTCTAAAGGAGTCAGGAGGTTTCGGAGTCAACCCCAGCAGTCATGACCTGCATTATACCCAGTTACGTCCAAATACATTACAGATTACTTATTACTGTCACTTAAAAGTAATTCCTTACCTTATTATATAACTGTCTCAGAATTGTAATGCGTTACATGACTCCTGTATAACTTTTCATACAGACTCTCCTCATAAATGGCATGTGCGCAGTAGAACCCCCTCCCCCCAAAGTCAAATAATAACTCTGCCCAAATACAACAGATAGGACAGCCTTGGGACACATAAATTAGCACCCTGAAGTACATGTAGATGGATAGCTCAGTAAGTAACACTACAGTCTACGATGTTTGAATACTAACAGGAACACTTACATTTTTTTCAACGTTTTACATGTTGAAACGGGGGGCACGGCGCCAAGGACGCCAGTAGATAAATCTGCAATTGATAAAGAACTCTAACTAGTCATAGAATCGTTAGTTTACCTTGTTATTGCTGATCACAGGGATCATGCTAATGCTAACTAGCTTCTTAAAGCAAGGTTAGGGTTAGTAATGAGCATACGTCCATGTGACCAATGGACTGTCTTCTGCCTTCTTCACCCATTGGCTGAACCAACAGGAAATAGAACTTTACAGATGCATTTTTGATTCCTTAGGGTCTTACAGTCTTGCTGTTGTTGTTTTGTTTTTTTTTTTCATTTGAGCAATTAAACAATGGGTGAAAAGTGTGTTGTAATGCAAGTGCTATTGAACATGTACCGAGTAAAATATTACTGAAAATTGATTAGCAATACCTTACACTACTGCGTTACAGCAAAAAAGTAATCTGTTACTGTAATGCATTACTTTGGTAACAGGTAACTTCCAACACTGACTGGAACTTGTAGATACCTCTGCACTGGCTTCATTTTAGAGTCATGATCTTTCCATATTACATAGTGCCACTTAAGCCCAGTTCAGGCAAAATATTTGAAAGGAGATTAAACCATTTTTAGAATGTTACAGGCTGCAGTGGTTACACCATTACAGTATACAGTATAGTCTGTGTTTTTCTATGGGCCTTTACTCTCCATGTAGTGCAGTTGCTCTGTCAGATGTTTCCCCATAACCCCATTCTCAGTAGTTTGTGTTTTCTTGACCAACAGATAAGCTTGGAGAATAGACAGGAGAATCTCTCAAGCTTCATTTGTTGTTTTGTTTTATCAATACCAGGCATATCGTTGGAGTGAGTGTATCACTATCACTATCCTAATTCATATTTTAAGATACTGCAAAGTATATCAAGCTGCAAAAAGTATGAAAAGACTCATGGTGAGAACAGAAATAGGGAATGTCTGCTATTGAAATGATACACCATCACCCCATTGTATCAGTCTCACTTTACAGAGAGTAGTCGCACGTTGTGGCTTGACTTGTCACAAATCTTTGGTCTGAACTGGGCTTTAGGTTGCCAAGGGCAATTTTTCATCCATCAGCCTCCTTGTGAGACACCAAACAGCAAGTAATGAAGTGCTAAGGTCAATGCTGATGTAGCCACTGATACAATATTTAGTTTTCAATCCATCACAAGACTTGATGTAAAAAAAAAAAAAAAAAAAAAAAAAAAAAAAGAAAACCTTATATTCTTGCCCTAATGGTGAGCAATAAAATGGAAATGACTGATTCTTTGTCAGTGACTCACGTCTTAGTCATGCTTTTGTCAGCTTCCCCTTACTGGTTATCATCCTGAGAACTCCTGTGAGTTTA
Organism: Apogon hyalosoma; assembly: GCA_037367295.1. Classification (NCBI taxonomy): domain Eukaryota; kingdom Metazoa; phylum Chordata; class Actinopteri; order Kurtiformes; family Apogonidae; genus Apogon; species Apogon hyalosoma. Next base: position 27,167,390 of record JAPQRP010000002.1, read on the forward strand.
ACTTATAAGTTGAAAGAACATTTTAATTATCCTCAATAGTGTACTTCCCATAATACACTGCATTTGAATCATCTCTACATAAGCTCTTCTTTCTTATCTTTTGAGCAGAATTACAGGATGGAGTATTTCTCTGGGTGTTTCCTGATGAATCAGATCAGGGTCTTAAAATGAAATTAAAAAAAAACAAAAAACATATATATACATATATATATATATATTAAAATCAATGTCCACTTAAGTCCTGACACTGTGTTACCTGTTGAGTCTTTGCAGTCGTATATGGTGTTTACAATCTGTGACCTAATTTTAATCTTAACCTTGGTTCATTCATTTAGGTTTTTTTTAGTATTGTTTTTTAAATATTAATATTTTCTCTGTCAGCAGATACACAACATAGACATGGACTGGTGAACTAAGTTCCTTTCTGTTAGAGCTGAAGAGTCTTTGTGTTGCTAAATGGTAGCGTATTTCCAGTAACCAGTGAAAATGTGGAGTGTTCTATTCGTGTTAAAAGTGAATTAGTTTGTTTACCACATAAACCCTGCAGTGGTTTCTGCAATAGTTCTGCTCACTTGGGCAAAGAACAATCACAAAACAATTCAGCTGTGGAGCAAAACAAGTGGTTCTTTCTGAGAATACATTTGTTGTGGCTATTGTTCACATTTAGATTTGGCCTATTTCCCTAAATAAACTTCTTCTAAAAATTGTGATGTTTTTAGAAAATGGCTTCATCATCTCAAGAATAAGGAAAATGCCAGGAACTACAGTAGGGATGTAGCTGAATACAAATACAGTATTCAGGAAAGCACAAATGCTGAATATTTATCTCATATAT
>JAPQRP010000002.1:27171367-27188533 GCA_037367295.1 Apogon hyalosoma
TAGATAGATAGATAGATAGATAGATAGATAGATAGATAGATAGATAGATAGATAGATAGATAGATAGATAGATATGATGATCACAGTATCTAACAGGCTGTATGTGGGCCATGAGTCCTGCAGCCTCACTGTTTGCCAAGAGTGTTATGAGCTGAGATGCTGTACATGACATTCCGCTACCTCAGTTTCCATGGATACCACACCTGATTAGGCATGAAGTCATGCACGTTCCCTCTGGATTGTGACAGCAAGATGAGCCGGATGACATCTCTCCAAGAACCTTTACCACTCGGAAAACAACAACAGCAACAACAAAATCAACACAACGGCAGTGTTTATCAGTCTGCAAACATCTAATCGCCTTTTATCCTCTCTAATTCTCTAAACCACCCAGCGATGCAACGAGATGTTGACTTTCTTTCATTCCTGTTGATCTCCCACTTTCGGCTCATGATCAAATGTTTGACAATCCAGAGATGTAATCGACCCCTCCCCACCACCCCTCTGTCTTTATTCTCTATTTAAATCCTTCCCTTTTTACACTCCATTCCCTATTCCCTCTGCTCAGCATGCATGAAGCGGACAGCACAGAGAGCCCAGAGATCCATAATCCCCCTACAGGAGAGAAGTGGATGGCTTTAATGATTTAAATCTTGTCAATGAGCACCTTCTCTGATTTGAAATGAGAAATTTGAAGGCCTGTTGGAATCAGCCCAAAACGGGGCCACACTCACCACATCAGCATTCCCCTCAATCAATGGTCATTGACTGCAGCAAGTAGGTGCTTAATCATTTTTAATTAGAGATAATCAGACATCTTGTCTATCCTAGTTACAAGAGGGCAAAATCGAGGTCTACTATGGCCAAAGTTCTCAATTTGACATTCTGACTCCAATTTCTTTAATTTGACAACATTGTTAATCCCAGATTTTCCCCCTATACAGAGCAGATAAACCAGCATCGACAAATACAATTATTTGCCGAAAGAAGAAACACAGTGTTTTCACAGAGTAGTGTTAGTGTCACTGTTTGGAAGCTAATTTATTGTGTGACAAAACACTGACAAAAGCGAAAAAAAAAACCATACTGTGCAAAAGTGAAAGTGAAGCGTTAGAGACTGGATGCTCGGCTGAGTCCGGGCTGGGCGTGGCAGTGTAGTGTTTCTCGCTGGTGGTATCTCGCAGTAATGAGGCCCTGTGAAGCCTCGGCGCTCACCCCTCACTGGGCCCTCATACATCATTAATGTTCCCACATCATAGTCCTGATAATTACCAGGGACGTGAATGTCACCTCAGTCGTGCCTTCTCAACAGAGGATGACAGCAGAAGGTCTGTGGTCTGCCAGACGTGCCATGAGTGCACTGCATCTCGCACGCACACACATTTCCTGTCTCTGCACACACTCGCAAAATATCAACTGTACCCAAAGTGAACCATATGTGTCCTCTTATTATTCGCACAACACAAGGGATGCTTGACTCCTTAGGCTTTGTTCCAGCAGATAGCTCAACTTTTTTTCACAGGCACAACAGTACATGTCAGAATAAGGGACTTGTTAAAAAAAAGTCTTAAAAGGTGAAAAACCAAAATTAGAATAACAATGCCTTTCTGTGTAGTCTGTGCAGAGTTTGTTTAGGTATTGTCAGTGGAAATTGTACCTCCACTCTAATACTAAAGAGGCAAATCAATTTTAATTGTGCACCTCCAGTTCAGTATCCATTTAATGACGTCGATTTCCACTCCACACCTTATGATTTACTAAAAGTGTCAGAGTTCAGTTCCAATACAGGAAGTAGTGCACCGTTTTCTTCATAAACTAAAAGTGCAAAGGTCAGGGAGGTATAAGGGCTTGTCACTAAAACATTATTACTAGGACTGTACTGCTAAAAATGATCATATAGGGAATTATTCATTCCATGATGTAAGCATTTCAAATGAAATATACTAAAGTCTAAGTGCACTGGAAAAAGTGACCTAAACTTACACTGTGTCAGACACATTCCTCTTTTTATTTCTATTTATACACATCAATAATCACCTTTGATCAGGTACAGTCATTACATACTGAGTCCCAGTTGCACTTTATTCATAAAGAATAAATCACATTGTCACAACAGTGCCATATTGTATGTGTTTTGTTTTTATTGTTTTGTTTGTTTGCTCATATGTGACTGAAATCTTTTTTTGGTAGATTTTTTCTTTTCTTTTTCATTACACCATGATCGGCACAAATCACATAGAATCAGATGTTCCCAGTTCTGATTGGGACTACTTCCATATTATATGGTGGTATATCAAATACAGGCTTATTTTATTTCAGCCCAATTGCAGCAAGTGATTTGAGAGGATGTAAGAGTAAATCTCAAAGACTTTGACACAAGAGAGAACTTACCTCCAAGTATTTCCTTTCAGGTGACAAAAAAAAAAAAAAAAACGCTGTAAAAACTGGTGAGACTTTTGTTACCATGATCTTGCCTGGCTTTTACCATATTTAGGTATTTTGAATGTTAACCATGAATTGTAAATCTAGCTGGAAAACAAATAAAATACACTTTTTCTGTATAATGTAATTATATGAACATGGTTACAGGAGACACAGTGTTATTACAGCCTCATTCTGTCCCTTCTATAGAACAGTTAAGACACTATACTTTAACCCATAAAGACCCAAACATCCACCATCAACCAAAAGCATCTATTGATCTAAACTGTTTAATAACTGTTGATCCATTAATCCTATCAATACATGTAAATAATGAGTGTAAAGTACAGTTTGTCGTCTTTTCATGGTCATCAGATACATTCAGAGGCTCCGTAGTGAACATGGAAACACCGTCATCTTCTACAATATTGATTCACCAGTAAACCCATGGAGTTGAATCAGTGACAGTGGATGGACACACTTGGTTTATGTTCAGCTAATGATATATTTAACTGAAAAAGTCATTTTTCTTTAGGTTTCTCTGTTTTTGATATAACAACCCTCAACTTTAATCTGAATTTTCATAAACATCTACATGATTAGTAAATTAAACATGGGAAAATATCTGATTTTTACTGAAAAAATGTAAAACAAATGGTGCCAGGCACAACAAACCCTGGCCCTCACACATACTGTAGCTTATTTTGGCATCGATCCAGCTGATGTCATCATGTCTATGCATGTGGTGATGTCAGCAGATCAATTGGCTCCATATATGTGCCAAGTTTGGAGTAAATTGTTTTTATAGACATTTGAAATGTCATCCATTGTAAGTAAATGAAAGAAGAAAAAAGATTTTAAAAATTCATAAAAAAATTGAACTTTGACCTACTTTTCCCAAGATGTAACCATGGCTATTTTGGGTCACTGGCAATCTATAAAGCCAATTTGGTATGAAGTGAATCAATAGTTTTGCTGCTAGAGTGTTAACAAACAAATAAACAAACTGAACCAAAAACAATACCAGGGGGTGGGGTAATAAAGGGGGTAATATTACAATAAATTGTGATAAATCACTTAAGAAAGGTTCAATACAGAGAAAAATCTATTGGGGAGGTAACGCAAAAGTAGCACTGGGTCTTTATGGGTTAATACTGATATGCACATATCTGTAGATGATGATATTAAATGTGCTTCAGAGGTGTTTAGACTATAAATATCCATGATGTGTAGAAACACACATCATGATGACAGGGTTGGCTGTTTTGCTTCACAACCTCAGTATAAACAGAATTTGTGTGACTTTAACATCACTCGAGAACATTTGTAAAGGTCCATATTGAAAACAAATATGGAAGAGAGCTGTAATGGAAGTTGTAAATGGATGTATTTTGAGGTTTTAGTGTACATACATATTTGGGGAATCCTTATGTACAAGCAAACACTGAGGCGACACACTGGCATTGGTCAGTGTTTGAAAGCATAAAATAAATGCAGTGTTAGAGAAAAGTTAAGATAGTTGTTTCACTGGCACCCACTGCACAACTATTTCAAATATCTCTATTAAAATACATATAACATGACATCTTTATGTTCTTTTACACATGTATGTCCAATCAGGACTGTTCACACTAGAAACCAACATTTGACCTGCTTGAAAAATAATGTTAGCCAAATAAAAAGACAATCTGAGCAATAAACACAGCAGTCTCAGTAAGGTTTACAATGTGATGTAGTTTATATCTGAGACAAATATCTCAAAACCCATTTGAAAGAAACCAAAAATCCAGTCTTTTGGGGTATTCAACTGTAATGACCTCTGCAAGCATTACTAAATTCCATTCCATGTCTAGGGTTTTTACTTGCTGTGATGGAAAAAAAATATTTTTGAAAAGTAGATGGAAAACTTTTTGGTGGCAAAATAAAGTCATGTAAGAAATGAGGTGAGGACAGAATCGCAGGAGTAGGAATTTGAGAGTTTTCGTCTGCTCATTAGACGGTTAACTCATGTTGAAATGTTTAACCCTCCACCCCAGAGTCTTCAGGCAGCAGGGGGGGCATGCTTATCGTTCTTGCTGTCAGATTACCCATGTGACTGAGCAGATGTTTTGCACCTTTTGACTCCTTTGCTGCTTCTCTTTCACCTCCTTCTCTTCCATCTCTGATACAGACATATGAGCACATACACATGCACACGCACTGGATTTAGTCTGGAACCTCATTTGGCCAATTACTCTGACCTTCCAAATTGCAGGGACCATCCAAAAGCTTCTTACAGTGAATGTAATATCCCCTCCTACTCTGCTCTCAGGAGGAATATTCAGTATGCTCCTCCAAGCCCACTGATAGGACAGTTTAGCTTTAAATGAGCCTGTTTTGCCTCAACACATTTCTTCCCGCATATCTTCCAGGGCTGTGGGTTTTATTGATCGCTGTCCTCCCAGGGGTGTTGGTGCCTGGACTGGGGCACTCAGCAGCAGCTGGTTGGGCTGCTGATGGTTGTTAGCCCCGCTGGCTGCTCTGTTCTGGGCTTTGAGTGGTGCCAGGCTCAGCAGTTACCCTGCTCCCCTACAGCCCTGTCTGAGGACGCTTGTTAGGAGGCTGCCGAAAATAGAGGAGAAATATCTCCAGTCTCACTGCACCACTTCCCTCTCCACACGCCTGACTGATTTAGCTTGCTGGCTGGCTGGCACAGGGTTACCTGCACCTAGAGCGCAGGGTTTATGTAGCTTTGTGCAGATGTGTGTGTCTCCATGTGTGTTTGTGAGTAAGGGATTGGCGCTTGTTTTAGTCTTGTCTTAAAATGAGGTGAGGTTATGTTGTTTACTTACACATGTTTTGATTTGAGGCAGTGTTCTGGGATTTCCCCAAGGTGGGACGACCACAGGGCGCAAAAGAGGAAGTCAGGGCATACACTCTGTCTTTCCATCGCCCTGGCACGACAAATCCTCACTGGTTTGAAGTTTTATGTTGCTAGATGACAGTCAGCAGGTTTACTATTTAAGCCTGTCAGTAGGATTATGGAAAAGAAAAAAAAAAATCCAAAAACTACAGAACAGATTTTCTTCAACTTTATGAGGCAAGAACAAACCCCTTCATTTTTGGATCAGATCCATAGACAAAGGATGATTATTTTTTCACTTTCTTTAACCCTGGAGGCTAACATAGAGGTGAAAATAGTAACAGTCAAATATAATGATTGTGGAGTCTTTGAGACCAGAGGCTGTTCTGTTTGATCGGTGCACACTGGGAGAAATGGCTCAGTATCCTGAACAATGTCTCATTTTATGAAAACAATTTGAAGGAACAGGCTAGACTGACTTAAAGGGGTCATATGTAGAACTGATATTCCACACTTTCAACAGCAGGGGGACGTCACAGACCAGAACACACCTACAACTTCTAAAACCAGCAACGAATCAACGTCATGTATTCACAGACTGGAACACTCAGTGAATAAAGTATATAATTGTTAACACACATCTGTTTTATGGTATAATTTTTCTTCTTCAAACAGAAACTAATAGCTGATTTATTTATTTACTTTTTTTGACAGTCGGCCAAAATAACACTGCGTCTTATAGTCTATACATGCATCAGTTAGTTCACATTACAGCTCTTTTAATTTAACCTTGTTTTTAGGCAGAAAACAGCCATAAATCACCTCTGTTTTCTGGTAAAGGTTCATACTGTCTTCCAAATATAACTATTGTGGGTAATTAATTTATCAGACAGGGGTAGTTGTTTGTTTATCTGCTTGACTAGTTGCAGCTACTTCCTGTAGCCTTCATCAGAAGTGTCACATGACACATTTTCTGTATCGTTTATATTGTCAATAGTTGAACTAAAGATCTGTTTGTCCAAACAAGGTCACAACTGTCACAGTTTAGTCTGAACCATGGATCAAGAAATGACAAATTACCCAAGATAATAACACCACAGAATATCTTTATACCTTCATAAACCTCATAAGTAAACTCACCCAAGTACTAGAAACACTACTGCATCAAACAATTCAATACGGTGGTGTCTTTCTTCAAGACTCTTCATTCTGAAAACTCTAGTAATACTTTTAGGTCATATTTTAATATATTACAGTGGAAATGCTACATATAGTTATTTTAAAGCAGGTTATTTAGCTCCTTTTTTTTATTGAAACTATCAAAATCTAAGTAAAAAGTGACCAAACTTAATAAGCACATTAGAAAGGTGAAAAAAAATCTGTTCTGTCATACCCAAGGCTAATATAAACAATAGGTTGAACCTTAGTTCACAGTCATATACGTAATGAACCTTATGCTAATTAAACATCACATATTCATCAGTGGTGAAACTATAGAGCGTAATCTGCTACGCTAAGGTCTTTATACACTATAGGTGTTTCTCTGTGTGATTAATTTGCCTATTAATATGTTTTTTCGAGATGCTATGTATGTCACGACTACTTCCCACTGAATGTGAAAATTACATGGTGAAAAAGCAATGTTTTATATTTTTATTGAGAAGGTCAATGTTGCCAATCTTTCACAGCAAAAATAAAGGCATCAGCCAATTATTTATGTGGAACAAACTGTTGACTTCCAGCCACACTGTTGAATATGAAACACTCAAGATAACAAAGTGACAAGGTAGTGAGCAGCACTGATAAACAACAAAATTGTCAGTATAATAAGTCGTTTCTGTAATGTGAATATCATATGAATCAAATGCTGTTGGTACTGTGTGTGTCTTTACCTGGACACTGGACATAAACTCACAGAAACAGAGCTTCACATTGTGACTAAAGCTTTATCCATAACGACCCAGTACTACTTCGGTGGTGGTTCCCGAATGATTTTTTTCTCAATATTTAACCTATCTTAAGTGTTCTATAATCATTTATTGTAATATTATCCTTTTTATTTTGAAAATTTTCAGTGTAAATCATGTATTTTCCTATATTTAATTGAGTGATCATGTAGATGTTCATACAATCTCAGAGTAAATTCAAAGGTTATTATATCAGAAACAGAGAAAACTGAAGAAAAAATGCCTTTTTCAGTAAAATACATCATTAACTGAACATAAAAACAAGTGTCTTTATCCACTGTCATTGATCCAACTCCATGGGTTTTACTGGTGAATCAGCGTTGTGGAAGATGACGATGTTTCCACGTTCACTACAGAGCCTCTGAACGTCCAAATGGCTCATATCTGATGACCATGAAAAGATTAATAACTGCATTTTACACCAATTATTTACATGTATTGATAGGATTAGTGGATCAACGGGTATTAAACAGTTTACATCAGTAGATGGTCTTGGTCGCCAGTGGCTGTGTGGGTCTTTATGGGTTAATGCAAACTATTTATACTGAGTCTTTCACACTTCTGCATTGTTTATTTGTTGTGTCCCTGATGTGTAAAGGCCTTCAGAATATCTTTGTTTCTATGGTAATAATAGGTTAAACCAACTGGTTACATCAACGGACTAGAGGGTGTGAAAACATAAGTGTGAGGTTCAATACCACTGTGGATCACAGAGTGGAACTGGTAGGAGGTCTGAGTCCATGTCTAGTTTTAATGTGACAAGTAACCAGTGCTCATTGTTGGACTCACAGTTTTAAAGTCATTTAAATTAGTAAACCAAATAAATTTGCATCTTTAATTGTGTCATGGGTACATATCAACTGCTTGGGTCATTAAACAATAGCTATCATTACGCTGGCCAGTACTATAATGGTTTCCCACAGTGATTATTACAGTGATTATACTGAGGCTCCATCGTATTATGGCTTCCACAGATACATCAAAACTGTTAGAGGGCAATGCTTTTGGCGTTACAGAGGCCAGGTGGTGCGCATCAGAACACACAGACTTCCAGACAATCGATGTTCATATAACCACCTGGATACACATGCTGACATACCGACTGTCAAACTGAGAGCAGTCAATATATTTACAATTCAGATCACTTGTTTTTGAGTCATACACTTCTTCACAGCTTTATGTTCCATGATGCTTTATGTTTTACCGTGCTCATGAGACAAACATTTTCTGCAAATCCTGCCTGGCTTGTATTTAGCCATTATTTGATAAAGCAAATATAAGTGTGTTTACTGTTTACTTTTTTATAATCCAATACTTGTTAACAAAATGTTCTTTTTTAAATGCTCATCTGCATGCCTTTCCAAAGTACAGCTGCCGCACCATCAGTCACTTCAGCTGTGCACTGACAGTGTTGGCAGGCAGCGATCACATAAATAACACATGGCGAGACATGAACGATGCCATCCAAAATAAAGATATATAGTAGAGTGGATTAAGTGCAAAATAATGATACTCAATCTTTAGACACTTTATTGCTTTTACTGGCGTCTATGAGTAATATATAGACAAAACTGGACCATGACAAAAAACAAGTACTTTATTGTTTAATGCTGGAACAACCACCCAGTTCAGCATTTCTTTTTTGATTTAAAGCCAGTGTCAACGCTGAATGCATTTTCATATATTCATAATATGAAGTCATATATTCTGAATCTGATCCTATGTGCGAAGTGTCTCTTCATATTAATCAGATGTATACAAGTCAGTAAATGTGTCCATGATAGCTATACTTGTATTGCAAGAAATGTAGGTGCATGTTCAGGGTTTTGTATCTCACAGGGATTGAAAAGAGGGAGTTAGAGAGATGAGGTGTTTATAAAACATTAGAATGTGGTAAAAAAAAACCAAAAAAACTTGTGAATCTGAAATAAGTTTGAAATATTCATGTGTGCACATGTTTACGATGACTTAACTATCTATAAATCGTACATAAACCTGTCCAGCCAGTCTGTAATGAAACAAAAATCATCTGTATTTTTCGCACGGACATAGGGTGGTAAACAAAGTAACACCAGAGAATTCATTTGATGTGGGATTATCAGTTTTCTTGGTTTCACTGTTTGGGCGTATTTTCCACAGATTCAATTGTCTTTAACCTTGTGCCGTTTCAGGACTGTGATCATCCCAAAGCTCAAATGTGCGTCATGATGCACAGCTGAAAACATCTAGTCATCATCCAGAAAAACAGAGTTTAGAACAACTTATAACTTTTTCTTTCTTCAGGGGGCATTTGAGAATTTTATTTTTTACTTGCCCACATCAGAACATAGCGTACTAGAGGTGTAATCTTTTCTGTTATGGGTACTGGGGAAATTCTGTTCAGTGTGAATTGAGCAAGCATACAAACCTGGAACATTAAGGGTCAATATATAAAAAACATATCGGTCCAGACTAAATATAGTGAAAGTGTACTGTGTAATGTTGTGTTCAGTAATGTCAGAGTATGTTGTTTTTGTATGCACACAAAATCTAAATACTTGTTTTTCTGTTCTTAGCACTGCAGTCAGGACTATGACCAGACCAGATACACAGTAAGGCATTATGAGAAACAAGTTATTTCAAATACTTCACAGATTATAATATTTATTATGGCCACACTACTTGTTATCATAGCACTAATATTATCGTCTTTAAGGTTTGCCTTTTCTATATAGGGTTGGAGTTTTCAGTGTATACACAAACTTCAACACCTAAAATAAATCGTTTGAAAGACGTATTTCCCCCCCTTTCCACTGGGATGATGCTAACAAAAATCAGACAATACACAGTTTAGTGGAATTTGTGCAGGTAAAATCCTGAGTCCTATCCAAGACTGAAGTAAGGTCAAAGAAAAATGTAGTTAAGGCAAATACAAGAATGTGCATTTCCAGGCATCAGTAAAGTAGGATCTTAAAAATAAACCTCAACTGATTAAATCTTGAAAAAGCAAAATGGTTTTTATGAAGGTTTGAGGCTTTATTTTGATTGTCCATGATCTTTCTCAAACCTCATTACTACAATCTTAAATGCTTACAGAGGTTTAAACTGTCCCTGTCTGTCTATTTTTTGATTTGTCACTGAGGATTTTCATGAAATTTAGAGAAGGAAACAGCATGGGCCAAGGACAAACCCATTCAACTTTGGTGATAAATTCATGAAAAATGGTTGAACCTTGACTTTCTTTACTCAGGGTTTACAAGGGCCTCTTAGTTTTGAGAGCATTTAGAGATGACAAACCTGTGAACATCTAACCTGATATTTTTGAAAGTACATTTTTTTCTTACAAAGTTGGGCAATGAGATAAAATGTTCAAATCCTGCTTAAAATATGTAGCACAAAACTGGGGCTGAAACATTTTCAAATATGCCTCATGGTATCTGTAAATAGTTTCTATGGCAAAAGATGTCACTTGCCACGTGGCAGCCCTGACATGAGCAGATTTTATTGGTATTGTCAGCCAGAAAGTAGCGACTACCAGACTGACTGCAGCTGGCAGAGTGATGAGGCTAAAAAGCTCTTTAACCATGGAATAAATGTGTCATTTTAATGGATGAACTGAAATGAATCAAACATGTAGACATGAACCTAACTTCCATGATTGGATAACATTACATCTTAAAAGTATGAGATTGTTTAGACATTAATCACCAAATGGAGCCAAGTTTCTTGAGGATCTTGAAAAGCCCAGACTTGACAACCATGTTATGAAGTTACTGAGACAGTCTGCACAACTAAGTAATTAGCTGTTACGCCACCAGCACTTAGCAAAGCCAGTTTCCCACTTTTAACTGGTTGTGAAACGGTGATCAAAGAGTCACTGCTTGTGAACTCACACCGCCTCCCAGGGGCTGAACTATAATGTGACTGAATATAATATTCAGAGACAGCTCTGCGATTAATTTGATATACAACTCATCATCCAATGTACAGCACATCATTCTCACTCTAACACTCTCAGATGGAAAACCAATACAGCATCAACAGCTTTGTGTACAGCTGGGGATAGGTTTCTTTTTGCCAAGTGTTACAGTAGTTCATATTTAACCAGTGGCCATGACAAACACAAGAGTCACTGGTTAAAAAAAATCTGAGATCAGTTTCACTTTGTTTCTAGACTTTATCGTATGAGTGAGATAACTTTGCGATGTGTTACTGTGCAGACAGGTTGGTGCTTCTCAGCTGTGCATTTCAAAATGATGCCATCTTTATTTCAAAGGTGCAGTACAAGTTCAGACGGTGATGAAATCTATAGCGATTTTTCAATACAAGATTTTCATGTGGCTTTAGGGTAAAAATCTGATCTGCTGCCTAAGTTTTAATATGGAGACAATTTCACAGGAATTCCTAACATGTCTTCATGACAAAACTATTCCTTGTATTATCATTACTTCAAACAAAATATTGTATTAACATTTAATATATTTACTGTATTATAGTGTTGATGGTTGCATTTCAAAAGCTACTGTGTCAAAGGTAAGTGCTTTACATGCACAGTTTACTTTTACATTCTCTTCCATATCTGCTGAAAATAGGTTGCAGCTAATAAATACTGACACACAGATCGCTGCTTTAAATTAGAAATAAATGAAGCACCATTTCAGGTAAAGAAGCTATAAATTAAATACCATCTGCAGGAAAACTTGCCCTCGGAAAAAAAAATTAACAGAAATATTTCTCACCTTTGTCTTCTCATTTACAAGAAAATGAAAAAAAAAAAAAAAACATCTTTCTGTCCTTATAGGTTGAGGTGTTTTTATAAGAATGCCATCACATCTGTCATATTCAGTTTTCATGAGGACCAGCTTGAGCTGGTTTATAAACTGCGATGAAGCAGCATAAGAGGAAACTGATGCACCTCTCCATCACCGCTCCGCTCGCTCCCAAAAAGGAGTGAAATTAATTAAATTCTGGTGAGACAAAGGCTTAGGACATAAAGGGCTGCTGTTAGCATTTTTCTAGCCCATTGATTCCTTGTTACTACTGCACATTATGGCCCCCTGAACCCTCATAAATCAATTCATACCCTATTGTCCTCTTCAGAGGGCTCTCTTCACTGTTGGCTCTAACATGGCCGAGGTGACAATAATCTATTGTTTCAGTTTAAAGCTCAGCGCTGCACCTCAGACCCATGGCCACAGAGGCCAGCAGAATGTATGTGCTGCCTGCAGGGAGTGGGGAGGTTACTGAACAGCGGCTGACACACAAGGGTCGAACTTTCCAACATTGGGAATCCATCTTTGTCTTTGTGAGGGATATACTGTACCGTACTATACTGCTATAAGCTCTGAACACCTCACTAAACCACATCAGGTACCTGTATTTTACATGTCTAAATGGATTACAACAAACAGCTGACAGGAAGAAATTCAGTAAGTAAAACCTCACATAAAAGCATTAAGTGTAAAATGAAAAGTGAATTTTTACTCCATGCTTTCTGGGGTTGTTACAGTATGGATTGAAATTGAAAAGTGGAGAACATTTAAATGCTACATTGCTTTTTGTTTTTCATGATTGTGGCTATAAGCATTCCCCAAGGAATGTGTTAGGGTGTTTTTTTCCCCCTGTTAGTTCTAAAAAGGCTCTTCAAAACTGAAAATGAAACTCACATGGCACAAAATTGAGAGCAAACACCCAGAAAGTTTCAAGAAATATGCTTTATACATGGTGTCTGGGCTTTTTTTTCTCCTCGAATGGGTACATTTTATGGGAGGAATTCCATTTATATTAATAACGTTCCTCTGTTTTATGAAAGAAAATGTGATCAGAAATTAAGTATGTTTCATGTTAACAAATGTAACGATGGGAGCTGAGTCATGCTCACATAGTGAAGGGATCTGTTTAAGTAAATCTAGGCATTTCAGCTTTGTACAAGCTTTGTGTTTGTGCATCTACCGGGACTCCATCAGAAAATCCAATGTAGTGTAGTGTAGCTCTGCTGTGTTGCAAATGTTGTCAAGAGAAGTGTACATGGGGGAACAAATAACAGAAAAGAAAAACAAAAGCAGACTTGTTTACAACAGTCAGACCGAAAATGGACTTGTACTGGTTGATGGACTGACATTAAGTAGACCAGTGAAGCATCTAGTTGGACACCAGAGACCATTACACATTACACTGGCTGCACCGCTGTACAGCCTATCTTAATGTTCATGAAACTCTGCAGTATATTCAGAAAACATACATGACTTTTAATGTCTGTCAGCACTGAACGACTATTCTCTAAATTGAGAAAAACAGTTGGCCATTTCAGGGCTGAAAAAACAGAATCATTATAGCGTGAGCAAAGTGTCTCAATAGTTATCATTGTACCATGAAAAAACAATTCAGGTAACTGTGTATGAAAAGTCAAAATCACCTCAAACTGAGTTATTTTTTATAACCCTCATTCCAATCTCACCTATTTACCCGCAGAGCTAATTCCTATTATCTCTTTTGATAGAAAAAGGAATGGAAATGTTTCACTCTGAACACAGTTTATCTGTCTATCTGCTTGTGGTTAATCTTAAACTGATTTTGCAGAAACTTTTAGCTGCTCTTTCTGTAGTTTTTGCTGATACAGATTCCTCTGCACCAATGGTTCATTACAGATGGAATTAAGGCCGGCTCAGTGTGTGTTAACTATACCAAATATCAGCCAAAAGACATCTGCGCTGGTTTTATTGAACATCTTAACAGTCAGACCAATCGATAACTGCAGCTCTGATTTCAAATGAAGTATGTAATGCGACTTTTTAGAACATTTTTCTCGTTTATTGTCATTGTTCGGTTCAGAAGTGATTGGCTGATGTTAGTGATGCACATGACAGAACACCTTAATGAAAGAGAAAAAGCTTTTATCTGAAAAGGAGCAATCATTGCAGCTCTTGTTCATAAAAGCGCCATTCTCATTCGAAGTGCACCTGTAAGAAAAAAAGCCCGCTCCATTTCACCTCCCTTACATCCCCCATTCACGCTGAGCTGTTCGATCTCTTGACAATGTAATATCTGGTTTAGTCCTTGCCTTACAAAGGTGTGACGGCCTGGAGACATTGGTGTGGGAAGTAGCTCAGTGTGTGGCTGAGAGGTCATTGCAGGCCAACAGTTGCCTGACAACAGCCTGTGGGCACAGCTGTAGGCTCTCCATTAAAGGTCACCTGGCTTGTCCACCACATTCAGCTCATCTCTGGAAATTGCTATTACCATGAGAAAATAACATTTTTCATTTAAAACATTTATCTCTCACTTGCCACACATCTCTTGCCAATATCTCTTGCTTTCACAGTCCAATTACCTTGTCTGTCGGTATATTATTATTTTCATGAAATAAAAACAGTGTGGTGTCACACATTTCCAGCACAGTTGCAGTAGATTTTTAGTGAATACTTTTCTTTTCTTTTTCTTTTTTTTTCTGGACCCTCTACCACATCAATACGGAATATCAAGTGTTTATGTTAGTCTCAACAATCACTATTTTGCAGTTCTTTTCGGCAATCATACAGGGAGAAATTCACAGTAGAGGAAGAAGAGATATCACTTTTGCCACCATCTGCTGCCACATTTATTAAGGATACAGTGCAGCCACAGTTCTATCTGTCTTCCTTTGTTTTTTGCATAACAGTTGTGCATTATTGTGAGTGGAAAAATGACTGTAATGTACCATTTTATCCCTCTCTCCAGAGTACAGTACAGCAAAGCCAATACTGCCATCTGAAGCTATTCTCACAAAGCATTCTGGGAAATATAGGGAGGTAGAGGTACCTATAGATTATGTTGATAGCGTGTTAAGGGAAAGGAGGTCAACGCAAAAGTAAATAACAACGCTAAATAAATGCTGGAGTGAGAACATTACACATTAATAATGTTCCTGGCTGTAAAAGGGCCAGAGGGTGCTTCGCTGATGTGCCGGCCACCTACGGTACACAGCCCTAACTATGACGTACTGTAATATAAGGTGAGCGTGACGTCTGAAATGGACCATAAGCTATGCAGACCTTCTGAGGAAATGATGCTGCACGAGGTGACTATATGGTAGATTTAGTGTGATGGTGCACAATAAACCAAATACTCATAAATTACTTTCCTCAACAGCAGTAAACACTTGCATCATCGTGGGTTTGGGTGGGGATGGGGATGGGGAGATGCATCACATATTTACACCATGTGCATTTGCCCCCACTCTCAGCTAAAACATAAAAGAAGCAGAGGTTTTTATTTAAAGGAAAAACTATAGCATTAGTCACAGACACAACAATGCATTTGACAGTTATTTTCTTTGGTACTTAGTGGTTTTTTGTTTTTTTTTTAATTTCAGAAATATGAGTGTGATTTATGCATATGCAGCCACTGAATCTTTCTCTTACTTTCTGATCTGATGATGATGCTCTATGTGTGATTATTTTTCAATATGCAGAGAGTTCTGGAAATGAATACAACACTGGCTGTGGATTTTTTTTTTTTTCATATGGTCATTGGTTCTCATTTTTCAGTCAAAGTTCATTATGCAATGGTAAGAAAAGTAAAATTACTCTCAGAAAATTTGATATCATTGTGATGGATGGGTTAGGAACCCAGGCTTTGTATAAATAAAGACATTTGCATTATAAACTGATATACGAAAAAACAGAAACTGATGCAAACACTTTCACCAGAAGGCGGATCAGAAGGAAATGTAAACCACAGATGAGCTGCATTTCAATTAAACATATTTGAATTATGTTTGTATATTCTGTAATTTCTATTTTCTACTTAGAAAAAGAAGATGTTACTGACCTTTCACGAAGCGCTGCCCTCCTCAGTCACTACTGCTACCTCTGACCCTGTGCTTTTGAAACTGTGGCATCTTCAGCAGTATCAGTGAGAGATACAGTATGCCGACAGAAATCTGCAAAAAAATCATGGCAAAATTGTTTTGAAATTACAGAAACAAGCAGACAAAACACCCTACAATATGCACTTGAGAGCTACCTTTGCAGTATTATTTCTTCACAGAGTTTTGTTAATGAAGAGGAATATAAAAGCTCCCACTCGCATGTGTTGACAACTTGGGTGTAGGACAAACTTGCAAAAGAACAACAATGTTCATGCAGACCAGGGTAAAGCAGTATATGTGATGTCATGGTATTTTAAGCTGTTTAGTTATCATTCCTCATAGCTTCATTGTTTTTTGGCTCGCTGGAAGTAAAACCGAATTGAACTAATGTTATCCTGCTTTTCTGTTTAAGACCTAGACATTTAGATTAGATTAGATTAGATTAGATACTTTACTAATCCTTTACAGGAAATTATTTGGTTACGACAGAAGTAAAAAACGAAGCAAAACGTGAGATAGATAATATTTCATTCATTCAGCCTTTCCTGAGTGACGAATCATGATTTATCATATTATTATCTTTAGAATTTTGCATCTTACAATGAAAATCAGCTATTTTCCTGTATTTAATTTACTGATCAGACAGATGTTCGTGAAGACTCAGAGTTAATTTAAAGGTTATTATATAAAAACAGAGAAAACTGGAGAAAAAGTTGCTTTTTCAGAAAAATAAACATAAAAACAAGTGTCTACAACCACTGTTATTTGTCAAATTAATTGGGTTTGATTTGTGAGTCAGTGTTGCAGAAGATAGTTTATGTTTCTATTTTTGTTGTTATTATTATTTCATAATGTTCTTGTACTATCTTGTTTTATGCACTATCTTTGTGCACTTGCTCTTTATTCTGCTGCTGCCTTGACCACTGAATTTGAATTTCTCCACTGTGGGATTAATAAAGTATAATCTAATCTAATCTAATCTAATCTAATCTAATATAATATAATATAATATAATATAATACAATATAATCCATAGGTGTGGGAACATGGGGTGCTGTGTGGGCTGCAGCACCTCCCAGCAGAGCTTCAGCACCCTCTAATGGGGGGTG
>JAPQRP010000002.1:27194717-27216889 GCA_037367295.1 Apogon hyalosoma
GGTGGGTGTCTTTGTGTTAGTCTTAGTTGATGTCTATTTACTTTTTCCCCTGTGTGTTAACTGTGGTTTGATCCATTCGTATATATGTTGCCCCAGTGTCTCATTCTGGCAGGTCTGTTAGTTGAGTTGATGTCTAGTTTTGTTAACATTTTCTTCAGTAGATAATGATGCTGAGATGAAGCCTCATGAGGCATCGAACCACTTGAGCCAACTGGTTCGAGAAAGGGTTCATTTCTCGAAGCTTCATGTGCACACAAAACCACCTACTGGCCAGGTGTTTAATCACAGGCGGCTGTGTCGTAACCACATAATGTGTGATGCATTGAATTTTTGTGTCTGTTATGGCTCTTAGGAATGACTATGAATAACAACATTTATGACAAAATAATTTCTCTAAATAAATGATCACATATGTGTATAATAAAATATTTTTGAATGTATTCACTGTGTGTAAATTTCCCCCAAATGATAGTATCATATATAGGAGGTTGTGTAATGTTTTCCTGTCACTTAAGGAAAATGGCATGGACTTAAGCAGGTAGAGGACAGGGACAGTGTTTGTGGAACTAGGAAGAGGGCACCGAATATGCTTGTGTAACTTGGACAATGATGTAGAGGACAGGGGAGGTTTTATTCATTTCTATTCAGAAATAACAATTTCTCAACAGTTCTTGGTTTGAAGTGATTCTTTTTTTTTTTTTTTTTGACACAACCTCTTCGGCCTTTGAAAACACCCTTTTACATAGTACAGAAGATGCTGGCACGCACAAAAACACATGAGCAAGATTATATAAATTGGGGTACAGTAATTTTTGTCTCTCACAGTACTCCAGACAAACCTTTTGCATCTGAAATAATGTTAGATTTAGTTTACCTTCTTAGGAGTTATCAAATCAAAATGTTCCCACACAGGGGAAATACTCCTCTTCCTAGCTGGCTACATCCTCTTACCTATCCTTCTCTTCTCACTCTCCTAAATCTTCAAATAATCTCTCTCTCTCTCTAAACTTTCTAATACTCTCTCCAAACTATCAAAACTCTATCCAAACTCTGCTCTCACTGCATCTCTCAATCAAAAACCCACATTTTGAATGGAGCCCGAGACTTTATATTGCTGTCAAACCTCGCAGCAAAATCTGAACCACTTTCCGAAGCAGTCACCTGGTACAGCCCAGCAGCGAGGCTTTGGACGTCATCATTTTTGGCTCCTCCCCTAAATGAAGCAAGCCTCGATACGTGCTTCACGGAAACACCCCCTCCATCACTCAGCACACGCTTCAAAGCCTCGGCACATCTCATAACATCACTATCAGTAGAATTATATTTTGTTGACCTCTTTAAGGGGCCTGTAACTCTGATTTCAGTTATTTGTTTTGGAAAACTTTTTTTTTTTTTCCGGGAAAATAAATCCCTTTTGTCAGAACTTTAAACCTGTGTTTTGTGCTTTTTACTGCTTAGTCCACGACAGACACTAACAGAAAAATAGTAAAACTTTTATATTTTTTAAATGGATTGAAGTAGATGATGTCGCATTTTAACTGATGAACGGGAGTGACCATTCTAAAAAGGGCCATAAATATTCATATCAGTTCCTTGTTATTCTGGCCTGTTGTCAAGACTTTTCCTTTCATTTTAGTAAAATTAGTCATGAAAGGAAGAACAGACTGACCAACCATCAAACCTTCACCCCCCCACTGGTGCAATTTACATGTTAACATATTAATGCAGAACAGAGACATATCTTTGTTTTATCATTTGCATTAAAGTTATTATTACTAACAGTGGGTGTATTATTGTAAATTATTGAGAGAGCTGCCTTCTGGCGAGTGATTATTATACTTGCATGAGACTCATTTGTGTGTAAAAGGTAAAACAAACAGTTTTTGGCACCAGAAGTGTGTGTTTTTTCTTGTGTACTGTTACATCCTGATTTACTGTATGTAAAAGCTACATATTCTACATATTCTGTTCTACATAAGTTACATATATTCCATGTGTAATTACTGTAAATATTAGACATTGTTTAATTCTTAGTATTTACCATTTAAGGTCAAGATGTTTCATACTTAAAAGTGTGATGAATGTGAGTGCATTTTCAATCTATCTCAGTATATTGCAGCATATTAATCTTTGCAAATTGATGATTCCAGATGCAGACTTTTTATTTGAAAATATAGCTCATTTAGAGGTACCATTTTAGCAAAACCCATTTCCACAATATTGATTTCAGTGATAATATTACTGACAGTAATGCACTTTGCCCTTAGCATTATTTCTTAAAATAATGATTTTCAATGCTACATGTCCATGTGAATCCATGTGGTCCTTCCTGCTGTCAAGGCTTTGCAGATGTTTCACATAAAAGCAATTTCTATTTGGGGCATGGCAGGAGCCAAGCTAATTTAAACAGCTGGAGAGAAAGAACTAGCATGAGGAAAGGACACAAGGTTAAGCAGATAATATGCTTGCAATACCAGGCTGTCATCCGCTGCTTCTCTACTGTTGTTTTGTTTGTTTGCTTTAAGTTTTCTAATAGGTCTTTTCATTCCCAAGCAATTTCCGCACTCGGTGGTGCTGTCGGGGCTGGTCATTGTTCAGGGCAAGGCTAAGATCACCGTGGCCAAGGGCACGTCCGCCCGCCTGTGACTCTGCTGTCAGCACTAATGCATTCAGGGCAGAGCTACATGCTTTTTCAGGTGTGTCGCAGCCTGCAGTGTCAGCAGATTGTAATCAAATCCAATCTGGTATTAAAAGACGATCTTGACACTTGACTCCATCAAAAGAAAACAGGGAAAGTTGGTGTGTATAATGTGATTTAGACAAGTCCGCAATGATCTTCCCGCCTGTGGTCACCTTATAAAACTTAATATGGATCGCACACTGAATTCAACCTCTCTGAATTGAGTCAGTAATGATCCTTTGATCTGCACCACAGTGGAGATAGCGTGCTCTGTGCGAATTGCTGATGCCTGATTTCCACTGCAGGCTGGAGTTGAATAAAATACTTACAACAGCACCACACATACTAACTCCTCCATTACGTATTGAGCAATATAAATGCCTCAGTCAACAATGTATGTCTTCAAGGGATGCTTTGCTCTTGATTTGGCAACCTGTCTTCATACATATTCCCGCTGCCACATCGACTTCTCACTTAAAAGGCACTTGAGACGGCTCAGTCATGCAGGTGTGTGTGAAACTGGCCTTAAATCTCAGTCACTGCTCAGTGCGGAAGTGTTAAGCATTCATCTACACTTTCACTCATGTATTCATTCAGATGCACAGTGTCACCTTAAAGGGAGAAACTGGATTCAGAAGAAAATCAATATGATAAACTGCTACTTGTTTTGTCCCTAAATTGTTTCAGTTTGGAAATCGATACAGGAGCCAGAGTCATTCATCACCGTTTGAGAGAAGTGGGTGCCCCGCGGGAAAATATTAGGGCCTCCGTGTGGAGCAGACAAAAAGAAAATGCAATGGGTGTTAGTGTGAGGTGGGTGAGAGCAAGGTGAGCTGATGGCAAGCAGAGAGAAATAAGGAATAAAGACAAAAAGGATAAATACAGAGCAGTGAGACGGAGAGAGGGAACAGAGGGAAGAAAACAGAGTGGGAAGAAGAGGACTGTAAGATGCTTCTGTCTCTCCATCCTCCCCCTCGCTTTCTCTCAGAAGGATGGATGATGTGCAGGGGTTTATCAGAGTCTGACAGACACAATAAAAAATAACCTTCCCAGTGTGGGGCCTGCTCAAATTAATACAGTGCAGCAGGCGACGTCTGAGCTGGGTCATTAGGGGCCGCTGACAGCGTCATTAAGACAATGGGCCGATTATAGCGGTTACATCTGACAAACTGCCAATGCAGACTCGGCCATGTTCCTCAGTTGACCTTTGGTGCACATCATCATGACTCTGTAAAATGAGATAGATAGGTAGGGGGAAAAATGAGGGGATACTGTAAGTGGTTATTATGACAGCGGTGCATTGTTGTCTTTTATTGTAACTATTGTACTGTCAGGATTTTTATTGCCACTTGCTTGTCAACATATTGCAGAGTAAAAAGAGGGGAGAATAATTTAGACTGTTGGAACCCACTTAAAATGTTGTCTATGTGTTTTTGTTAAATATATGGCATTGTGAATCAAGTAGTAGATTGGCATTTAAGACCTATAAAACACTTATAGGTAGATCTAAACATTTCAACTGCATTCTCATTTAAATATAATACAAGTTGCAGATGCTGCAAAAAGAGATTTGATTGCTTCGCTGATTGTCTTTACAAAAGTAAAGTTAAATCTCAGGTGGTTATAGACAAAGAAGTTAATCTGAGCTAACTGTGAGGTGAATTTGAATCAACTGTTAGTAAATGCGTTCCATGGTTGAAAGAAAAGTATAACCTTTTGTTTTGGTGTTAATTAGAGTAACTTTTGACACGTAATGCCCTGTAGCATTGCATAGACTGCAAAAAATGTATTGCTTGCTGTTTTTGCTTATCCTGTTTCATATTTAGAGGGATATCATTATGCACCCGTTTTGCATATACTACAAAAACATACATTCTTCTGCAAGGAATAAACTGTTTAAGTTCAGGAAAGTGCATCAAATTGCCATAAAACAAGTTATCTCATTCTTCTTCTGGAGAGGAGATGTTCATGCTCTCAGAAACTCAAATTAATTAGATGATTTGGTGTTTACAGTCTGTTTACTAACAGATTCAAAGGTCAAACACTAAAAGCTTAGTGGGTATGAATTAAAATAAATTGCTGAAAAAGCTTCAAAATTGATATGTGTTTCTGTTTCCTTGAATTTGCACCTGCTTTGTCTTTGAAATTCACAGAGTCAATCCAGTGTAATGATCTCTATTGGCTTTAGCTGAAAAATACATCTCAGTCACGAAAAGAGGATTAAGATGAAGATATATCCTGTCAGGTAGGCTGTTATAGCGTGAAACTAATTCAGTATCAAGTTTGGCGTGCAAGGTGAAATGTGAACAATATGAGTATCGTGTCTTTAATGCACCACAACTTTTGCCCATGGAGCATAAGAAGTGAACAGGCAGACAGAGGGAAGAAAGCCAATGTTTTCTTTTTCATTTATTTGGTAAAGTGATGTGCAATAGTACAACCTGCCATGAAATTACTTTGGAGAGCATGTATACGCAGTTGGATTCAAAAACAAACATATCAGTGCGTGACTGTCCTGTTAACATTTCAGTGTGTTGAGCCTTGGAGGATTAAATTACAATACATGACAGTTACATACGATCACTTGGGATTAGATTTTCTCATTTTTACTGTTTAAAAAAAAAAAAAGGTTTATGGGTGTGTTGTTCTCTACCACAACTCCATACATGACAGCACTGAATACTTGTGTATGATCAAGTGAAAATGTCAATTGCTGTAATTTCTATACCTTAAAGAGTCACGTATACATCTAGAAGCAATGTCCAAACAGTCCACGATGTCGTGTCCCTATCTTTTAACAGCAGGTACATTACAGCCGCTTACTAATAATCCCTATTCCCCCACTAAGGATACTGTAGGGGTGGTGTGTAAGGTGATTATTTGCAATCTGTGTGTGTAGGTTTATATAGGCCTATGGACAGTATGGACATGTTCCTACTTGAGACTCATTTGCATCAACTCATCTTTCCGATGGCAAAATCTGTTACAAACAAGTGGTGCCAGGCACAACAAATGTTACCCACCCCTCACACGTATTTCACCCATTAGCCTATAAGTAAATTGAGAAGATTTTTAAAAATCATAAAAAATTTGAAGTTTGACCTACCTTTCCCAAAATGTAATGACATCTATTCTGGGTCACTGGTAATCTATTTAACATGAATTGAACCAATAGTTTTACTGCTAGAGTGTTAAAGAAATAAAGAAACCAACCAAAAACAATACCCCTTGCCTCCCCTCTCAGAGGGCGGGGTAACAGTGCACATAGTGGTTACTACCAAGGTTAATTACCCTGTCAGTGCCCTTGAGCAAGGCAGCAATGAAGATGTGGAGTTGGTCCGATGAGTACCTTCAATGGTGGCTCACTGCCCCTAATGTTCTAATGTTAATCGCTAATGCTAATGGATAATGCTAATGCTAACACTAGGTGCTGTGTGTGTATGAGGATGGGTAAAATAGGGAGACTGAATTTCTCTACTGGGATAATAAAGTGAGTTAACCCCTCACCTTTATCATGGTTGTAGAACTGGGGTTATAATAGCTGTTACTACCCTCTGCACACATTACATGTGCAAATACATTAGTGAATTTCCCCTTTGGGATCAGTGAAGTTCATCTGCATCAGTACACGCTGTGTCAAGACATCGGCATTTTTTGAGCCACAAAAGAAAAAAAAAAAAAAAAGAACAGACATCAGGAGCTTTTTTACTTCTCACAGTATAAGTAACGGGTAAACATCTGATGGTAACAAAAACTAAACTTGCTCACTAACACCTTTCCACTGTGGAAAATGTTAGTTTACCACATTAGCTAGTGTTAATTTGCAAGTTAATCTCTTACTAACAGTCAGGTGGTCAGCAGGAGTAAACACTGGCAGTCTATAAATCCCATGAAAATGTCAATATTAATAATTTCTTTCATATGTGAATAGGTGCAGGAAAAAGAAGCATACGATCACAGATGAGTTTGCCTCAACTCTTTTTCCTGATCCTACCCACAGTGGTCAGGTTGGTATTATCATGGTATTTACCATAGAATCACAGTCTACACAGCAGTTACCTGGTATTTTATACTAGTCAGTAGTGTTTGTGTCTACTTAAATACACACACACAAAAAAAAGAATGAATAAATAAATAAATAAATAAAGCAAGCTAGCATTGGTTGATTTCCACTCACTTCAAAAGTATGAGGAGATAAGGAACTTGAAAAACCTCATACAGAGGTTTTGAATGTGTCACATGTGAAAACTTTACATTTCATAAATACTCAATGACAGACTTTGGTTGTTGAAAATAGCCACTCCATCTTTTAAGGTAGGTGGAGATGTGTTGCAGGAATTATTTGTAAAATCCTGGTTGCAGCCCTGTATTCAGTTTAAACTGTGGAGTTTCAAATAATAGGTATACATGAGCACTGTTTAAAGAAATACGTGTATTGCATGACAATACACCCAGTGGATTTGATTTTAATCCCACCACAAATATCAGTAACTCTATATTTATGTGTTTCAAATCATACATTTTCTGAGGCATTCTCTGAACAGATTGTAGTTTTAAGTATTTGTCAGTCAGGCAGACACATTTCTAAAACCTGTTAGAAAGTCTTTTATCCCTCAAATAAAAACTGCAAGCTTTTTTATGTTCAAAGAGTTATTTTTGCAGCACCGGTGTCATTTAAATCCTCCTGTCTGTGTGCCAGTTTGACAAAACAGCTCTGTGAGAACAGCTTGCCATACAATGTGCGACTTAATTTGCCGGTGTGGAATCCCTCGTCTCTGTTGGTCCATTGACTGCAAGTGTCTCAAACCAGGGCTTGTGTCCCTGTGTCAACATGAGTGCATCGGTGGTTCCTCCTAAGAGTGACGTGCAGCACTAGGCAGCCTAATAAATAAATGAATGGAGTCTGTGTAGCACCCTGAATTTTAAGGAGTCGTCATTGTTGTATAAGCAGAACAAGGCTATTTCAAGTTGTGGGGAACACTGTGGGTCTGAAACACATGTTACTTTGTGCTTTCATCTACCCTGACAGGGTGGTGGTGGTGGTGGGGGCTGCAGAAGTCAGGGAAGGCTGGTGGTGATCAAAGTCAACACCAACATACCTCAGCTTTCAATATTTCATAGAGTAGCACTGGATAACTAAAACATGTCGTCATGAAATATTTGACTTTTTTGACTGATATTTGTGAATAGGTGCCATCTAAAGTTGTTGTGTGCTTTTGAGTCACTGAAAACCCATCTGTGCAGAGTGGATCTTTTTCGCACTCATCTCACAAAAAGACAAAAAAAAAAACTGAAGAGAGGGTGATGAGAAATCATGTTTGCTCTCACTCTTAAGTGATGCAATGAACTCCATGAGCAGTATTTTACAGCAGAGTGAGCACTCCACCTCAGTGTTTTATTTATCACTGCTGTTTCACCTGCCAAACAAAGCAGACAGATACACAGAACAAAATACTGAATGCGTGAATCAGAGGAAATCTGACACACATTGACTCAAGCAGAAAAGTAAGATTCTTTTTTTTTTTTTAAACAAATAAACCAAGACCTATAACATCATGACCGTGATACACGTTGACAAAAAGTAAGATAAACCTCGGAAAATAAGCCAGGTTGTCAATGCTTAAGTACCTTCATTTAAACCTTTTCACAGTCAGGAATTAGATTTTTGAACAGAACAGTTTAACATTTTGGGATATTTTAGTGAAAAGTTGACTGAGGCAATCAATAACACACTATTGATCGTTCATTGGCATTAGAGCCGGGAGGTGTTAGTCTTTAGCATAAAGTCTGGAGGCAGAGGAAAACAGTTGGAGTCTAAAATAACAATATAACTAATGATTAATGATTATGCCATGTTTTTTTTTTTTTTTTTGACTTAGTTGTCAAACAGCAGCATTAAAGTGATGATGACTATATTATTCCTAAGCAACAATAACTGCTGTGACTTCAAGTTCTCATGTGAGGTTATCAGACAAGTAGCAAGATGAGAGATAATTAGCAAGTTCTGGACGTGTAAGTGGGTGTGTTTTTCATCTTTGGAGAGCCAAGCTTGTTATTTACCCCTGATTTTCACATCTGAGCAAAAATAAAGTCACGGCTCCTTAGTTCCAAATACTTTTCAGTGAGAAGTAGGATGTACTCTGCAGGGATGATCCTTCCAACTGGACGACTACCTCAGGCACCACTCTCCTTCCTTTTCCTGTCTCTGTTTTGTTGTTTTCTAAGTCGATAGTGAAAAAACACCATCCTCTAAAACACTGAAAATGGCAAGTTTTTATGAAGACATGTCTTTTTTTTATTTTTATTTTTTTTAAAATATGGCATTCTAGTCATTTTAAAACCATGACTCACTCCTTCATGTACAAATGTTCCACCAAAACTATTTCTTTACTGATGCCATTTTGCAAAATTCTTGGCCTAAGCATTGCCCATGACAATAGTAATTCATTTAAAACAGGGACATCAAACTCATTTACCATCCAGGGGCCACAGTCAGCCCAAACTGATCTCAAGTGGGCCAGACTACAGAAATAATATCATAATAACCTATAAATAATGACAACTCCAAGTTTTTCTTTTTGTTTTAGTGCTAAAGAAACATTACATTTTGAAAATATTTCACAAAAAAGATGTGAAGAACCTGAAAAAAAAAGAAATTGACAAAAAATAAGTGCAATTTTAACAATATCATGCCTCAGCTTATCATTTATAAATGTGTATTACACACAATATTACACAAAAATTTGGTAACATGCATAAATATTTTTAAAAATGAGAACAATTTCTACAATATTACATCTCAGCTTATTATTAACACAATTTACAGATCACAGTGGATCTATAAATGCACAAAGGGTTAGGCCATGTATTAACAGGCAGAATATTGGTCAAATGACCTAAATGACTTTTAGGTTGTTCATATTTGTTTTCATGTATCTATTTATTAGCATTTTATTGTGAAAGGATGGTTTGTAAATCTAAATGTTTTCATAGTTTTTGTTTTTTTTTTCATATTAAACTGAGAAGAAAATTTGTAGTTGTCATTATTTATAGGTTTTTATGCCATTATTTTACTTGATATCACATTGGTCTGTATGTGGCTCCTGAACTAAAAATCACAGTGACATCCTTGACTGTTAGTATCTTCACTGAAATTTTTACACTTTCATCCTGCAGGCTGGATCAGAACCTTTGATGGGCCAGATTTGTCCTGCTAGCTATATGTTTGACACCCCTGATTTAAAATAATACAAACTTGCCCAACAAGCCAGAGAGTTGTTTTTGTTTTTGTTTTTTTTAACTTAATCCAAAATGATAATGGGTTGTGACAGATTTATCTCCTGCACCACAGAGGGCTAAAAAAGTGTGGGCATCGGTCTGGATTTGAAAACTTCTAAAAGAACATTGCCCTTCTCTAACTCTGCAACACAGAAACAAACCACATTTTTTACAATGCTGGTTGAATTATTTAATCATCTCATGCATTTGCATTTTACTCACACACAAGCCTAGATTTTAAATTATATATAAAGTCAATATAAATTCCAAAAATGGCGAAAAACTGCACAATGTAATGTTACTATTAAAAAAAAAAACTAATAAAGTGCAAAAAAAAAACAAACTTGGATATGAATCTTTGATCCTTTGCAGCAACCATTATTAGCTGCAAACAAGGACTTGGAACAAGATGGATAACACCGTAGTGCACTTTTTTGTTTTGTTTATTGCTCAAAAGTGGCATAATTTAATCAGATCACAGCAGGGTTAGTCTGGTTTGTTCATGCTATTGATGTGGCAAAGAGCCGTGACGGCCAGAGTCTCAGCCAAGCGGCGTGGTGTGTCCAGCGTCTGGGAAGTGATTGAGAGGAACATGGGTCCCAGGAGATGAAGATCTAAGTAAGAGCGATTCTCTGGGCTCTGTCAAAGTATGGACCGCCATCCCAGTGACCTTGTGCTAGTGTACGGATGAAATTGGATGATTTCTTGCTGTGGCTGAGGAGGAGTGACAGGTGGCTGTGCTCCCAAGCCTGAAGGAGAGCCAGTCTACTCAGCCCAAGTCCCTGACTCTTGCCATCCACTCATGTGCCCTTTTCCTCTGCTGTGGGGGAACATCTCACAACATCATCACTTATTTATTTCCAGATATGAGAAGCTATATTTCAATCTCAGTGGACATTTGATATGTTTCAATATATGCATGGGACTACTCTAATTTGCAAGCTTGATTTGATAAAAATGCAATCGTATGTGCCATGTGAACTCAAGGCAGTTCTTCATTCAAATAAAAGTGACACTGATGTTTCACTTCCGGGCATTATGTTTATTTATATGTTTATTTCTTTTTGGCAATTACAAGGCACATCTGTTCCTGTTAGGTTTCTATAATTTGATCAGCCTTACTTGGTAAAATCAGAGTTTAAAGTAATTACCCTTTAAGTCTGAAGAAAGCGCAGAGCAGGTTTATTTAGTCTTCCACAGTGTAGGAAAGTTGGAAAACCAAAGAAGTGAGACTCTAATCTGTGATGACATGCTGATATACAGCTTGGAGCTGCTTCATTGACCATGAATGGGAGACTGACTTTGTGTACTCACACAGTGTTTGCCCGAAGTTTCACAACCAAGTGAGTTTTATTTTGATAGTGCTATAACTTTAAAAGGAGGGAACGTGCCTGGAAGAAAATATTTGTGAAACCTGTTGTGGGCATACTTTTCATCATTTGGAATTCGTCACCGTGGAGCTGCACATCCCTTTAGACATCACAGACACAGCCGGTATGTGAATGCGCAAAGGTGTGTGCAATAAGGCAAACACATAAACAGAGACGAGCACTCACCTGCTGTACAGCTGCAAACAAACATACACACAGCTTCAGCAATGACTCTCATTTTTCCAGCTAGACAGACCAGGAGTCTGACTCTGCATCCCTTGGTTGCCTTGGCTTCCCAATGCCTCAGGGAGACTCAGCAACCTGGCAGGGTAAAACACCCAGCACACAAAATGTTTCATCACTATCATCTTCCCTGCCCGGTCATACAAGCCTGTTAACATGCATATAACCATTCGTCTTCTGTGGTGTGCTAATATTGTAAAATGAGTCCTTGAGCATTGTATTTCTTCAAAGGAACATGGATGGGAAGAACAATGGATTCACCTCTTTTCTCTGTTATGTTTGTTCTTAATTTGCTCAGCATTGTGCGTGTAAACCTGTTCACACTGGTTTTCTATTCACAGACAAAATAAAGAAAAAAGTAGAAATAATTAATGAATGAAAACCCTCAGGGAGGGCTTTTAAATCTACATAATATCAAACTGTAGCTTTTTCTTTTTTAATAACAAGGCGTATTGGGTTCTGTGATGTATTTCTTGCATGCCTAATTACTGAGATATGAATTATCGTTCGTCCTTTGCAATTTAGTAAATAAATCCCTAGGGAGCTCATTTGAAGCAGGAAATAGGCCATATTTCTAAGTGCAGAAACCACCATGTGAACAAAGTTCCATAGGGGAAATGTGTAACCAAATCAGTCATGTAATGGAGGAAATCAAAGCCCCACACAGCCTTGTTTACTCAGAGGATGCCATCCTGCAATTTTTACTCTGACAGGGAGATAACCAGGAAACTACTCCCCCGCTTGTCTTCAAAACACATGTACCACTGGTTGTTTGTGAAGTTAAAAGAGGAGATTAGGATCAATAACAAAAAAACAAACAACTCTTTAACCAGCATCTGTGTAGGTAAGAAACTGAGGGAAAATGATAAAGCTAAAAGAAAAAAAGAAAAAGAGAAAAAGAGAGGGTTGAATGTAAAAGTGACAGAAATTCTGAGTCTGAGCGATCAGACAGACAGACCTCGGTAAGTCCAGTCAGTGGAGACCTATTGGTTGGTTATTCTGGGTTCTTCTGAGCAGGCAATGGGCAGCCCTGCAGGTACTGCTCTCCCTGGGCTGAGACCACTCTAGACAGACTGCAGTAATTTACATTGACAAAGCTGTCAGAGGAGAGGTGGCCTCCTGCATGGTGATGGATGCCGACCTGGGAGGAAGAAGAGAAGGCAAGCAAGAAAGAGAAAGAAGAAGAGAAGACAGAATACCTCACTTTGTAAATTCAGGAAAAGCAAGAGCGGACATTGTATTTTGGGGTGTATTATTTCAGTATTACTGAACATATGCGGTAATCAGACAGTGAGTAATTAAGTAAGAGGGCTTTAAGTCTCTGCAAAAGATCAAAAGCAGTGTTATACAAGTCCAGGATTTTTTTTCAGACTATTGATGAGTGCTGCCTACACTTACACCCTTACAGCAAAATGCAATATGAGACACACCAGGTTGTATCAATATTTCATGGCTCTGTCTGTATTTCACAAGGGGGTTAGTGGAATAACAAA
Organism: Apogon hyalosoma; assembly: GCA_037367295.1. Classification (NCBI taxonomy): domain Eukaryota; kingdom Metazoa; phylum Chordata; class Actinopteri; order Kurtiformes; family Apogonidae; genus Apogon; species Apogon hyalosoma. The sequence goes on from JAPQRP010000002.1 coordinate 27,207,782, forward strand.
ATAAAGTAGCAGAACAGTAAGCGAGGACGGAAGAAGATAACTCCTTACCCTCCGTGCTTTTCCATTGCGACTTCCTGTGGAAAGATGTGCTGACGCTGCACCTCTCGGGGCAGGTGCTGCGTTGTGTCAGGGGCCCCCGGTGAGCAGCTCCTCACTCCTGTCACCTCTGCTAACGCCGGCCCTCGTCAGCAGGGGCTGGCGCCAGCGCCGCAGCCTCCCTCTCCTCCTGTCACCTGCCCTCACACAGGCCAAGGTGACTTTGTTTCCCCTGATGGAAAAATGACAGCTACTGCAGCTACAACGTCCGAAAAAGTCAGGGAGCAACCAGTTGGCTTCTCTCTCCATCCTTTTCCCATGTCCTTCCTTTATTTCAGCATCTATTTCTCAATCATTTTATACAGTAAGATTGGCACAGAGAGATAGCTCAGTGTGATTTCACGTTGTTTTTTTTTTTTTTTTTTGTGGTTGATTTTTTTTTTTTTTTTTTTTTTTTTATTTGGTGCAGTCTGTCAGCTCTATTTGAAGTCTATTGTGAAAACCAGAACAGGTTTCATCCAACAGAGGTGACAAAAATACACAATATACAGTGTACAAGGAATTTAAGTAAAAATCCCTCAAATAACAACGTAATTTGTAAACATCTTTCTTCTGCAGCTCTCTCCTCTCAGTCCAAATTAACAGACTAAATACAGATACCGATTACGATGACAGTTTGTGCTGCTATTGAAAAATGATGCCACTTTTTCAAACTTCCACATTGAGACACTTGGAGCACGGCTTGGTTTCAAGTTCTGTAAACGAAAGTGGTTCCATTTACGGATCTCGGAACTGGTTTCGAGAACAGAACCAGCTTCACTCTGCCGGATAATAATAGGTGGTGTTATTTAAGGTGAAATAGACACATTACGGTGGTAATTCACAATCGCTCCATTGTAGTAAATGAGGCAATGTATGTCCATCACCACTAATATTGCTTCCTGTCTGGACCGAGTCTGGACACGCCTCTTATCTAACTACACCCCCACATCAAAAAGAGGCCACAATGCTTTGTAACCACAAAAAAGTTTTGCGACTGTGCAGAAAAGTTTTGTAAATGCAGAAAGCATTTCGTAAAAGCACAAAACGGGTTTGTGGGAGTAGGCGTATTTATTAAAAAGAAATACTGTATATATTTTTGATTTATAAAACTTCACTTGGGCTTACAATACTTCACATATGTGTGCAATGTTATCTGGCCTCATCTTGATGCCATAGAAAAACCTATGATTAGGCAAAAACCTGTGTTACAGTGTATATTTGCTACAGCCCAAAATCTAGGGAATGAGCAGATGCAGACGTGCCATGTCTACTTAGACCACTTGAACTGCAATATGCTAAAAAGTAATTATGGATTTTTTTTTGTCGAGTGATGCTAAAAAACTATCAGACACTTCAGCTGATCTTTATTTCATCATACTGATTTAATTCAAAGACTATAAAGCAATTAAGAAAAACAATAGATTGAAGCATAATGTGCAAATCACCAGACTATACAGTGCAAAAGTCTTTAGCTTTTTTCCTTTAGCAGGGTTTTAATGGGTGCGTGTCTGTATTTCTAACAGAAAGTATGTGCACAGTATTGAGGCAGCTTCTGCAGGTAAAGTCACCATTTAATGTGACCTCCATTTGGATTCAGTACATTTTCAAGCCTCTTAGGTAAACTGTCTGGATTTTTTTCTTAAATAACCCTGTGGTGTATTACATACCTTCAGAATGTCCAAGAGCCTTTCATGGTCTTTTATTCTTTTTTTCTGTCCACATGATCACATTATAGCTTCTACAATATTCATAATTCTTTCTGAAGTGCATGACCATACAAATGCATTTCTCAGTCTTTGTAGTAATACAATATATGTATGACTAGAATATACAGCAAATATGTAAACAGCATAGAAAACAAAAAAAGACAGAAAACTCAAAAAATGTTTGGAGCACTGTAAATTTCACATTGCTACACGCGTGATTTAAACCATTTAATTACCTTTTCTGTATGTTGTTTTGATTTTTGTTTAATCTGAAGTCTTGCTGTTGGGAAGGAATGCTGTAATGCAAAATAAAAACAAGTCATGTTAAATGCACTACAATTAAAGGAAAAAGTCACTTTTGAAAACATAAGGGGTAGAAGAGAGTAAAAGTAAAATACTGAAAACTCTTTGTTGCATCCCACCTCTGTTAATAGATAGTTTAACCCTCAAAAACCTAAACAGCCCCAGATGACCAACAGCATCTCCTGGTATAAAATGTCTAATAACTTTTGAGATACTAATTCTATCAATACATGTAAATAATTCAGGTAAAATGTGGTTTCTCAGCTTTTCATGGTCATCAGATATGATTAATTTGGACAGTCAGAGGCTCCGTAGTGAACACTGAAACACTGTCATCTTCACTGACATTGATTCAGGCGGCTGTGGCTCAGTTGGTAGAGTGGGTTATCCAATGACTGAAGGGTTGACGGTTTAAATCCTGACTCTGACTGTCAACATGTCCTTGGGCAAGACACCTAAATTGCTCCTAGCAGGGCCTGGCAGCACCTTGAATGGCAGCAGTCGCCCACCAGTGTGTGCATGAATGTGAGGCTTTGTAAAGTGTTTTGGGAACCATGAAGGTGAAGAAAATGCGCTATATTCGTATAGTCCATTTACCATTCTGCAATAAAACCCATGGTGTTTGACAAATGACAGTGGTTGTAGACACTTGTTTTTATGTTCAGAAAATGATATTTGTGCACAATAAGTCATTTTTTCCTCAGTTTTCTCTGTTCTAATATAATAACCTTTGTATTTACTGTGAATATTACCAGATTTTCATTAAATAATACAGAGGATAAAATAATAAATAGTGATAAATTACCTAGGAAAGGTTAGATAAAGAGAAAAACTGATTTGGGATTCACCATAAAAATATTTCTAGGTCTTTAAGGGTATACTTCAATTTTAAGTTTTGTTTTGTTTTGCTTTGCTTTCAAAGGGACAGTGCATATTAATAAACACAATATGTGCTAATGTGATAGATTATAGCCAAGGCTAATTTCCATCTTTAGTCCCTACATAAAATAACATCCAGTGCCCCAGTACATAAAACAGTACAATCCAGTGTACTCATTCAACAGACAACTCAAACACATTATACATTTATGCCACATTGTACACAACACACACGCACACACACGCACACGCATGCACACACTTACACACACACACACACACACACACACACACACACACACACACAATTTCAGAGTGTGGCAAAGTGTGGCATAATTTGTTCACAACTGTACATGTACAGAATGACAGTTAAACATATATTCTAACCATGTGCAGTTATAATCCCTCTTTACTTGACATGCTAGCTCTGAATTAGGCATGATATACTAGTCTAAGCATTAGAGAATAAGCAGTGTGATTTTCTTTTTCCAGCTGATAATGTTCGTCATTTGAATTACAAATTGCTCTGGAAGCATTGTGTCATGACTGTTCGGAGAGTAATTAGTGACATGTAGACGACACACACTGCTGCATGCATTAGTGCCACAACACATGCTGAAATTGGAGCTACTTATTTCATCTCCGAATGCTCTTATTTTTGTTGTTTTCATATCGGGCTGATTTGTTTAGCTTTCTACAGTTTGACTGTAGGTTGCATCACAAGCTTTTGAGCAGCCGGCATGAAAAATGTCTGCTGTCAACAGCATGTGTCTCCTGGACAATGGTAGCCGAAATCCTGTTTTGAGTTTTCTTTTTTTTTTTTTTTTTTTTTTTTTTTTTATGGGTGGGTGGGACAAAAAAAAAAAAAAAAAAAAAAAAAGTGATGAAAAGGAACCGTTGTGTTGAGTGTGCACACAAAGGGAGGATGTGGAGAGAGAGAGATGGTGGAAAAGAGAGATGATTTCGGTGTTTTCCATTCCCTTGAGCACTGGGAAGATGTTGTGCTGGGGCTTCATGCTGTGATAAAAGGGGAGAAACTAGATATCAAACCATGCTGTCCACCTGCTGTCTTCTCTCGCATTTATCATTAGATGAACCTGTCATATAGGCCGTGCTTCGGTCAATTATCACCATCATCCATTTCCAGTGTGACACAATATGCAGCGAGTGGCCATCTGGTGCGATATCGCTGGAATGACAGGTCACACAAGTGGTCGCCCACCTCTTCTGTGTCCTCCTTGAAAAGTTGTCCCCATCATAGCCTGAGACAAACTTTGAAGTTTTGCGCTCAGTAACGGAAAATTAACAAACGCACGGCTCACTGAATATAATTTAGCTCAGGCTGTCACTTGCGAGACATTAATGTAAAATTGAACGCACATGTCAGTCCAAACAGTTCTGGTGAGAGTGGATGAAGAATTAATTTGGACAACATCACTATCTTCTCACTCTCTCTTCCTCTCTCTCACACACACACACACACACATACACACATACACACTCATGTGATGTACTGCTGTGTGAGACATATCTCTAACAGCCTCGCGTTGACTCATTTAGCATCTGGCACTGCTTGTTGCTAGACTCCATGCATCTCGGCATGTACAGCCAGTACACGTCCCTATTTTTCAATCATTTTCAGGATCCTTCACACCCAGGATGATGATGGGTACTGGTGACATCATCATCATCATCATCATCCAAGCATGTGAGGAAAGGTCACATCTGGTAAGTGCTCCGTCCTAACTCACTGCAATAGCTGGACACTTTCATTTACTGACAGCAATTTTGGAAATGATATTTGGCAGGTATCATTTCCTCAATTTCGAAGATTCTCTTTTGTCTGACATATATCATCTTACCACTGGGGACAATAATAAAACTGCTGAAAAACACCCATTACGCTTGACTTTGTCATTTCATATTTGAACGTGTTTGCAGTGTTTTCAATCTTATGGGTATACACATTTGGGCAACCATCAGTGAGAGTAACATTGCTATTTTCATCTCATTGTATTTTCCTATTGTGAATCTAGTGACATTTCCTTAAAGGGACGTTTTCTCAAATCAGTACTTTGTAATTAGCTCTATTTCTTACAATTGCTGAACTCTCTCTGAGGACTTACAGTCTCTGGAACAGGTCTGTCTTCACTAAATGCAAATAAAATTTAATTAGTTTTGGGTACAAATATCCTGTACATTTTGTCTTAATGGCCATTCAGACTCCACCAGTCTGTGATTTGTGAAAATAGAGCATGAGGCTTTTGAAGATTAAACACCAACTCATCAGGCTTGAATTGTTCATTTTCTTTGGAACATATTGGTTATTCTTATAGGTTGCTCTTCTTTGCAGTTTTATCATTTATTATGTTCATTAATCCTGAGGCCTGATAAGTGCTTTTCTTCCTTCCTCCCCTTTCCTGTCTCATCTATGGGTTTAAAATCCAAAGCTGGAAATCAAGCGTCCCTTTGTTCACTGTTCATTTGGAAAGCAGACTTCCCTGGCTTGTCCCTCTAAGCAGTGATACTGTGGAAGCAGCTCATGGCAAGCATCCTCGGAAAAGATATTCTGCTCTGCTTAGCAGGTTCATGAATACTGAACGGCATTGTGAAGATCAAACATAACAAACGCGGTGTTCCAATGAGCATAGTGGAGAGGAGTGTGGTTGACATGTTGACATCTGCAATTGTGTCATTATTACCATGCGATGATGGTTGGGGTAAATGTTCATAAAAACGACAATGTGCTATGAGCTATTTACTGTAGTTAGACACTCTCTAATGGTTCTGTTCACATTTTCGTTTTTGATGTGAGAGAAAACTTCTTTATGCAATCTGTCATCACTGTAATGTGATACTATTATAAGAGTCTGGCCAACTGTTCTGCTTGTTTTTGGCAACCTCTTGTGCAATATTCTGGGCCTGACTCCTGAATCATTCAATTTTGGCTTCTTTTCACTTTTGAAAAACTTCCAGATCGCAAGATAAAACCTTATTCCACAGTTTCCTTCTCCCTTTGGTGTGCTGGATTCACTAGTCTCCTTTAGAGGGAGCACTATGGCTACCATATTTGTTTTTTTTTTTTGTTTTTGTTTTTGTTTTTATGAGCATGGTCTGTGGAAGCATCAACAAGCGATTTAAGGATGCTTGCACCTGTCTGAAGCATAGTCTTTTCCCGCATACAGCATCCTATTGTCCAGTTGTGTTTAGAATTTTGGGCGTGTTTTGGGTAAATGAGGTTCACGACCCTGGCTTTCTGCATCGCCAAGCTCTCGCATCGTTTCCTGAGAGTCGAGGGGGGAGAAGCTGGCACTCAGATGGAAAGCGCTCTTAGCAGACGGTTTAGTAATTACGCACTGGAAACCAATCAGCCTGAACACTGCTTCTTAATTAGCAGAACAAAACAATAGTGCATGGATTGCAAGGACCCTGGAGGTCACACGCTCTCCTCAGGTATCCCTCCTAGGAGCCCTTTAAAGTGGCTTGATCCACTTTGGCCACTCTTCGCCAACGTGCTCAACGACCGCTGGGCTCTCAGTCATCACAGATGCATCACAGCGGGTAGAAAGAGCCTCCATGTAAAGCCGATGAAAGACTCAGATCCCTTCGGAAGTGGCAGAGATACACTTTAAAGGTGCGACCGCCTGATAGGTATGGATGAGCATTTGGGCCTCTCCTCATGGATGCACGTTAAAGAGAAGAGAGGTCACCTAATCCATTTTAATCAAGGCTACAGCGGCATCACACATGGCATTCATTAGTAAACAAGAGAAAGAGCTGCTCCACAACAAACAACTTGGCCATAATTAGCATGTAGAGGATCTTGTGGTGGACAAAGCCTGTGATAGGGGTCAGGACGAGCGAACCTTGGCTTTGATTCTCACAGTCGAACCTCTTCCCATCAGATTACATGCGCTCCAAATCCATACCGTTTGATAAATGCTTCGACTATAAATGGACGTCGTGCATTTCTCTTGCACATTTGATATTTACAGTGATATTCATAATGTCCAGTAATGGACTACGTACGCTGGCAATTATTCATCCTGTAATACTACCCAACCTAAATTACTACCATGAAACGACTGCCTCTAATTTCCTGTACTGAAAGATCTTAGATGTCCACAGTCTCTTCATAGACCTTTATAAAATGACAGTAAAAGCAATTTAGATAAAGAAAACTGAAAAATATAGATAATACGAGTGAGTGAGTGTGTAACAGAAGCAGTCTAGCTGACATGATGCCAGGGAATTTTTCTCCTGTGCTATTAGCAGTTAGGTGAAGTCGCCTGCTAATAGTTTTTTCATGTCTGTTAATGTCTCTCTCCAGAGCCAGTAGTTACATGCTGTGTCATTAAAGGTCAGAGCAAATTGGATTCGCAAATGAAGACGACATAGGGGGAAAAAAAAGCAGAACTTCTTAATAGGATGCCAATAAATGCTCTGATTATTATTAATGATTTTTTTTCTCTGTATTGATTCAGGGCTGTCTTGTTGTTTAGGTCTCGCACGCCTGGACTATTAATGTAATGCAGTGAAGGACGCTTTTACACACGTTTCTGCATATTTCTTATTTAAATCAGTGATGGTATTGCTTGTAAAATTGTCCAATATTGATTTTCTAGACATGTGCATATTCTAAATCAGGTGCTTCGAATAAGGAAGTGTAGGAAAACAAGTATGAGTTATATGCATAGTTACAGAATTTAAAAACACAGCAGAAAAAAATGAGAGAAAGAGAGGGCAGGAGCAGAAATAGTGTACTGCCATACACTTTGAATGACAGTAGGATGTACCCCAATTCCTAGAGGACAGTAAACACTTTCTTTTCCACTCCTTAATATTAACTATATGCACACATTGAATAGATGCGATCTGATCCACTTCAAAATTAATATTAATGATATGAATTATGAATGTGTTTTTCTTCAGCATAAGGAAAATACATTAATAGTGTATCCATCCTGTACATTTGGTACTGATAAGTGGTTTGAACAATGCACATATTAGACAAAACAAATATCCTTTGATGTAGTATTACTATGGAAACTGAAAGAACACCATCAAAAACTTTGAAATCATTAGTTAAAGGCACTTTGTCACTGTCATCACTAGTCTAGGACAGTTTAATACTCAGGGCACCTTTGAGGGCAACAAGACAGACGCACCGCCTCTCCCGCTTTTCCCATCATTTTTCTGCCATATCGACTGCCAAGTTGATATTTCACTCTCTGTTATGTGACATTTGGCTGACTGAACAGAGGTGTCGTGGACAGCCATCACCAAAAGAGGAGGCAGAGCGGGTGGAGGGAGGAAAGACGAGATAGAAGGAGGAAGAGGGGTGGGGGCTGAAAGAGACACTAAGACGAGGAAGAAGTAGCAGACAGTGAGAAAGACGAGGGTGGGGGGTGAGAGGAAGAGGCGACATATCCACCCTTATCACAGCGGTCTGCAGTTTTCCAAATGTCTCTTTCATGTGGCAGTGGAGGGTGCATATTAGCTATAATGGTGTGTCTTTGTCCAGACCCCCGCTGGGTCATTCACATCCTACACTGTGCCACTTCCCAGCCGACCAAGACTCAAAGTCTCACCAGCACGATACAAAAACCTTTATTTTTTTCCAAAAGCTGCATGCAGGAAAGTGTGTATTAATGAGTAAAAGCAGAAAGGCATTGAACTGGATATCCAATACCTCATGCAGCATCACAGTTCACACTTTATTAATTTATTATAAAGAAGCCTTGTAGACTCTCTTAACCATGGCCATGTGTGACCCCTGGAAACACCTTCACTGGATAAAATGTCCATGATACTGCGTCCCTAGCCTACTTTAAGTTGCTCATCTAAAAGCTGTTATGCAATGATAACCTTGAAATCCAGCTCGCAGAGAGCTCAATCTGTGGATGCAATGCTGTAGAAACGTGCAGCACATAAAATCTCACATCAGATAAATAACTGGTGCCAGATACCCGGGTGAAATTTTATCGAAGTAAGATATGTGTTAGAATCTGTTGTGTGCCAAGTAGACACATACTGACTCCTGAGTGTTTGCGTAATGTATGCTCAAGGGATGTGTGAGTGCATGCTTCATGTGTACTCAAGGATATATATGTATCCTGTATATAATAAAAAAAAAAAAAAT
>JAPQRP010000002.1:27223695-27238190 GCA_037367295.1 Apogon hyalosoma
AAGAGAAGAGAAGAGAAGAGAAGAGAAGAGAAGAGAAGAGAAGAGAAGAGAAGAGAAGAGAAGAGAAGAGAAGAGGATACACGTAATGAAAAAGCGAGTGCTAGGGAATTGATGAATGAGTTTTTAATCTGCATAGAAATAGCCGGGTTACAAAATTGAGCTGTGGTCTTCACAGCCCCACCTAATGTATAAAAGCCTATGGGACTGCTGTGCAACACACACTCTTTATTAGAATATGTTTGTCCTTCCAACACTGACCTTATTCCCGGCTTTAATTAAATGTTCCCTTAATGACTGCTCTGTCTGTGCATGGCTATGTTGACTTGTTAGAGTGTGTGTGTGTGTGTGTGTGTGTGTGGGTGTGTGTGTGTGTGTGTGTGTGCGTGTGTGTGTGTTTGTGTGTGTATATGAGTGTATCTCTGCCCCCGCACATATTTTTGTAAATACTATACGAGGAAGCACCAGCTCCACGTAGGAGGTGGTTAAAGGTAATGTCTCATGCACATTCCCATCATGATGATATTTTGGTGTGTGACCGTGTGTTCTGGATGAGTGTTTATTGGTTTGTGTGCACGCATCAGCCGCACACACTTGCTTGTTTTACATCCTTATTTCATTAACCTGCATGTCTGTAATTGCATTGGAGATGAGTTAAGACCGCTGAAGTCACTGCAGAGACTCTTTATATGAACCACCAAAACCATCTGATTAAAAGCAGGTGCGTAAAACTAGGAGTGTAGGATAGAGGGAGGTTACTTAATGGGATTTTTAACCCACTAATTCAATAGTCAAAAATAAACAATAAGGAGCTGGGGAGAGCCAAAAACGCTGGGGGCAAAGCACAGGAACATGCACACAATCACTCTTACATTAGCTATGTGCTATTCTGCTCCACTACCAAAAGCAAGTGAGGATTAGTCCTCACACGTTTCATTTCCCTCTGTTCCTCTCAGACCCCTCCTTTCCCTCCCACCTTGCTTTAATCCATCAACCTGAAGACTAATCTTTTCGAACATTCAAAGCAAGTGCCACAAAGGCTGCAACATGATCAATTACAGACTTTCAGCTGCTGTCTAAGTCTACTACGTCATGCAAACATCGGTACAAACACACATTAATTTTGCTCATGCTGTTTTTCTCTTTTTTTTTTTCCACCCTGCTGTCTTTATTCAATTTGCACAAGCCTCTTTCTTAGCTCCAATAGCACGTTATAATTCTGCACCTCTGAAAGTACTTGAGGTGAAAAACTTTCACTTGCTTAACTTGCCAGTGGCAGGCTTTGTGTTGTATCTCAAAGAAAAACAAGTCGACAGATTCGATGTTTACCATGGCCTCCAGAAAACTGAGCTCAATAATTTGTATTTTTTATCTAAGAAGCCAAAGACAGACTAATCATGACCGGTGTGTCACGATGATGTACCTGCGTACAGGTTCAGATATATTGATTTGTCACTTCCCGCTTGGGTCTTCAACAAGCATGACTCTGGGTACTTTTCCTCATTATCCTATCCAGTGGAGGAGGGGTGTATGTGAGGGATGCACAGGGTTGAGGGCTCCAGAGTTAATTTCTCTGCTGTGTTACTGCAGCCAGACTTTTTTTCTTGCATTGTTTCTCTGTGGCCTACATAATGGCCAGTGTTCTGTTGAAAAGGATCCTGAGGGGAGACTCTAATAACCCAGATAGATAGTGCTGTTACATTTCTATCTCAAGGCACTCTGTCTTTGCCTGCCAGCGCCCAGGTGCCTTACTCATAGCATTCACAGCGCTTCCTCTGCCATGTAAATAGTATCTATCACCTGGAGAACAGGTTGAAGCATGGGCTGGGAGAGGCAGCTCAGAGAGGGACAGAGGCAGACTTTGGTCAGATTGCACAGATTGGACTTCCATGTTTTGTCAAGTGTCACTTGCCGCGACTCTTCCTGTTTTGCATTATGCGGTGTGAAAATTAATTTGAAGAGGCCGCCTGTGTGTGTGTGTCTGTAAGTGAGCTGCTGTCCTCGTCGCAGATCAAATGTCACACTCATTGTGAAATATCATATTGATAAAAAAATAGTTTGGTGTTGTCAGTGGATGTACTGATGTGGGTGAAATGGACCGTGAAAAGCATTAAGCCCTTCACCACTCTCCACAGTGGTCTGCCATTAAATTCTTTATTTTCTCTCGAAGGAAAACAGCTATGAGATACAGCCAATATCTGGTGCCACGGGCCTGTTATGTAATTACTTTCCTATCACAACTGCAAGCGCAAATGGAAAATAAATAATTAAATAAATAAACCCAGGGTTAAAGTTTGTTTGTTTGTTTGTTTTTTTTTCCCAGTGATGGAGAAATGTTAACTTCTGAAAAAAACATTTCACTTTTTTCTCACATCCCAAGGATTTGTTGCAATAAATAAAGTTACAGTTTTCTTTCATGTATTTTAGTTCATATCCTCTTAAAAGTACACAATCTACAAGGTGGGAAGAAAGCACAAAGTCAGCTACACATTGCCGTTTAATCCTGTTTTTCAGTGTGATCTTCTCACCGCTTTCATGTCCATGTGGCTATATGGCAACTTCTTAGCATTTTCACACGTCTGATGTGAGGTTACTAATGCATGCGGTGGCAGGGAACAGATCCCACACAGCTTTTTTTTTTTTTTGTATTTTTTCAGTAGTTTGAGGAACAGGAGCATTGATCTTGGCCATTTAATTGTAAAGATAGGGTGATATTCTGCACTTGGCGCTCCTTGGAAAGCCACTCTGTAATCAGTGCTACTGCTCTCATACAGGATGGAGGTCTGCATTTCTCATTAAACCACATGTTGTACTGTAGTTTATACTTACAGATTTTACATGTGGCTGAATCTATTTTGCAGCAAATAACTGAATCTCTCATCTCAATGTGCAAAACATAATGATAGGATTTTAATGTGTGAGGAGGTGTTAAACCACCCCAAACTCAAATGAAACCCCATAATATGTGTTCACAATGTCTGTAGCTTTTAGGAAGATTTCACCTCATTAACACCTTCTCAAACCTTTAAAGCATATATTTATTCTGAAGTAATTGGCACATTAAAATAGTTAGGCTTTTTTTGTCATTTACAGAATAACTGTATGATTTTTAAGAAGTGAGGAAGTGTTAATGAGACTAAAGCACCCAAAAACTTGCAGATATTGATTGGATCTAATTGTCCTTTATCATGATTGAATATTTTTAATGTTATCTTTTTTTGTCATTGTATTATTGCCCACTCAAATTTATTTGTAAATGAGTTGTCGAAAACAGGAGAGACTGTCATCAATCATTTAGGTTATGCACTGATGCCTAAAGCTTACGGATTTAACTGACACAACCTAATGTAACTGATCTCAGCAACAAAAGGGAAATGTGTAAAAAAACAAATTGTTAAATTTCTTCAAATGTGAGGTATGTTACCATTCTTTTTTGCCCATAGTTAATATCCTTAACCCTCAAAGACCCAAACAGCTGCTGGCGATCAAAAGCCTCTACTGATCTGAGATGTTAAATCAACTTTGAACCACTAATCCCATCAATACATGTAAATAATTCAAGTAAAATGCAGTTTCTCAGCTTTTCATCATTACCAGATATAACCCAGTTAGACGTTCAGAGGTGCCATAATGAACATGGAAACACTGTCATCTTCTGTAGCATTGATTCACCAGTAAAATCCATGTAGTTTGATAAATGACAGTTCTGACACTTGTTTTTACATTCAGTTAATGATATATATTGCTCAAAAAGTCACTTTTTCTTCAGGTTTCTCTGTCTTGATTTAATGGTCTTTGAATTTATTCTGAGCCTTTATGAACATCTACATGATCAGTAAATTAAATAGAAGAAAATACCGTGTTTTCAGTAGAAATTGCAAAATGCAGAGGATAATATTTTAATAAATGGTGATATATGTCTAATGTAAATAGAAAATTAATTTGGAAATTGCCACAAAAATAACTGTAGGTCTTTAAAGTTTAACTAAAAAGCCTGAAACAAAAAACACAAGCATTTGGTGGATTCTGTAGTAAAGGGCGACTCAAGGGGTATTCAGATGGTTACAGTCTATAATTTTATCACCTGACGGGACCAAATATCACACACTTAGCCTTTAAATATTACAGAAATTACACCAGAAATTACACCAGAGCCATTGTGCGAACCTCTTGATTTACAAATTAAGTACTGCAGATAACAATCCAGAAGAGTGGCAGAATATTCAGATTGATGGTTCACAAGCCAAGGAAACACTGTGCACCAGGCCCCAATGGTGAAATGGCTTCTATAATGATCCAATCCAACATTTATCCCAAGAATTAACATTTAAATTTCTGTTAAAAGCTGTGGAACTGGAGAATGTAACGTGTTCCCAAGATGGATTTGGTCTCATGTACCTATCTGCCTAGTTTCATTGTTTTGTATCTGTGTAATATTCCATTCATTTCCATCATGCTTGTTTATGTATTTTGTATGATTGCTGTGTCTTCTTGGCCAGATCCCCATTGAAAATGATATTTTACACCTAAGAGACCTCCTGGTTAAGTAAAGGTTAAATAAAATAAAAATAAACTATAACTCATATCATGGGTTGCATCTGATCCTGTACAGAAAATGAAGTGATTTAAGCAGCAATCTGTCACGGTCTCAGATGTACAATTACGTCAAGACCACGGGGCCTCTGGTGCTCGGGCAGACGATGGAAGGTGACCTGATTAACCCGTAAACTCACATTACGCATCAAGAGGCACGCCACATAATCTAATTTAGGGATAAATGAAGTACTTAACACCTGAAATTTAATGTAGTTCCCATATAATGGGATGTTGACCCAAACGGGAGACAAATAGCATGTTGCAAAGTAAAATAAAATAGATATTAAAAGTTGCGTCACAGTCGTTAGGTGAGAGCGATAATCGAAGCAGCTCATACATCTTAATCCAAATCTGAAAGCTCCGATATGTCTGATTTAGTAAATACATTTAAGGTTTTCAAAGTATCCCAGTCCTATTACTGAGCAGATGAAGGTTTCTTTTCTGTTACTTTGGTTTGAGCAATAGTTGAAAATGATGAAACTCTAGGGGTTTTGTCTGGCCTGGCATGACGGATGACTCTGCTGTGAAAATAGGGCATTGTCCCCCACTATCATTTATTATGAGTGTTGCCCAGGTTTGATGGAGGGAGCCAGGCAGTTGGGAGCGTAGATCATTCATCCAGAATGAGGGGCTGTGCTGGGTGGAGACCGCCTCTTTTGCCAACAGCAGAGGAGCCTGCAAACCTGCTTCAGACACAGCACGGTAATGTTAATGTGTGCAGGAGGAATTGGAAATAATGGTCATGCAACATTTAACAGTGTAAAATCTGTCTAAGGGTATTGAAAAGCAGATTTCCATTCCCCATTTTGTAAATAGGAGCTCAAAAATAGCTGCACATGTCTAGTTCTGGTGTCAAAAAAAGTGTGAGTGTCACCAAATGTCACAGTTCCAGAGCGAGGCAACCCAGAGCTGCTACTACCTCAAACTGTTGATTTTTGAATGGCGCTGTTGTGTGCAAATCTACGAACTGGAACATGGATTTATAGTTAGGTACACTGATCTGCCAAGGGGATGTGTACGCTGACTGATTGAGTGAAATAGGGCAAGGTACTCTGTCTCCGATGTCACTTGAGGGTACATTCTGCTAATGTATCCAGCTGTCTATCTCTTAACATATCTCAGAGGAAAAATGGTACTTGGGTGGAGGGACTGCATGACTTGTTCTGTTTTGTAAGATTTTACACACTTTGGCCGCAAATGCACAAATATTAACATAAAACCTCTTTTTGTTCAGTGCCTTAACCATATAAAGACATAAAAAAAACAACAACCTCGGGCAAGTTTTTCAGCCCATGTCAGTGTTAAGGTACAAGGCGAGGAAGAGGGGAAAAAAATCAGAATCTGTTTTTGTAGGTTCAGACGATATGCCATCTGCAGTGGACCTTAATATTTTATTAGGCTGCATGTTTAATGCACAAATCTCGAAATCTGAGCGTTTCTGTCAGTAAAACAATAACCTAGCCATTTGTGATTACATGGAGCCACTCTGCTGCCTGAACAATGCTGAAACTTTTCAAACGCCTTTTCATATATAACCTGCTGAGAGAGCACAAGCTTCAGAAAGCTCTTTAAATCTGGTTACAAACAAATAACCGGTAATGATAGATCGACTGAGCACGGCAGCCAATTTACTATAATTAACGCAATCAAAGTGCTCCCAGAAAATAGCTATGATGATAACTGTGTGAGTTCTGCAAATTTACATGAAAGTGATGATGATTGTGCACATGTGAACACAGATATTTATGTGCATGCTTTTTTTTTTTTTTTTTTTTTACAGCACCTTTGCTAATAAATCCTTTTTTATGCACAGACTGTCTATTGCCTCTCATTTACATGCAACCCTCAGCCAGACAGGCTTGTTTACTTTAATTCAACAATGGTGCGGTAAGCACTTTGTTAGTGATGATGGATAGCCACAGTGACGGACATATATTAGCACAGCTTTTAGATAGGCTCATGAGTGCTGCTCTTGACAGAAATAATCCCTGTCAATAGGGGAGACACAGCCCTGTTTCCACCAGCACAGCAAAGCACTCGAACATCTCCACAACCTTAAAGTCTGCAATGGATAGTGACAGTTTTGCTCTTGCACATTCATTCAAGGGCATTTGTACCATTCCATTGATGAGGTAGTCATCATCTAAGTGAAGCCACGTTTATTATTTAAACCAAGCCTGGGAAAGACTGAAATGGAAATGAAATTATCAAAACAAATAATGTTTAGACATGAAAAGTGACTGAAACGCAGTTTCCAGTTAAACATTGTGTGAATTAGATGGGTTTTTTTTTTCATTTTAATTAAAAACATTACCTTCACCTTCTCAGTGTCTTGCAGTTGTAACCTCTGTAATGCATTCATTTGAATTATATATGATGTAGCAGAGTCAATGAAGCTCTTTTCACGGTAACACAGACAGAGGTTGGTCCCTTGAAATAGACATTTATCACTTCACTGATGCATGTCTTAAGCCATGGTTACAGTTGTTTCTTATATGCAAAGACACACCATCGTAGCGTATCACACCATAACTCCTCATTTCATCCACTACTGTACAACTATTAGAATCAAATTAAGTGACAAAGTGATAAAAGCCAGAACTGTTGTTGTTTTCATCACTGGACACAGCTCTAAATGAAGAGTGGATTTGGTGCTGAAATCATATTAAGAGGCTTTTGAGGGCATAAAAATATGATGTGATGTTATTATCTTTGCTAAGTTCACCGTTGATCCACAGTTCAGATTAAACTGACAGTTCAGACCTTGTTTGGATGATTCCAAACAGATCTTTAGTGCATCTACTGACAACACAAACTGCAGAAGAAACAGAGTTTTACTGCAGCTGCTTTCTGTCTACAAACAGAGCCAAGCTAACAGAGCTATAATGTAAATGCATTACGTACAGCACATGCAGACTGTAAGACAAGATTGATAAGACTGTAAGACTATGATCTTTAGTTTGAAGAAGAAAACTTAATGATACTATTATACAGATGTGTGCAAACAATGAGCTTTATACTTTATTCAGTGAGTGAAATAGTCTGTGGATACATATTGTTGATCTGGTTATGGTTGAGAGTTTGGATTATCAGTGCTACATATAACCCCTTTAATCTAATAATGGTCTTTGGATGTTTTTAACAGCCACTAATGAGAGGGTGATTCACAGGGTATTCACTTGGCTGGTATCTGTAATTTCACCAAAAGATTCAAATACATTTCACACACTTAACCTTTAAATAAAACAGAAATTACACATGCACTACATTATATATTCATTGTTTTTATCTATATCATCCTGTCTTGATTAACCCTGCATATACTCCATTTAGATTTCATGAGATGTCATAAGACCTTTAATTGTTGGATTATCTCAAAGATGTATTCTGGCGCCTGATTCTTTGAGCAAATCGAGTGGTTTAGTGCGATATGGTAATCTGCTCAAACCAAACCTTTCATCAGATGATTCGACATTATTCTCACATGAAATGTAAAAGTAACTTTCCTTTGCACTACTATCTCTATGACGGTTCTTTGAATCTGGAGACGAAAAAGAAACATGTCAGGAAAGTGTAAGAAGTGACTCCCATTGTCCGATAACAGCATTATTTCAGTCCTGGCCTGGAACGGCTCTGTGAATAGATGTACAAGGGGTCACAAAATACATTTGCATTTCATAGCTGGGATATAAGCAACTACAGGAGAAAAGCTGTCTACTTAAACGTCAGCGCTCACTGTTTCATGTTCCATTGATCTTCAGACACTTCAGTTTGCTGAAAACAGAACATCTAATTGATGGAAACAACTGACTCGGTAATGAGAGGTTAGAGAACAACATAATCTCTTCACATTCTGTCATCCCCAAATGGTTTTTTCATATAAATATTGACAATGCATGGCTAAATTATTCCAAAATTGGGTAAACATTTCTTCTAAACACCAAAATCCTCATGGAGTACCAGTGCTACTCATGGACTAATTAGTCTTCTTCCAGACCATCTTCAGGGTTTTGGCGCATTAGGGCTCTGAAGAGAGGCAGCCAGAAAACAGCCAGGCAAAGACTGCCGCTGGGCATGGGGGTGTGGGGGGGTGTGGGGGGGACGACTGAAAGTACACTGTTAAAAAGTAATTATCTTCTCATATAAACCCAAAGTATAAATGTATGAGGAGATCCCAGCTTCAGAAGAGAGTAAAACACAGAAAACCCATGCTAAATATGAAATTTTATGCAAATATCAGCCCTGCAGTTTCTATGCAACAGTCAAACCACACATTCGGTGCAATGTTCAGGTGAAACGATAGAGACTTAGGGGAATCCTATGCGGCATTAAAGGTCAAAGTGCAATTAAAATTAATTTAGCTTGACAAAAAGTAATTTAGACATTAGGTTGATAAATGAGTGCTGAATGATTAAAGTAATTAAGCCGATATGTTAATTTTCAGTCATCTTTGGGTTGGTTTAAGAAATCAATGATTCCCCTGAGCAGCTCTGCAGGCTGTGACTGCCAATCTTCATGTCCTGAGACCTTGTGTAACCACAGCTAGTATACCTGTGTTAGAAAAGAAGTGCACTACATTAAATTACACCTACCTCAGTCTTTGCAACCGCCAAGGATTTCAACCAAGTACTAACAACACCATTAAGGAAGAAGGGTTATCCTTAGGGTCTCATACACTGGATTATTAAGATGCTTCTGAAACTGGTCAGTAACCATATATTTTTCATATTTTTAAGGGACCAATCAAACAATGCAGGGTAATGATCATCTCTGGTAGACAGGGCATCACTTCACAGTGTTTTCACTCCGGGATCTTATTTAAAAGTTATTGGTTTTTTTTGTTTTTTTTTTAATGTATTAAGAAAAATAGCTTTTGATTGTAGATGAGGGCAAAGATGCAATAGAGTGAGATGTATGTATTTTAACTAATTACGTTTTCTATGTTATAAGTGTTAACATGAGCTAAAGCAGGTAGGAGAAAGGTTAATAAAGTAAGGAGACAGCCTGCAGGACTGCTTCAGGAGCGATGGGAGGCCATTATAAAGCCTCTGCAGAGCTCTAACAGGTAACACTGCCAGCCATATGTCAAGTGCTAGTGAATCCAGATTTTTGTCTGGAAACCCTAATTATAAAATTTCTTTTGGCATAACAGCTACACAACATTGCCACAGTGTTGCATCTATAGCAACACCATGGCAATGCTATGCTTAGCAGTGGATGACTGACATTTCAGTGTGATGCACTAAAGCCATACGCTAAAGTCACAATGGCAAGAAGTCTAATAAAGAATCTATGACACAGGTCTGGACACAGGGCTGCTGAGATCCAAAAATCCCAATCTATTGGATTTTTTATCTGCTGTGGATCAAGTGCAACCTCATCATTTCGAAACTCCATCCTTCCTCCCTGCTCAGAATGGCTGAGAACTGTGATTGATCATATTTGATGGAGTGACTGCTAAAAGCAACCTTGTGTGTGCATAACTACCTGGGTTCTTTGAGCAAAGAGATCCAAGGACAGTTAACTTCACAATCACCAGTGAGAGTGAGAAAAGAAATATAAACAATGTGTCATTCCTTTTTAAGACTGAGATTCTGCTCCTTCTGCAATAAAATCTTCACTTAGCCTTGGGCCACAGTCTAACTTTTCTCCTCAACTTCTACAATATTTTGTCTCATCACATCTGACATTTACTCATGTGCTCAGACGGCAAACAATAGAAAAAAAAGCGGTGCTTTGAACTTTGGCCTGCATTCCCCAAAATGTAATGACATCTATTCTGGGTCACTGGCAATCTATAAACCCAATTTGGTATGAATTCAACCTATAGTTTTGCTGCTACAAACATTTGAAATTTCACCCATTATAAGTAAATGGAGGATAAAAATTCATTAAAAATTTTAACTTTGACCGACTGTTCCCAAAATGTATGTCATGAGATGTATGAGATGAAGAGTTTAGAGTGATTCGAAGCCAAGGTTACATTTACAAGAAAAATAGATGTATCTTCACTGACACACAAATTTACACATTTTAAATGTATTTGAAAAGGTGATGAAACACTTACCATTTTCAAAATCTAATTTGGTCTAGTAGCTATTAGTACCTGTTTTGCTTAGCAATCCATACAACAAAGAAGTGCATACCACTGTGTACAAAGGAAATTTCACTTTCTTCACCTATAGACATTAATATCTCAGATATTAAGCCATTTGGCTTAGACTGAACAAACAGCTGCAGATATTAACCTCAAAGACCTAAACAGCCACCAGCAACAAAAAGCATCCAGATAACTAAAATATTTAATAACTTTTGAGCCACTAATCCTATCAATACTTGTAAATAATTCAGGTAAAATGCAGTTTCCCAGCTTTTCAGTGGCACAAGATGTGCTTTATTTGGCTAATCAGAGGCTCCAACATGGAAACAAGATAATTTTCTGTAACATCGCTTCACCAATAAAACAAACCCATATAGTTTGACAAATGGTGCTAGTTGTAGATGTTTGTTTTTTATATGCAGTTAATGATATATTTTGTTTAAAAGTCACCTTCATGTCTTGATATAATGACTTTTGAATTATCCACATAATAAGTAAATTAAAAAACAGTTTTCAGAACCATTCCTATTTTTACTCCTATTTAAACACATCAGAAATCACCTTTGACCACGTGCAATGATTGCACACTGAGTCCCAGTTACACTTTAGCTATCAACAATAAATCACATTATCACCATCATTTCAAGAGAAGAGGTAAACACATTTTATTCCCACTTCAGAGGCAACAGTGTACCTGATTTTCACTGAAAAATGCAAATTGTAAAGGATAATATTTTAATATATGGTAATGTAAAGTTTGATGTAGAGGGAACTTGGAAGTCGACACAAAAACACTTCAGTCGCTCTTTAAAGATCCAAGTTTTCTTTTCATGCAGATAACCTAAAGTGGTGTTTCTGTTTTGAATGGGTTAACAGTTGCTACATTGCTTTATTTTTTTTTGCTTTTCATGGTCTCCAGTGACTGACTCCAAAGTGCATCATTTATGTCCTCATTATCCATATGCCTCTATCACTAACCATGTGCAAACTGTCAATATTTTATCATAGCGAGCATGTTAGTACATTGAAGTTAGCATTTAGCTCAGAACCACATGGTTTGTATTGTAGCGTTGATCTAGTAAATATCCACTACCCATTTAATACAAATCCTAACATATATTTTTTTGTCATAAAACAGTACAACTAGTTTTTAAAATGAGAAAAGTAAATGACTGATCCCAAGGTACTTAGAATTATTTTTAACAAAAATGTAATTAACCTTTGTAACAGCGGAAAATTGCATGTAATTGTATGTGTGAGTAATGGAAAAGACATCAAAAGATACTGAAACAATATTTTCACATAAAGTAGATGTTGTAGTTAATGATGTAGATTATTCTACCTTTGATGATTTTTTTTTTTTTACTTTATTATTACACAGTTGCTCTTCAGTATGTTACTTCAGACTTTGAAGCTGTGGCCCCACTGAGCTTGTTTTAATCTTATTAAATCTTATTTGGTGTTTTGAAATGAAGAGATCGATTCAACTGGTCTTTTTGAGAGATACTGTGCCTTGTCATGTTCAAGAGCATCCTTATCTCACCACGCCTCTCGGGCATGAAAATCCTCAGCTACAATCTAAGTTCAAATGTTAACATGTACACCTACACAGGTCTAAAACTTCAACGCTAACAAATCCCGAAAGGGTGATGAAATTATCTCAGTGCCCAGGGTGCACAGGCAGACGGCGCGGGCGGACAAATGTGTTGCTCTCCTGTGCTGTGTGCAGATAACAGGCCAGGCCTTCAGTATCTTCTATACACAGCGCTCTGATAAGATTTCATTGTGATTGCTTCATATCAGTCACTGAAGATCAGGTGTTTGTCTGTCCAAGAAGCCAAAACACATATCATAATCATCTCTGAACCCTCTGGGTGCTCACAACATCTTTCATTTAGCAGTACAACTTGCTGCTTTATGGGCGATGAAATTACTGCTGTTGCATCACTTATGTTGACTTGCTGGCCAAGCAAAGACACTCGCAGGTTTCTAATACAGCACATATTCAGCTGAGTAGATTAATTTACACATGGATTCCTGCAAAGAAATGCTGATTGGTGAAAAATATCAGATTTTTTTTAACAGCATGAGGTAGTTCCCTCACAGAGGTGTAGTTGCAACTTTCCTCGGATCGATAGTAATGTAAAATGGTTATTCAAACATTGATCAAAACAAGTACATTGTTAAGCAAAAATGAACATACACACAACTGCACTGGCTACACGCACTGAATATCTAGAAGGACTGTTACCCCGAAGCACATTATCATTTGACCTAATTTGAGTGTTTTTCTGACCTACTTATTGGGTTGATCCTCGAGGGTTTGCCCTTTTTGCACTTGCTAAGTGTGTACAATGGCATAGTCTTTGATGTGCAAGTATCGATTGTACTGATACAAGATTCTGTGCTGACCTATAGCATATTGATTTGAGAAAGCTGTGTGTATTCTGTCTCAACTCCAACTTGATAAAAACTCATTTTGCAATGAAAGGAACAGAACGTACCCCAAGCTCTTTGATGCATATAGAAAACAATCAGTGAAAACATTAAATGTCAGATTTGACCACATCATGTCTAGACTCATAATTGACTTTGACTTGTTATTTTTGATATGGCATCGCTGCTGCTGATCTATTTTTACCCAGTCTGGAAACACTCTGACAGGGTCGGGACAGTGATATGCAGGATTTAAAACCTGTCTATTCATTCAAAGGTCATTAGGTCGTTTCACATCAGCAGGTAATGGAGTTGACAGGGTTCATCTGAGCTATGTTCTTACAGCCCGAGGGCCTCCGGGTGAGTCGGCATCGTCTGCAACCAGCAGCCAAAAACATCCTCACAGCTCGGTGGTTTGGTGATAAGTAGGACGACTGCTGGGTGAAATTCAATTGTTTTAAACACACAAACCAGGATGGTGCAGGTGTGGGGATGCTGTTTGTTGAGACCGAATAGCATTCAAATCTGATATTACCATCTGTGGGAACACAATTGTGACAGAATGATACTATACAGGGGTAGAATTTGGTGAAAGTATGGCACAGATACTGCACAGCCATTTTAACCTCTAAAATAAGTGTACAAACTGAATTAGCAATGGATAAACTGAGTGTCATGATTTAAATATGAGCTGAACTATCTTCAAAAATCAGTCATACCACAGTATTATCTGTAGAAATAAATAAATAAAAGATTTAAGCAGACTACATACAGTTTCAAGAGTACAGAGCGCAGTAGGGAGTGAGCAGTCAGGGTTCAAATTAGAACCCAATGAGAGATTATAATGATGCTGCTCCATGGTTCAGTCCACATCCAGAGGGGCCAAATATCCAATTAAAACCCCTCTCTCTTTCCATCTCTGTGTGTCTGTCTCTCTCTCCCTCTCATTCAGTGAGGTAATTACTGGAAACCCTGCATGTAAATTCAATTCAAGATAATAACGCTGGAGAAATGGCACACAACAAAACCCACCAAATGTTATCTCTGCTGCTCTATAATTTTACCAGATGTACTCCATCATACTGTGTGTTTTTATATCACAAATGCCACCTTTAACATTACACCATACCTCACAGTCATTCAGACAGAGGTTGGTGTTTAATCACAAGTAATTCACATTTTGCTGCGCTCCATTAACTCAACTCATTGTACAGTTGGTGTAATTTGATGCTAATTCATCCTGCGTCCACCATTAAGGCCTTTACCTAAAGTGTGTGCGTGTGTGTGTGTGTGTGCGTGTGTGTGCGTGTGTGTGTGTGTGCATGTGTGTGTGCGTGTGTGTGCGTGTGTGTGTGTGTGTGTATAT
>JAPQRP010000002.1:27253507-27263549 GCA_037367295.1 Apogon hyalosoma
TCTTTATTGTCATTGTATCAAGCACAATGAAATTGAGGTAGAGCTCTCAGGTTCAGTGCAAGAATTTACAGACAGACAACAAATATCGGTAAAACAACAACAAATATCAGTAAAAGGCACAGTTATTTACATTAAAAAAATAAAAAGTATTGCAAACTAAGATATTTGTAAAACAGAATTTAAGTACTGCTAATAACATGAGAAGTAGTGCAAATGACATGAAAGATAAACATGGTGGGATAAACAGTGTGAAAAAGAAATAATATGAGATCTTCACATCTCTGATTCTGATTCCAATATGGGCAAACACGTGGGGCCACCGTGGAAACTGCGGACAAACCCACGTGGGACCCTTATATGCGGCCCAAATGTAACCCTTCTGGGGCTCACATGGACATGCTGGCTGGGTAAAAGTGGGTTTAGCAAAATATGAGCCCTTTAAGAAGACTACATTTCCCATGAGGCTTATAAATATGTATCACAGCAGTTAAGTTTGTTGTGTGTCGCCAAGTTGCGGGAAAGTTGAATTTTTTCTGAAGTTGCCATAGTAAAGGCGAATGCGTCTTTTTAAGTCTAGAGTCTCTTCTCGTTATTATATGCATCCACCATCATCTCATCACAGTCTATCCACACAATTACTAGCAACTTATAATTAGGAATATACCTTTCAGTTTATAGATATTGAATTTATTTATTACTGCCCTTAATATTTGACCTTTAGACCCCAAAATATATTTGGTCCATCCTTTTTAATACACAGGGAGCAGGAGAGTTCCATGGTCCAGCACCAGATCTAAACCTGTACTTTGGTCAAGGACCCCTCCAGGAGAATTTTTAACCCATGTAACTATTTTGGGGTGACCTCTAAATGACTTTTTCTCTGTAGGTTTTCTTTCCTAAGTTATTTATAACCATTTATTATAATATTATTCTTTGTATTTGGCATTTTTCAGAGAACATGTTCCATATTTATTTTCCTGATTATGTAGATGTTCATAAAAGCTCAGTGTAAATTTAAAAGTGATTATATCAGATCAGAGAAAATTGTAGAAAAAGTGAACTCAATTGAATATAAAAACAAAGCCCTGAGATGAAGTTGGTAGACTCACCACCCTCACAATGACTAAGTGGTTCAGAAAATGAATAAATGAACATAAAATCAAGCTTCTACAACCACTGTTATTTGTTTAGTGGTGAGTCAGTGTTTCAGAAAATGATCTTGTTCCCAAGTTCACTACTACTGTAATACCAGTGAAAAGCTGAAAAAGTGCATTTTACCTCAGATGTATTGATTGGATAAGTGGTTCAATGGTTATTACACATTTTAGATCAGTTGATGCTTTTGATCATCAGCGGCTGTTTAGGTCTTGAGCGTCAATAGCCAGAGGATCCGGAGGAAACCCGCCATACATGAAGAGAACATGAGGAGAGCACTCAATATCAGCTCCATCTGGGAATCGGACTCAGAACCTGGTAATTTGGGCCAAGTTTTGCAACATTCACTAAAGTCTTATCATATTTGAACCAATGGACAGACACAGCCGCTCATAATAATGCACTGTGAATGCATAAATACAAATATTAAACGTTAGTTTGCATGTTTTACATACTTAGTACCTGTCTCTGCTCACTATCACTGAAACTGAAATATCCCCTTACACACAGGAGCTTTAAATTGAAGCCTTTTTAAAAGCCTTTTGTATAATTGCAGAGGCTGGCTCTGCAATTGCGATTAATTGTTCAGCTGTAAAACTGACTATTGTCCCTCTGTGAATACTTTTACTCATTCTTTTCTATCAATGCAAAGAAGACTGCAAGCCAGTGTTCTAACAGAAGAGTCTAATAGATAAATAGACTGTTTCTCATCAAAATGCAGTCAGCGTGAGCAACAAGGGAACACCAGGTCATCATAAGTCTAAGCAACTTTATTCTGCTTGTAATACACATTTATAACTACACATACAAAGTCAAAACCCTACATAAACATTAATAGCAAGTCAGAGTATCGTGTGTGTAATCCACATTGTAATTACTGAAGCGCATTATGCAGATGAAGTGTCATTCTCAAGACGTGTGGCAGGTTTCACATTTCTGATGCCAGTGAAGTTGACTGTGGGGCAAAAATAAAGCCAGTAAGTAATCCCTGGGTTTTCTACCTCTGCGGTTGGTGACAGACTTCCAGCCCCCAAATAGCCCCCCTCTGGTTCTTTCTGGGTCTCATTAGCCTGAGCAGGGGTGTAGACAAATGGTGAGAAATGAAATGGATATGCTTTAAAGTCTCTGTAATGGGTTCATGCAATGCCATGAACACAGCTAATTAAGGTCAGGGGAGTTCTCATCACAGGCAGTCCTAAGGTTGTGTATGTTTTTATCAAGGGCATTTATTATGCAGCACTGACGAGGCTTGTGGTGTCTTGCTCCATCAGAGTGAGGAAAAGGGTGTCGCCCCCTGTATGCCCAGAATAATTATCTCCTACCTACAATATTAACACATTATCCAAAATGGTACTAGCCTCTGTTTTTTTGCACCACACTAATCAATGGGCTGTGAATTGTGTGGTAAATCTGTTGAAGACTGAAAGAAAATCAAAACCTGGACAACACTATAGAATCCATTAAAATTCTCCTTAGATAACCAGTGAGCTCATCTGTAATGTGTGTTTGCACAAACAAAATAGCTGTAATTAGTTTAACAAATGGCTCACTGGTCATTTAGGAAAATGTTCGCTTAAAATGCCTAATAGTTCAGCTGACTTATCGCTTGTACAAACAACCATTAGCCCGCTCGTCTATAATTTCTGATTGCTTAAATAACAGAGCGATGGGAATAGACCTGTGAGATCACTACAGAGGCATTAAAATGGTTGTCATTTAATAAAGGTATAAAGCCTTTGCAGATTGGAGAGGTTAATATCATTCCCACAGATCACGATGGTACGCTAAGACCATAATAAAAACATTAAACAATGCCCCTTAAAGGCTGCCATTAAAGACAATACAATGTCCACATAAATAGCAGTCATTTAATTTATTGCACATTATTTACCTTACAATACTTTTATAATTGAGCCACAGTTGAGATTTATCTGCACTTGGCTGTTGGGTAGATGTACTAAATGTTTTACTATCTAGTCCCATGTCGTCCACCATTCTTGGCATCCATTAATCCATTTTATTTTATATAAAATTAACTTTCTTATGGCCCACAAAACAAATGTGTGTATGAATTAACTGTTTACTTTTGATTTTGTTTACTATAGCCACTTTAGCAAACTGTGCAAGAGGTGAGTGGACTTTAATAAAACACTTTTGTAATTTACTAATGTTTCACTACGGAAAATTCCCACATGATCATTCAGTTTAGTAAAGATTGTGTTGGATTGTTGTGTTTTTTTATCTCTATATTTCTTTTCTTAGCTGACTGTAACTGACAGTGTTGCAGGTGTGTAAGAACAGAAGAGATGCAGTGGAGAACACAGGAGCAAGTGAAAGGATTTTTATGGAAAAAACATCAGCTGCATAGAGATCATCTACAGCCTGTCCGTCCATGGGAGTGGATCTCCCCTTCACTGTGGTTCTCCCTGAGGTTTCTCTGTTTCCTGCTGGGTTTTTTGGAGTTTTTCTTTACCGAGAAGGAGGGTCTAAGGACAGGGGATGCCTGGGACATTGATCCATTTGCTTCACTGGCTGTTTATTAACTGATTACTTGACTGTTTTTGTTTTTTTTAAATTATTGTTCTTTTCATTGTTCTTCTTCTTTTTTTATCTGTTCAACAATTTCTGTAAAGCCCTGTGAGGTAACTTTGTTGTGATATTGGGCTCTATAAATAAAACTGAATTGAAATTGAATTAAGTGTATAGACACTGTTAACATGAACTGTGTTTATGTGCACATCAGTATTCTCCTGATCCTGATTGTTTTTTTGTTTTTTTAGGTATCCTGTCTTTGTGTGCATCACATCCTGATTTCAGTAACCTGGATAAGAGCTTATCTAATACTCCTTTAGAAGGACGCTGTTACATGTCTACACCTTTTCCTGGTTTCTTACAGTTGTGAATTGATGTGCATTACTTTATAACAGAAATACAAAAATGACAGTGGTAATGAAAACGTGTCACTTCACAGTCATTAAAAATCTAATATCATTTGTAGATAAAATGGAAAAAGTGTTGAAAGCTGACCATTTCACATCACAGTAAAACAACCAACTGTGCGATGGTGTCCCCAGTACAGACAGCACAGCAAGTCGAGTCACAGTGGAAAACAGCTCCCAAACATTACTATGTGGATTAACATTATATCCAGTCTCTAAACTTTACCACGACACCCTCTGTCATCATTCACGGTTGCAGATCTTCATCCTCATCATCTTTCATGGTGATTGTGAGAGAACAGCAGCTGGAGGACATGTCTACCTGTTGATCGAATCTCCCACAGCTAAACACACATGAACACCAGTGAAACAAATCCACCATGTGATGTTGGCATGTAATGCAAATTCTCTTATAAACCA
Source organism: Apogon hyalosoma (assembly GCA_037367295.1). Classification (NCBI taxonomy): domain Eukaryota; kingdom Metazoa; phylum Chordata; class Actinopteri; order Kurtiformes; family Apogonidae; genus Apogon; species Apogon hyalosoma. The sequence continues at coordinate 27,258,022 of JAPQRP010000002.1, forward strand.
AACTGACCTATTTTTCAGAAGCCATGTTGGCCTCAAACTGAGGCAGCAGCTACTGAGATGTCAGATTAAATGAACCCATTATGTTGTAAACATAAGAAGCATGTGTGCAAACATCAGTAGTAATGTGTAACCAGGATACTAGTATTTATTATGTAAACTGGGATACGAGCAGGGTGTGATTTGTTGGCCCTCTGTTTTTTACATCCCTACTTCTGCTGAATGAATTTCATCCTCAGGGGGGACAACCCCGTCAATGATTAAAAACCAGTTGAAATAACAGGCAGGTCGTGACTGAGTTTTCTTACACTTGTAGTCAGGTGTACTTGACTCCGCAGACTTCCACGCGTACTCAAGGTGGACCCAAAGCAGACGCAGAGTTCACGCCACTCACTATGCGTCTCCGTGCACATAAATACAGTGTATACCTTACTTGTCTCTCTCTGTAGCCTGTAAATCAGTGTTTCTTTCTCTGTGTCTGAAAGTGACTTTTTTTTTCTGACCTGCCCCGCCCTGCATGTAACCTGCTAATCCGCTCGCAAATTTGCAAAACGTAAGATGGTAGGGGAAAGTACCACCTTTCTTGGCTCTGATTGGCTAGAAAGGCTCTTCTCCAATTGGCTACTTGATCTGGCAGTTAACTCACATGCAAGGCAGTCTGTCAGCTGCTACTCAAGCTGTCAGGCACTAATAATAATAATAATAATAATAATAATAATAATAATAATAATGATAATGATAATTTAAAAAAATAATAATAATAATATTCTTTAACTGGTTCTTGTTTAATTCTCATATGTATTCATACACTACGAGGCAGTCAACTAACATTCACAGTCAGTTCTCACGTACAACACTGAGTTAATTTAATATCAAATTCAGAGTTCCTACATTATGGAATATCAAACCCTCCATGATCCAAAACAGTGTTTTAATCCGATTATTCAAATCCAGGCTCAAAATCTTTCCGCTAAAGAAATAACTCTACATTTCATACCACTATGCTGTTCATTTTAAACATTTTTCATGATTGCAAAATTAAATCCTATGAGTCTTTATTGTTTGTTTTCACAGTAATAAAATATTGTGTATTTATTCTGTATACTTGTGATTTTTAAAACCTACATGTGAAGTTAAAGACAAATTTCCACATCTGTGGACAGTCAAGTGATTATTATTAACACTATGCTTTCCTTACAGTCAGCTCATTGAGACCGAAACATAAAGAGGCACACGGACAACAGGGTTTGAAGTTTTAAATCAAATATCTGATCTTAAGGGACATGGACGCTACATGAACAGAATAAAATGAACAGTCTTTAGTAATGTGTAGTTCGCGAATGATTCGTTCAAAAAGAATGAATCTTTTGAGTGAATGAAGTGAATCAAATGACCTCATGGACTGATTCGTTCCTTTCTTAGTTCAGTTAGTTGAGAGAGCAGGAGTGTGCCAGCCGGAAGTGGAACTGCCGCAATGTGATGCCTTCTGTGTATGTGTGTCCATAACAGAGTGATTAATGACACGCTGAGTGAATGAACTGCTCACTCACTGACTCACAAACCTGCACGGAGAACTGACTCGTGTTAGTGCCGGGAATCATTCACTGATTCACGAACCTGCACAGAGAACTGGTTCGTGACGCAATAGCGCTGCCAGTGAACAGATCTCTCTCTCAGCCCAATTTGCCGAGTAAACCAGTTAAATAGCATACCATAGGACAGGACACTTAAAATATCATGACTTGAACCGTTCACCACGCATCAGTTCAGGGAGTTGCAGTCGCAGGCTCCTCCCACCTCGCGCTGAATTATTCAGTGATTTGGTGAACGAATCTTTTGAACAAATCTTTTTAGTGAGCTGATTCTAGTGATTCAGGTCATCTAAAAGAACTGCCTTGCCCATCACTACTTTCTGTTTCAAACACATGGACATAGAGGCACACAGACAACAGAAGAGCCTTTCAGCCAATCAGAGGCAAGAAAGGCGGTACCTTCCCCTACCATCCTGCGTTTCACAAATTCGCGATCCGCTCATCACTAGTACAGATATACATCTGCAGGCACCAATATACATGTTTAACTGCATCTTAATCGATTAGGTTTTATGTCCTGTTTACAGTCTGATTGAGTTGCCCATTGGCCATAAATCCTCTCCCATACTGGTGTGATTGGCCCTTATCCATTGTCCTGAAATGTAATTAGGCCACTCCCACATTGCAGGTGTGGCCGTCATAGAAAATTAAATGTTTTATGTATTTTTAGTCAGTATGAAGGATGAATGTTCAACTGTTTGACATGTAATAGGACCTACTGTTAACTTAGAAAAGAATTAGGCCTGTTGATTGCTTGTTTTTTTCATTCTTTAAAAAAAAAAAAAAAAAAACTTTTTTTTTTTGACAAATTGCACCCCAGATATGAGTATCTGGATTCCTCTGTGTTCTGTTTAAACATCATTTGACCAAAACTGGGATAATCCTCATGACTGGGATACTAGTGTGCATGTAAACACAGTCATGGATATGGGAAATATGGTCAGATTAGTCATGGACTTAGTTAATGCCAGCAAAAATAACAAAACCCCAAATTTCACTCAAGCACATCTTAATCAATCTTGAGATCATATGTGCAACATTTATAGGGATTAAGGAGGATCTAATTGTACAGTAAAATGTGAATTATGTTTTAATTTGTATAAATTGTGACCTTAAAATGAAGTGTGTATATCAAAATGCCAGCCATGTTGCATCTTCGAGTTTCTACAGCAGCTCAGAACAGACTTCCTGTTGTCGTTTTTGCTTCTTATAGCTGATGATATCCAGTGTTAATGTGCATTACTGTCTCTTACTATCTTTGAGTGTCGACTAGAGTTATTATTACCTTAGCTAAAAGCCCTGAACAGACTAAACAAGCATCCTCAACCTCTAAAGAGGAACTTAAGTGTTTTTTTTGCAGCCATCAAAAAAGAAAGTTGGGAGGTTTTTCAGTTGGTTGCAGATTGTAACATCAAATGGAGGACAGTCAGAGGAACCCACTGAGCCTATAAACTGTAAAACAACAGGACATTATGTATGTGTTTTTTAAGATGTTACTTTAAATAGAACCAGAATGCTGCTTCCACTGCAGATCAGGTTGGCGCTCCTGTTTTATGGGTCTTTCTTCTTTGTTTAACAAATACCTGCTTAATTATTTGATGGACTGTTATGTGAAGATCAGAATATTAAAAACAGATTTAAAAACACAATGCTTTATATTATCTTCTCAGATTTAATCAAACTTCATTTCTATGACTTATCATTTTAACACACTGATTAGAGATATCATTTTTTGTTATCTTGTAGCTTTCAGTCTCCTGGTGATAACTATCAGAGTAACTTATTTTCATGTTCACAATCAAGGATCACATTACTGTCTAATCTCACGCTCTAAGAAGCAAAGCTAGTTGAATCTGGGAGATTTTCACAACCAGACTGTTTTCAAATCAACCATTAAGATCTCAGTCTACGGTAATCCTTTGAATGTCATTCATTTCTCATTTTCAATGCTTCTCTGCACTCACAGGGAGCCGAGCTGGAAAAGCAGAGCTCTGTACATGCATCAGTGTTGGCAGTCAAGTGCAATACTTAGAGGACTAGAGGAAACATGTGTAAGAGAACTGAATTCACTCATACATACGACTAGTTGTGCTGATCATAGCTTGTGTGCAGAACATTCACAGAGCATGGAAGTATCTAATAGCACCCACTGAGTCAACATATAAATTAAATATTCTGCTTGGTTTACAACAGCACTCTGCTACTACAGCACTTTAAAAATCCTCTTTTGTTAAAAAGGTGAAGTTCTTGAAGTCAGCATTCAGTCACTCTGAGCACAGAAAGCACATTTGTTCTGGAGGACTTGAATTAATCTGACAAGCATCCATTGACGCAAGGTCATTGTTAAAAAACATATTGTTAATTCACATCATGCATGGCTTTGGTCTGGTTATACTGATATTAGATCACCTGACAGATCTGAAAATATTGACCTTTTTTGCCTCCAAAACATGATTTAATTCTGTAACGTTCATGAAACATGCAAATGGTTGGGCAAATGAGGTGAGTCCTACTGTTTTTATAACCCCACCCTCCAAAGGGGAGGCAAGGGGTGTTGTTTTTGGTTTGGTTTGGTTTGGTTTGGTTTGATTTGGTTTGGTTTGGTTTGTTTGTTTGTTACTTTGTTTGTTAACACTCTAAAAGCAAAACTATTGGTTGAATTCATACAAAATTGCATTTATAGATAGCCAGTGACCCAGAATAGATCTGATTACATTTTGGGAACAGTAGGTCAAAGTTCACATTTTTTATGAATTTTGAAATCGTTTTTTCCCCATTTACTTATAATCAGCAAAATTTCAAATGTCTGTAGCAGTAAAACTATTGGTTGCATTCATACCAAATTTGGTTATAGATTGCCAGTGACCCAGATGATATGTGGTTACATTATGGGAACAGTAGGTCAAACCTCAAATTTTTTATGAATTTTTAAACAATTTTTTCTTCTACCCTTTACTTATAATGGGTGACATTTCAAATGTCTATAAAAACATCATTTTTGTTTGTTTACTTCAAACTTGGCACATACATAGAGGTAATTGATATGCTGACATCAGCACATGCAAAGACATGATGACATCAGCTGGACTGATGACAAAATAAGCTACAATACACGCAAGGGGCAGGGTTTGTTGTGCCTGGCACCACTTGTTAACTTTTAACTTTAGTTTTTACTTAATGAGGAGAATAGACCTTGTACCTTCAAAGGAATCACACAACTGTGTCCTAAGACTCTACACCACCGTTAATTTAACCACAATCACAACTGACAGTGATCACACAAGGAATTTAGGCTTTTTCTGTGACAGAACATGATTGTATGACATGACTTTAAAACAGGCCTGGCTTGTTTTTTGTTTTTTTTTGGGTTTTTTTTTTTTGTATGAAAAAGTGCTTACATTTCCCTCCAATGGCTGTATTCTTTTGTTTAGAGCTTAATGATGTACGTATTTCATTCATTATTCTAAGGGTAATTTTATGGCCAGTTTAAAAAACAAAAAAAAAGAAACTTCTTAAAAATAGAATAGAATAGAATAGAATAGAATAGAATAGAATAGAATAGAATAGAATAGAATAGAATACATCTTTATTGTTACCGTCATAGGAACAATGAAAATCAGTTTAGCAGCAAAAACACTTAGTGCAACGACAGCATAAAATAAAAATATCAAAAGTGTTCTGATAAGCTGGCCAGAACGGTCTATGTTGGAAAAAATATATGTATTATTATTAAAAAAAAAAAAGTATTGATTTACTGTTTACCAAAACCTAAAAACAAATCTTCAAAAGCTAGTAATGAACATGCACTCAGTTCCCCTGTTTAAAATGAATATAAAGGCTCATCACCATGATGTTTTTTGGAGCTGTCCTAAATTGTCTCTGTATTGGGAGAAAATAAAATGAAGTATTGATAAAGTGACTGGGGCATGGTTTCCTTTA
>JAPQRP010000002.1:27296594-27338100 GCA_037367295.1 Apogon hyalosoma
TAATGGTACTAATGTAAGGAATGATGTTCAAAGGGATACTGTGGATGTGGACAGGGGTCTGGATCAGCACTTATGTTGCTGGAGTGTTCTAAAAGTGATGTTCTAATGTTCTAAAATACATATTTCACCTTACATGTGTTTTTCTTCTATTTTTTATATTTACGTACTTCCTGGATTTTTTTTTTTTGTGCCATCTAAGGGTAAGAAACCAAATATAGTAACTTCATTGACCTTGATTTTCTACATAACAATAAAAAAATTTGAAAAATGTCACAAAAGTAATAAAGTCTTGTTATGTCCTCCAATAACATACTATGGTTGAAATTTGGATTTTCAGAGTATTTCTATTTATTTATTTATTTTCAAATATTAAAACAAACAAACAAAACAAAACAAGGGAAAATATTTTTTTTAAAGAAGGAAAAAAAAATTTTGAAAAGGAGCGGCATAAAGTGCAAGTTATATACTCCCTCCCCCTTACCCCAAAGTCCCATGTCAGTTCCTCAAAGTAACTTATTGTCTTTTGTTTTTTCATGTGGATATTATTGTTATACAATGGACAGAGTTTATTTTAATTTTTTTATGTGGATATTTGTGTTATGAAATGGACAGTTTATTTTTGATTTTTTTTTTGTGTTATGAAATGGACAGTTTATGTATTTATTTATTTTTTATATGGGTATGGTTATGAATTGGACATAGTTCATTTTGATAAGTATATTACTGCTTTGTGCATTGTTGTTATGAAACGGATAGTGTACTTTTGTTTTTGATATGTGTATTATTGTCATGAAAAGGACTGAGTTTATTTTTTGATATGTGCACTATTACTGCTATGAAAAGGACAGTTTATTTTAATGTGAAATGCTGCTGCAAAATGGACAGTCTATCCTTGATATGTACAGTAATTTTGTGTTTTGTGCATTGTCAAAATGTTGTCTGATATGTGAGAATTTTTGAGTTACTTAGGGAATCTGAAATAGGAATTTAGGGTAGATGAAGGATGGGGTAAGGGAGCGGAAGATTATAAATTAAACTTCATCCCGCTCCTTTTCGAATGTTTGACTTCCTTTTTATATAATTCTTTTGTTGTTTAATTTTAATGCAATATCTGAAATAAATAAAAAAACAAACTTAACAAATCTCACACGTCAAAATAAATTCTAAACAATCCTGCATAAAACTCAAAGTTATTATACATATCAAAATTAACTCTGTCCATTTACGCATATATATGTATATATGTGTATGTGTGTGTGTGTGTGTGTATATATATATATGTATATGTGTGTGTGTGTGTAAGCTTTACTTCAAACATAAGTTGGCAAAAGAAATTCCAGATCCAAAAGGACAATCCAATATATGGAAATAAATCAACAAAAAAAGAAAACAAATATCACACAAATGAACAACAATTTCACTGTGACTCTTCAACAACACTCAGTGTCCAAAAAAGGAATAAGAAGTAGAGCCCATATTGTCCTGCCCCAAGTCTACATGACCTGGCCAATCAGTGCCCTATAAAGGGTTAAGATTGATGTTTAGAAAATTTACTTAACACAATATGTTCCCAAGTCATTACAAAGCCTTTAATAAAAAAAAAAAATAAAAAAAAAAAAAATCTCAAATCACAACAGTGAATAACCTACGTGTTAGTACAATAAGCATTGAATCCAACAATGGTGTATGACGTTCTTCTATCAGGGACACAGAACTGCTCTGGGAAGACTGACACAAAAGCAGGGAGTCATAAAACATTCATCATCATTCAAAGTCCCTCTCCCATGCACACTTAGACAATGTGACATTCAAAACAACAAGAGAATGATGGTCCAGGAAGCATATTTCAGGAAATCTTTTTTTTTTTTTTAGCAGAATAATGAAATAGAGTGGTAGGGAGAAAAAAAAAACTCGTGGGAAAAAAATGCCACAGTTTGACACTTTTTACTGTCACCCTTTGTCTGGTGAAGAGGTACATCAAGCACACTCACAATGGAATATTCATGTTCCTATGTCGGTTCAAGTCACACACGATTTTGAATTAATAGAAAAGAACGTAGATGCTGGTTTTACTCAAGTCAAAGCTAATTTACACAAGGTAGTCTGCTTGAAAACATGTCATCAGGATAATTTTTCTTCTCCTTTATATTGTTTTATGGGGTCTTTAAAATGTGGCTGCTCCTTTTCCTTCCATCCTCACCCATTAGAGTACACAGCTGTGAGGCAATTCAGGAGAAAAAAAAAAAATCAGGTTACCATGTGTTGAACTGTTTAAGCACTAAGCAGCGGGTTTGATGAATTACAAGTCAGTTAGTCCATTTTTGCTGACAGAATGCAAATTTATTTATGACCCTGAGACTGGGAGAAAATGAAATCATCATATATTTCCAAATGTTCGTGCAGTGTTTTAGATTAGGTGAATCTATTTGGGATGGAAACACATTCTATGAATAAATTGTTTGAATTCCCTTTTGAAACAACTCTTGGAGAGCCTGGGCATCTGTAAGCTCTTGAATTCTCAAAGAAAGCAAAGATGTTGCATAAAAGCAGATTTTAATTTAAGGGTATGACAGGACACCCTTTTTCCTCTGAGTCAGGAGAGTTGTACTATGAATCAAAAACACAAAATCAACCTTAATTTTTTTTTTTTTTTTTTTTTTGAGTGTCTGCTTTTGATTTATAGTCACGGAATAAAATGTGGCCCATTTCTATGATTTGGTGGTTATCCCATTTTACATTTTCATCAAATCACATTCTGGGGCCATATCTGTAAAATTGAGAAATCATCAGAGCTGAAGTAGTGGGATATTGGAAGTTCAGCTTCATCAGCAGTCTGTGCTGCTGAAATGAGAGACCTTCAGGAGGCTCCTTCACCCCCCCTATCACTTTCTTCCGCTCTGTTTTTTAAACTCTCCATCTCTCAGCTCTCATTTGGGTTTTTTTTTTTCTCCTCACTCAACTGCAAAAGATGTGGTGAGATCACACGGAGGCTATTTTATCTCCACTTGTGTGAAGTAATCTGATTAAACAAAGTCACAGCTACGCAAAGAATATCCAGATCATGACATTCCTACTAGTGTATTGAGAGCAGAAGCTGTGACAGAGTGTGCTGTAAAAGCTTCCGTTTGGGTTTTGTAGTACTCACTGGAGATAACATCTTTATCCAGACTTTTGAGTAATTCATTATAACCTCTAACACCGAATGTAGGACCCACTGGAGATGTTATGTTAAAGTAATGGCTACTCTTCCTGCATTACTAGATTTGTTTAGCCCCTAATTAATTTGCAGAACCTCATATCAATAATATATAATTAAATTGATACATTATTGATCATCATACAGTCATTTTGCATGGTAATTAAAGGCTAAAGCGCTGCGGCATACAAATCTCAAACCTCAATTTCATTCTCCTTGGACTGCTTCCTCATAAGTGGTTTGCTATGTAATATGCAATCCGCTGATGGCTTATTAAGATCTTTACAGTCATTTAATCTGAGACTGTGGTCAATTATATCTCTCTGGAGTAGCATTGCAGTTTAATTTGATATAAACAAAACAATAGGCTGTGAAGCTGTGGTCATGATGGAAGTTGATACACCCTCCCTCTCCCTCCACAAGTCTGTGCTGGAATGCAGACAGTCACAGCCTGCACTGCATCCTCCTCAAGGGACCATCTCTGCTGTTTGTAAACAATAAATAATATTAATTTCATGCTGGACACCTTCATGGGATCGATGCTTATCGACCAGGCGAATCAGTTGTCTTTATGGGATGCATATATTGTGAATGTAATTGTGCGGTTTACAGAAGGACACAGCAGTATAAACACTGCAATATGTAACACGCTAATGATCTTCGTGTTTTCTCGTACTTATCGGTCACAGAGTCTGCTCTCTTTGGGTCATATATGATAGAAAGGGAAGGGTGGTTCTGTCGCGGTTCTGTGATTGATTGCAGTGGAACAAGCTGCTTCAAGTCTCAGGATATTGTAACTCAAGCCAATGACAGAGAGAAAATTAATTACAACGCCACAAATCGATGGACAACTGAATGTGTCATCTCCCCAAAGAGCTGTGATTGTTCATTGCAGTCAGATAGAGGGAGCAAAGGGGCAGGATGCTAGACCCAGAAAAGTCAGTGAGGGAAAAGGTTGGAAGAGAGGTTTTGCCCTGCTTTGACTCAGCAAACACACACTGCACCATGAAAACCCACTCTAGTGATTCCTTTTAAAACAGCTGAAGCTAAATCCCATCCATGTTAAGGGCGTAAGATGACTGACCGCGCATTTATATGCATATTCTCACAGCGTCATTTGAAATTACTGCTGCTTTTGCAACCGAAAAAAGGAACATACTGTGACTGGAAGACACGCTCCAGCTTGCACTGCCTGATAGGACACGGAGCAGATTAGCAGAATGAGAGAGATCATTACAAGCAACCTCACAAGTGACCAAGGCTGAGTCATTCTCTTTTATTTCGCAGCAGTGTGTCTGCCTTCTTTAGCCCTGACCATTCAGTGGCTGTCAGGATTTCATCATGAACTCTGTCTTAGGAGGTTATGCCTCTGCATACATGCATCTGCGCGCATGTGTCTGAGCTTTGTACTGTTATTCTGACTGTGACTTTGACCTTTAGCAAGACATGCTGGATGGAGAGAAGCCTTAATGAGTTTGTATAATAGCAGAGCTCTATCTGAGGAATCATCCATCTACATGAGGCCCATAATTAGCTGGTAAGACAGTGGTCCAGTTCTGTGCTTCCACTTATTATTCTGCTGACTAGTACATAGGAATGGAGGAGAAATGGATAAACAAAGACACAAAACCTCCTCTGAAGTGTATTAATAATCTGCTGTCGATTCTGGCAGCGTTGTAAAAGGCATGGCTGAACAGTCTTATAATCACTCCTCTGACACCCCGCAAAAATGAGGAACAGCTATGTGCAACATAAGTCACATCCTGGTCTGAGTTTGCTGACAGGTGTACACTCTCATGGGAGCGCTAATCCTCATTCTTCTTCATCTGTGTTTGTCCGTCACTGATGCACTGCAGCAGATACACAAAACCCCAAGACAAAGCAGACGCATATTTAAACTGAAACTCAATGACATGCAGATGTGATCTGCGTATATTTGTATGCAAAGCACCGACTTGATTCCTATCATACAGGACTGAATGTCATATCCATCATTTTCATGTTATGCAGCAGATAGGGAAAGTACACTTGCAAGGATACGGATGGAATGATTTCCATTCTGTCGTGCATTCCAGTGTGTGTTTAGTTATGCTTTTTCAAGATATGTAAATGTTTGTTTAGGGAAAAAAAAAAAAAAATCATATAACAGTAGGGCGCGCTAGGACACTCCATTCCGAGCCAGCACGCAGAGTCCGCTCCTGGTTTTGCTGCTCCGCTCCATCGCAGCACATACACATACACACACACCTAACCGACTCTCAACACTCTAGCATTGCTGTGCAAGCAGATGTTTTGCCTCTGAAGCCAGTTCTTACCATTTTCGCATTTGGAGAAGGTATTCTTTCGCGTCAAGGCTGCACAAAAAGTGACAGGAAGAAAAGAAGAGAAACCGGCTCCTTTCTCGTCTCAGAAAGAGAGAGAAAAGAGAGTTGTGAGGATAGCGGCTTAGGACGAACAGGCAGAGAAAGCAGCGGCAGCGCGAGAGGCAGCGGTTTATTTACCACACCTGTGATGCGTTGTTCTAAGCAACGAGGACGCACGAGCGGGATACAGATGGCCACGGAACGGCGCGAGGATATGTGCTGAGGAAAAGACTTGGGCGTTGGGAAAAAAAAAAGAAAAAGAAAAAAAAAAAAAAAAGCAGGTGTTAAGTGCAACAGAGGACACTCTCCGGACCCAGTGTGCCAGTGTTTATTCTCCGCTTCTCGCCTTTTGAAACTTGGGTGATAAAACAGCATCAAGATGCCCTCACTTCTGGGCCCCTTTGTCCGCTGTAGACTCAGCGCTGCGCTCCTCGTGCTCTGGCTCGTGCTCGATGGCTTCACCTGCACTGGTGAGTTGCATCATAAATGTTTGTTTAATTACCCTGGGAAATGTGTTTTTTTTTTTTTTTTAACCAGACAAAGCGAAATAAGTAGATAAAGCATATTTAAAAACCCGTACGTGACAAGTTGTATGCGGCTTTTTTTTTTTTTTTTCTCCTTTCTTGTTAGAAATCCACTAGCGCGTGACAGGGCACGCGGCCGGCAGTCGTTATTGTTCCGTAATTGCTTGCACTAACGCTCATCAATTAGCCCCGCACCTTCAAGGTTACAAAGCAGCCTCTAACGTTCTAACCAAGGTTAAAACTTACAGCAAATGTCACTCGTGCACATAATAATATCCCTGGTGTTCTAATAATATCCCCATATGTTGAATTTCCGCCGCGTCGCACAGTCCGTGGCGTGTCTTTTATCGCTACTGTCGCGACTGTAGTGGAAGTTCACGCTACACCTGCATGGATCAGAGTGAGGACAAAACATGCTCGAGACAATGTGAGGCTTAACCGTCACTGAGCGCAACAAAACCTTTGAAAATATACACGTTTTATTGCAAATTATTTTAATATCCGAGTTCTGTGGATCCGTCCTGCGTGATCCGCACATTCCGAGCCGGTTTTCTGAGCAATGGATCGTGCAACTCCACGTTTCTCTCCGGCCAGGACTCAATCCTGCTGCATTTGCATTACGGTGACAGCTTTACGGAGTTGGTAGACGACCTACTCGCACTGATGAGTTACATTTTATGATGAAGCTTCTTGGCCAGACACTCCCGGTTGCATGCAAATGTGCACTGATGTATGAAACAAAATTCAGCAACAGTGGGCTAAGCCGAGATGCTATAAGTGAAGATAAGTTACCTTGAGAAGTCACAAATAAGCAATTGTCAATGCATAACCATTTTCCCGTGTAATCCTTCAGACTTTTCCCTGTAATGATCAAGTATAGGAACCGTTTTTTTTTTTTTTTTTTTGTACAGTTGCAAAATTAAATAAATCAAACACAAAACAGACATGTAATGTTAAACTACCTGATGTTATTACAGTTAATTGCCTTGTATCACTCTATCCACCTGTTTAGCAGCCCTCCAACATCAAGCACTTGTTTACCTTTTGTTCTAAATTAATTATCCTTGATGTTAAATATAATCTGCAAAATGCCACACAGCTTGAAGCCGCTGGTGAGTATCCAAACATGAGAATTTCACACATCATTTGCTATGCGCTTGTTTCCAAACTGTTAACCTTGCTTTGGACAGAGAGCAAACATGTCAAAGTTGTATAATTGTCTCTTGCTTCAGGACACTGAGATGATGAATTAAGAGGGCTTTTCTCTTGCATTAATTAGTGTATAATTATGAATATATTAGGATTAAATAAACAGTCATGCTCCAGGGACCTCATATATCAAGCTAAGTAAGTAGAAGCGCGGTGGTATTTACAAGTCGTTTTATGATGCATGTTGAAACTGATATATTTTGAATACGGGTGGCTTGGTGAATCACTTGTTGCCTGACATCACGAAGTTTCTCAGTGTTTTGGTGCTGTGGGGTGGTTGCATCTGTGTGCTTTGTTGGTTTGACTTCCTCTGGGTTCTCTGGTTTCCTCCCACAGTCAAAAGAAATGCAGCTTTAGGTCAATTTTAATACTCCCAGTTCCCACAGGGGTGATATTGTTTATCCGTTTTTTTTTTTTTTCTTTCACTCTTTGATAGGCTAGTGGCTTGTTCAAGGTGTTTTTCCTGCTTTTCGTGCAATGCATTTTGGTATATGCTCCAACCACTTCTGTGAGCGACTACAGGAGAGGAAATTAAAAAGGAAACATGTGAAATCTTTTTAGTTCCCTCTTTCTCTTCTGTATCACATTTGTAGGCAGACCCCTTGTCCCCATTTCAGTCTGTCACTCTCTATCATATATTAGATCAGTACAATCATGCTTATAAGCTCCCAACAGAGCTTACAGGCTACTTTTATAGGACAGAGTGAGTTCCAGAAATGGATCCGAAGGTAATTTGGTAGCCAATTCTCTCTACATCAGGGCAGGGACTGGCTGAGATCAGTTGAGCTAACCCTCTGTAGAGAGGGAAGGCGCTGACTCTGCATTCGTCGGTATCAAAGCAGACTTGTCTTTTTTGCAGGGAAACATAACTCAGTCAGTAATAAAGGTAGGCCTGTCAATCTACATTCGAGCTTGCTGAGCACTTTCCCTTTCACTGAGTTGTGAGTGATCTGACGGGGCAGGACAGAGGGGATAGGTACGCTTTCAGCCTGTCGAACAAAGGGCTGTTCTCGTTTGTGTGAGCACCACTTGATGTTTTCAGTATGCATAATGTGTGTGTGTCAGTGTGTGTGTGTGTGGGAGGGTGTCTCCACAAGGATTTGCATTCATGCATCTTGGCTGCATGTGCTGCGTGTAGGTCTGCAGATTATTCCAGCTCCTGTTGCTTCTGTTGCATCCCAGTTCTGTAAACTTTCCTGTTGTTTTTCTGTTATCTGTTGTTGCAGCCTTGTTACTTCCTTAAAAAAGATCATCAAAAACTCAGCAATCCATGAAGACAGAATACAAATCCTGGATATTTCTTTGTTTTTCCTTCTGCCCAGTGAGAGCGTTGCCAAGCGATTGTTGTCTGGTTCAGTGAGGGAGCAAGGGATTTGGTATCAGGCACTTTCCTACTTGTGTGAGCCGTCACCTCAGAGCAATTTCCACGGGGTGTAAAGCTTGTGATGATGCAAGGAGATAGCCATTAAGTGACAACAAGAACAAATCTATTGCATAATACAGTAATTTGCGAGTTCTCATTTTGTTGTACAGTAATATAAGGGATTCTTTTGCCAGATGTCTCTCATCATTCTAATGTGAATCATCCCCAAGTTGTCTTTCTCACAGCCAGTTTTGTCTCTCTTCATTGACTCACTAAAGAATGTGATAAGGAGAGCGAAAGCTGAAATTAACATAATTTATTGGGGGAAATTGCCTTCTGGTCAAAGGAATTTAAAACCACTTTGTTTCTGTCCCATAGCTAATGCATGGCAAATGATCACCATGTATTTGCAGGGATATGGTCTTTTACGGGGAAGTGATAATTTACTCCCAGAAAGAGTTTTTGCTCCCTCTAGTCATGGGAGATGAATTCAAATAACACACACAACGGGAAGACACAGAGGGAGGGGAATTTTTATATAAAATTATTTATTTTCTCAACTGCTGATAGTCACCCAGTAAATTACCATGATGTACAAATGCAGAATATGAGGAGAAAATTACATTGCAGGCAAAAAAAAAAGACAAACTTTAAATGATTGCAGTCCTCGGAAGTACAAATGCTTGTTATGAATTTTATGCTGCTCAGAATTTGAATTGGACATCATCACAATGAAAAACTGTGTTGGAATTACTTAGTTGCAGGACAGAACTGATCAAATATATTGCATTTTTACTAGCTTCCCATCCGCTTCCTGTTAATTTGTGCGTTAGAAGAAATGCAGATGAATGAATCTTTTCCACTTGTTCTATAAAATGTAATTTTTCCAGTTAGAGTTACTGTGATTAATGGAGGCGGGGATAATAGTTCAGCATGGAATAAAAGGTAAACAGTGCATGTCAACACAGGTCAGCCTTAAACAATGGTAACACACTCTCCATTTGATTACAAATACCCAGACACCTTATCTTTTAGAAGGCTATGTCCCTGTGCTTATCATTTGCAAATGGCACTGTTGAGGAGGAAGGGAAGGACACGGGCATCGTCGAGGACATGGAGGATGAATCTCAGAGAGGGGAGGAGTTAGGTGTTATTTTCTGCAGTCTGTGCACAGGCCCTGCAAAGGCACTATATCTCTGTCAAACTCTGCCCTTTTGTTTCAATTACCCCATTTCTATGATTCAGGCCTATGTGAGAGTGCTTAGGGGTTGAAGTTGGGCTCTTTCCCCCTTGAAATGCAGTGCCGCGTAGCCACTATCTGAGCTTTTTTATCTAGGTAGCATAAAATTGACCTTTCACCCCTGATGTGGGATGAGATTACCCTATGTCTCAATGGGACCCTGGACTATAATTCACAGAAGACCACAGTATCTGACATTGTATCAGCAGTTTGGAGATTGCCCTCAATCTCCACTGTTGTTTCTGTTGCTGCTAACCACACCGTGCCAGTTATGAGACTCGAACAGTATTTCCCGCAGAGAAGTTAGGATGAGTTCTTTGTCTTTCCCCTTGAGGATCTAATCGAATGTTCTTTACCCTGAGTATTTTCTCTCGAGAAGAGAGAGAACATACATAGCTGACCTTGAACCTTGGATGCTGCTATGTTCTCTTGTTGCGAAAAGATTACACTTGAGCACATACCATTGGACATGTGAAGGTTGAGGTTTATCTGGGAGTCATCACAATAGGAAATACTGCCATTGTAAACACTTCAGTGGCCAGGATTTTTGAAGAAGCTGGTCTGGAGTTTAACTGTATGACAGCCTTACATGAGAGTATCTTTGTGCAAAAGGCTGTTTGTGTAATGTTTTTTAGTATACATGATGTGTTGTCTGGCAGCTCACTTTGTACAGTGAGAATAGTAGTGTGTTAGGAGACGTTTCCAGGTCCTTCCTGTTCTTCAAGTGATCAATACTCTTCTCCAAGTGGTTAATTGGCCATCAGTCACTGTCAGTGGAATCGCTAAGATACCCAGAGGTGTCTTGGTGCAGCTCATAATAAGAGAGTGTCCAGTCCTTTGGGTCCTCTCCTGGCCTTTACTTCAGGCCAGGTGGTGGCTGGGGAAAGCAGATCTGAATGCAATATGGAGAGCCATAGATTAATAGTTCCTTAGTAAGGCCACCAGGGAGCGATGTGAAAGCCACTTCCACTTCATCATACAGTGGATTGGATAGAAAGTCTGCACAGCATGCATTAAGGGAGGAACTTTGAAGGTTATTTGATCTGAAATAGCACATGACAGTTTATTAGCTGAATGTTACTATAAGAAGTCTTTTCATTATTCATTTCCTGTCAGTAACGTGAAACTTGTCAATATATTTCATCACTTTCCTTAAATTACTAATGGGAAATGATCTCATTATAACAACTCTGCCTGTATATGAAGTAAAATGATGACAGTTTTGGCTGTTACTTTAACCTTGAGAAGAAAACACACCTCCAACACATTGCATGGCTCATTGTTATGCTTAGCTCTCTTTAGCATGGCATGTAAAAGACATAATTAGAAATCACCTAAGGCTACACAGACAGGCCTGCTGGCGTCTGATTGGCAAGGGTATCTGAGGGAGGCCTGGCTCAGACCGAGCTAGAATTTGTCATCTTGAAGTGATTTTGTTGACAAGACAGGAGGCACAGTGACCTTTTCTAATTATGTGTATGTGTCCAGGCACTGATGCCTTAGGCAAGAAAATCAACTGAGTCAACAGAGCACTGACTCTAGGAGCACATTCAAGCCCAGACAGCATGTTGTGTGACGTAAGGTTAGAATAACGTGGGTTTAGCAGCACGCTCATTAATGATTCAGTATTGGTGTGAGAGTACTAATGTCATTTGTGTCTATCCTTTAGAGTATATGTCTGCAAAGAAACGGACTCAGGCCACATCGAGTGACTTTTTTTTCCTGCCTTTGTTTTCCACTTCTCTTTGCAAAATCATTTGTGTTATTCTATGCCAGTTGACTCCCACAAAACATGAACCATTTATCATCTACCCTGAATTTGTAGCAGTGAAAGAACAGCCTTTCTGATCTATGTAGGTCCCTCTGTTATTGTTTTTCCCAAACAAACCATTTCCCGGTGTGAAATGAGGTCTGAACATTACAGATTCAAAGCTTAAAGCTAAGC
This sequence comes from Apogon hyalosoma, assembly GCA_037367295.1. Classification (NCBI taxonomy): domain Eukaryota; kingdom Metazoa; phylum Chordata; class Actinopteri; order Kurtiformes; family Apogonidae; genus Apogon; species Apogon hyalosoma. Next base: position 27,308,435 of record JAPQRP010000002.1, read on the forward strand.
AGCAGATATTCTTGACAAGGCCATCAGGAACATTAAGCTATACACGTCCTTACTACAATGGAATTAACTAAGACAAAGCAGCTACCGTTGGGGCTGGATGAACCCTTTTTACAATACACCTTGTGTTTGATTATAGTTACCCTGGATTTAAATGTCCACTGACAATACATTCATGATGAATCAAAGTATGCTGTCACTGATGCTTGGCTTAAATATATGTGCAAATAATAGCTCTCCTCTCCTCTGTTTCATGCTGCTGGTTTTGATAGTTATCCACCATTGTATTGTTTTAGGCAGAGCTTACATTGTAGAGAATGTTTGCACTGCATATTGTGGTATTTAAGCATTAAAAAGAGTTTTACGAAGGAAAATGGGTGTAAATATTGAAAAATGTCTTGGGGCTAGGACCATTTTGGTTTGCATTATAGAACATCTCGCTTAATTTATAGCCAAAGCTTATGATTTATGACTCATATGCAGAGTGTTGCACTTTTTACAGACTAGAGAACATATCAAATGTGAGGGTTTTTTTTTTTTACAGCCACAAGGCAGTTTCTCCTTAATAAATATATTTATCTCTAATATGTCATAATGCATTGGATTTCTAACCACCTCTTGCTGATTCTCAAATAATATTCAAAACCTTGTAATCATGTAAATGTATAAATCCTCCTTAGTTGTCAGTGAACTATATTTGCTGAATTGTTTGGCAGTGTTCTATTTACTGTATCATAAGATAACCATATTGGATTTGTTCTGATAAATTTGGCAGGCACCTAGATGCAGTCTGTACTGTGGCAGAGAACATCTCACCATAATCCATTTTAAAAACTGACAGTGGTGAATGTTTGAACAAGCTTAAGGGAACTTGTTACCAACTGTTGAGATTAAAAATGTGTGGAAATGCAGTTGCACAAAATCCACCAACCAGGCCTAATTTTAGAGACAGTACAGTAAAACTGAAGTAAGATAATTAACTTGATGTTTGCACGATAACGCTGGAACAAACTAACACGAAAACAAAAGTGTGCCTGCTTTTTTCTGCACTTGACATTTTTACTTTTAAGTATATTTTTGTCTAAATTTTGAAGGTGTAGTTCATGACTAATGTTTTGATGATGGCAGATAAAATGTCAACTCAGAATGGCATTTGCATGTACAGATGTTTGCCCTCCCCCTTTAAAAAAAAAAAAAAAAATCGAGCAGCTTCAGGCAGATGGGGCTGATATACCTCTCACTTTTGCACAACAGGTTAAATCTGCTGGGTGCTGTCGTTCTGTGGATATAAACTGACATCAGCATGAAATGTCGTGTGGGTGGATGGAAGATATATTGCAGTTCATGTTAGTGTTCAAGCCTCGTCTGTCAAAAAGACAGTATGATGTCACTATACTGTATTGCCTTCACTGTGGCCAAACAGATGCTATTCTTTAGCTTAATTGGACATTGAGAAATGTGTATTTGCTGGTTTTCTGTTTATAGACCTGAAGGTGTTTTTGTACGTATTATTGATTGGAGTTTTGTAGTTTCTTCTTTGGGGAGTTGGCACTGTTCAACACAGTCAGTAAAAACAACAAAGCTCGGTTCAATTTCTTCACTTAATTAATTTGCCTAACGTGCAGTTTGGGCAGGCAGACATCTGGTGACCAATAAAGAAGAATATAAGGAGTTATTTGTTTGATGCAAGTGTCCGTTAATGAATGCAAGCTGGTGTCCAATTTTAAGCAGTGATTGAATGTAGGCTGGCCTCTGACCGAGACATATTAGGACATACAGTAACGTTCAAAGCTCCTCTAATGACTCCATCCATCCTTTATTTGAGTTGGGTAACTTTTTTTTTCTACAAATCAGAATCCTATCACTCATTAGTAGAAGACACCGTAAAGGAGTATTCATCTCAGTTTGACAATCTAATTGAAGTTGGGTTCTTCTATGACACTAGTCCCTAAAAGCAGGACAGAGGGGCTAAAAATTCAAACAAGATGTAGACTAATGTTATGAAGCAAGTTTGGAAGCACTTTGGATCTATTTTAAAGCTAAATATTTACTGAGATAAGATAAACTATTTTTCAGATAAAACACATTTTTATTTGATGTGCACAAACAAAAATCCATATGTAACATGGACACCGGGTTTCTATAATGAACTCCCTCATCTTTTTCTTTCAGGTTTTTTTTTCCCCAATACCCACACTCTTACACAAGACAAATCCACAGACAACTCAGTGATATCTGAGTTTTCCCCTGAAATTATGACTAGTCAGTATTCCAACAGTATGCCGATGATTCTGCATGTAATGATTACCCCGACGTAACCAAGGAAAAAAGGACACGAAAATTACATGCTATTTTTTTCGCATTTCTTTTTATTCTCTCACAGGTACATTTTGGGAATCGAAGTAAATATGCAAGGCAGAGTGTATCACAGTGGGTATCATGATGGGTTACACACGAAACCTGGAATGAGACTGATTCATTAAACACCTGCATGTCTGGATTAGGAAAACCACTAGGATCATCAAATTTAGCACAGTGTCTTTATTTATAGTGGTAAATAAAACCATTTCAAGCCCTGTTTTCAAGATCAAATGCACTGACACCTAGGAAGCTTTTCATGTCCCAATGTTGGTCCCATTTTTGTCCCCATATTTTTAAAAAAAAATTCATAGTCAAGTTTATTTATATAGCACATTTAAAACAACACAAAGTGCCCAAGTGCTGTACAAATCTGCTAGTTCAAATACAAGATATATTAAAAACTAGTAAAATAAGAATAAATACAAGATATACTAAATGAGATAAAAAAAAAACCCAGATACACAGTAATGAGATAAACAGTATCTAAAAACACAACTAGAAGAATTAAACAAATACAAGTCACGCACTTGTATTAAAAGCCAGTGCAAATAAGTGCATCTTTAGAAGAGATTTAAAGTGCTTAATTGACTGTGCACATTCATTAATTTTGGGATGGCTCATAGCAAGAGTGTAATTTTTTTGCATTTATCTGAGGTCATCATTCGGTACATCCTGGGGGGAAATATGTCTAAATTTTTTCTTTTATTATTGGGTCTAAAAAAGCTGGCAAAGTGCCAGATACCATAATAAACCCAGTTTCATGGAAAGCTGAAATCCCAACTGGGAAGGATCAGGTATGAACAACGGTGAAAAATGATGTTGTGAATTCAGCGGCACATAAATTGGATCCAGTTTTAACTACGCTGATAAACGCAGCTGTCTGGGTTTTATTCTGAAAGCTGTGATGTGTGTGGCATGTCCAGGAAAATGCTCTGTACAAGTCCCATGGGGGGTTGGGGATCAGGAGTGGTCACAAATATCACCAAATGTCTGTCTGTGCTCAATCAGATGGTGTTGTATTAATCAGAAATACTAAGCAGCATTGCATGCCGATGTATGAATGGTGTAAATATAATTTAATTGTACAGTGAGGTGAGGATGAGCAAACTGTGTCTGGCTGTTCTCCACCAGAGCTGTTTTGATCGCTGTCAACATGTGAAGTCTGTGCTCCTGAAGTTAGTGACAGGTCGAGAGTCAGCAGGATACAATAGTTTTCATTTTATCATATTTGACTCTGTCGACATGAGGCTGTGTCCATGCCCATAAACGTCTGGCGTCAGGATGTTTATAACTGAGAGACTGTTTGGATTTCAGTGTTTGGCAGTGTCCTTTCGGATTTCTAGAGGAGACAGGAAAACATCCACCTTGTTTTGTACAGCCTACGATATATACACACTCTTATTTTTATGAGAATATTAAAAGAAATGATAATATATTTTATTTAATGGCGCCTTTCACAACACCCAAGGTCACCTATCAAATAAAACTAGTCATAAAACATACAATAGGCAACAAAGCACTGAGATGAAAATGAATATCATAAAAATCTGTAATAAAATGTTGAGTTCTTTGGTTTTAAGTGAGACTAATTTTAAAATGTCTGTACTATAATGGATTCCAATGTGAGTGGGCAGAGTTTGGGTGCAATGTAGGAGAAAGTTCTCACACCCATTGTGTTGAAGTTGATGGTTGTGCTAGTAGACTGACTGATGATGATCAGAGGGAGTGAGAAGGAACATCCTTGTACCTGGAAGATGGGGAAATGTTCACTTGATATAATTAACCTTTAGAGTTAAACCAACTGTGCTGCTGTTGTCAGTCTCAATCTGCACTTTGGATTTTTTAGAGGTTTTCTTCTGTTCTGTAGTTTCTCATTCTAAACTTGTTTCGTAGAACCACAAACTATAAAATCAGCTTCAACTTAATTGTAAAACTACATTGCTTTATTATCCGCTTCTTTTGTAAACAACTTGTCCTCTGACAACATTCTTATAGAAGCTGCACAGGATCAAACATATCTTTCTTTCTTCTCTCATGAACTGAATCATTCAATCATTCATTCTTTTTCCAAACCAGGAAGTGAATGATTTAAACATTATTTGTCATTGTTGCTCATATTTTTCATCACGATGATATTTTAGCACCAGAAATAATTTTTCATAAAAATACATTTAATACCCAGAAAATGTTGCTTCTCCAGATATTGACGCTGACATAAAACCTTTAAAGGTTTTTGTTGTTTTGACAGCACCCTTGAAGAGATTTTAGATATATGCTGGTTCTTCTTCTTATTGTGTCTTTATAATGTAATGAATTATGAAACGAACACTGCAGAAGGATAGAAATGAAAATAGGAAGTGAAGACCATCACTTTGTCTCAGCCTTACCTATATTTACTTCTTTGTTTTTTCTATATAATAATATACATAAACAAACATACAAAATTAGGGCTGTGATGAATGTAACAATCAATTATGTAATTACACTCTGTTCGTCTTTACGCAGGATTACATAAGAACTACTAAAGTGATTTTTAGGAAGCTGGATGAAATGAAAAACTAACCACCAAATGATGAATTAAAGCCAAGACCTTCCTTTGTTATCTTTATAAAGCTGATAAACTGACTTAAAGACAATGGTCCCAGTGTCTGTCTTTATGCCATTAACCTCCTGAGACCTAGGACAGTACAAGTTCTGTTTTTTATTTTTTTATTATATTTTTTTTTAATTGTCTTGAGTGAAATCAGCCCAATACAACATGTTTTCAGATATAATTTAACTTTTTTTTTTTTTTTAATTAATATCGTTTGTGGACAGTTTTTTTTTTTTTTTTTTTTTTTTTTTGTATAAACCTGTGAAACTCTTGTTCACAAATGTAGACCGAAAACTCAGAGCTGGGTCTTAGGAGGTTAATGGAAATTGTATGGTGCTATGAGCCAATGGTATCAGGTCTCTGAATAATTACTGTGGTCCAGCAGAGTGGATTTCTTACTTGTGCTGGGAGAGGTTAGTGATATGTTTGTTTTTGATCAGACCAAAGACATAAAAGTGCCTGTGTGTTCGGCTACATGACCCTGTAGAGCCACTGTACATGGACCCCAAAACCTCAATGCTTCACAAAATGACTGTTTTTATTTCCAGCAGTGTTGTAATTTAATAGTCTGTGGATAAAATGTAAAATATTGTCATGGAAGTGGTCTGATTGTTATGGAACTAACAGTTTTCACAAAATGGTTGTTTATTCAGGGAACTGAACCACTTCTCCCATCGGAGTCCATTGAAACTGATCAGCCTCTGGTCTCCCTTCAAAGACCTCAAAGCCGTGTCGTATTTACACCCAGAGATTGCAATCTTTCATCTTTAGTCAGAATACCTTTGACACTTTCTAGAGGCAGTGAACTGACATCATTTGTGGTCTAATAGTATTGTAGACCGAGAAGATGATTGAATTCTAGGCCTTGGTTAGTGTCTGCTCTCTTAGTGTTAATCTGATGTTGTAAAAACTAAATTAATCATTTCTTGGGTTCAGAAACAAACCTAAAACCTTCACTTATTCAGTTTGGAAAAAACATTAGATTAGAAGCTGTTATTGATGAATGACTCTACATTATTTTTATGCATTTACATGCTTAAATTATTGCAGTTTTTGCTGGTGTATGTCTGCACATCATCTATGTACTGTACCAAGTGAGCACATCAAGTCTTATTGGTACAGACTCCACTTATGATTTCCAAACAGAGATGTGCTAGACTCCATCTGACTAACAGCAGTGGTTATTCCTCAGTTGAAATCCCAAATGTCCTTGTGAATCATCTACTTTTCTACCTTCTGACTTCCATGTCCATGCCCCTGTTAAATATGGAGGAAATGCCACTACAAGTGTTGACATCCATACTTGGCCATTAAAAATCACATTTCTGGTTTTAAATTACTCGGCTGAAAACTTGGACAGATTGGTTTCAGGCTGAATCATCACAAAGCCAAATGCAATTTGGCTTAGTTTCTAATTTTTTAAGTCTGCAACATACCCTGTATGTGGCTTTGCGCTGCCATTTTCGCTAAAGTAATGATTAAAATAATACTTTTTTTTTTGAGTGAGTCAGATTGTTGTTGAAAATGTCATTGTTAAACTTTGATTTAGACATTTTCATTTCTTCTACAGAAATGCTTCTCTGTGAAACCTTAATCTCTTACACTTGAGCAGTAGTAATCATTATAAGATCATTTGCTACAAAATAAGTCTCTTATCTTTGTGCACTAGGCTGCAGACGTCCCTGTCCAGATTTGTAAAAAAAAAAAAAAAAGGATTTATCCCATTCATTTTTAAAGGATGAAGATGAAATTGTAAAACAAACTAGTACCGTGTGTAAAAAAAAAAAAAAAAAAAAAAGCTTCCTTACTTGAATAACACTTTTGTAATCTCAAAAAAGGTGCTTTACTTTTGCCTCGGCAGCCTTCAGCTTTTCTTTAACAAGCCCGTCTTACCTTTCATATTCCATTATATTAATCATCGGTATACTTAAGTTCTCCTCACTCATTACAGGAAGCTGACAAGATGACAGTAGATCATGGGGAAAAAAGATTTTTGCCTGCTTTTCTGTGTCAGTATGATACTCCACCTCAGACTTCAGTCAATCGAGACACATCTCCAGCATGGAGCTGAATATCTAACTTTGGTGTTGACTTTTTTTCCAATACTAATTCAAGTATTATCTGTGCCCATCCTCTGCAACAGTCTGCCATTTTATGTTAAGCCAGCACTGATGCATACAGCCTCCATAGCTTGGTGGAAATTGCCAGTGCCTAAAGCAAACAGTAGAGCCCAAGGTCCCACAAGTGTGAGGCTGCCAAGTAAACCCATTAACTGCCTATAGAGTGGTTTGTGGTATTGTCTCCATGCGACGTTATCCACAAATGAACCACAAGCTGGTTTGCTGTTTGTTTGGCAACATTAAGTAACCGCAAAACAGTTGAGAGGACACATCACTAAATGAAATTCAGTAATTTCTTTTACCTAATTAAAGTGAAAATGTGTCTTGATGAAAGTTGGAGGTTTTGTGGTTGCACTTCTTTTATAGCCTTAAAAATGGGTTGTATATTTTACAGTAATGCTGCTAAATCATAGCATAAGCATTTCACTTGGAAGATGTAATTTGACAAGTCTGCAGCATTTCATTTTGGGGCACTGAGGCATGATACTTTTTTTTACTGTGAAGTCAACATATGATGCCCAACTGTACAAATGATTTGACTCACCAGAAGGTGTTTGATTTATGCTGAGTCTGAGTTATCAGCTCCAAACAGGCCGTGTAGCTTCTCTCTTATCATTCTACACAGGCGCTTGCAGAAATTCTGCATGTTTTTGAGCTCAGCCCTAAATGTGATGACAATAGTCATGAACAGAGCACAAAGACAAAAACTGCCTCTTGCAGCAAAATGTGAGCCTCCCCCTCTCGCTTAATTTTTGTGTTGGATTCTCTTGCAGTATGTTTGACAAGAAGGGATGGCAGCTTCTTGCCGCGGTACAACTCAGGCTGTCGTGGGCGCTGCCCACCCCGACCCCTGTCACACAATTAGCTTTCTGCTTTTTGGATCGCTAGAACAAAGGTGAACCGGGCGAGCTAAAGCTGTGTTCAGTCGGAGTGGGGAGGCGTTTGTGGCACTCTGATGACTCTAGGGCACTTTCTTGACCAGAGGAGTCGTTGGCTGTCACTAAACATCACTGTCTCCCCCCCACTAATAGCATCTCCAGATTGTGCTATGAGGAACAAAGGGTGGTTGTATGAGATACAGAAGGAAAAAATAGAGCGACCCCATTAGGGCTGCAGGCTTTGGTTTGTGACAGTGGCTGCAGACCTATAGAAGTGTCATGACAGATGTGAACCAAGGAACAATTATAGGGTGATGTGCTTGAAGCTAAGCTGGCAGTTCCTTCAAGAGGAAGTAGAAGAAAAACAGTGTTAAAATGAATAGCACAGCAGACACGTGCTTACACACAAGGCTACACACACATCGTATTCACAGACACATAGCTGTTCTTAACAATGTGTTAGCCTCTTAGAACTAGTAAAACTATCCGTCTTAAGCAGGTAAATCAAATACATTTGTGTGTTACGCTCCCCACTTTTGGTGTTGTTTTATTCATGAGGTTAAATTCAAAAGGTGAGCATGTTAACAAAACAAAACTGAATGCAAAATAACAACAAAATGAATTGTTATGAAGAATAATTTGTAATTTTCCCGTGGCTATGCAAATAAATAAATCCAATTGACTGCACTGAATATTTTTCTTGATAATCACTTGCTTCTGAATTAATTTTTATTATATGCAGATTTGCATTATTCTGTCAAGTAATCAATCTAAAATTGCATTTTTTTTGTATTGCTGCCAAGAGTAAAATATGGTTTTAACAGCAGGAGTATACTGACTCAGTCGCCATTCAATCTTAGTTGCTGTCACAGAATCACTGGGAGGCAAACTAGATGTGTTTTGATGATAGCATATTTTTCTGGTGTGGGCACTAAGCACTTGAAGACAGTGAAGCATTGCTCCACTAAGTACTCTATTTTTTTTTAAACTACAGTTACTAATTATAAGTCCACAAACTAAAATGTAATCAAAAACAGATTTTCTTGTGGTGGTGGTACCCCCTTTATGCAACTATCCTAATATTGGCACTGAGATCCAGAGCTAATCGGATTAAAAGAAACGCTCATGTGCTGAAATTGTCTCATTACTATTCATTTTCATTATTTTAAACTCCACATATAGCCCCAGACTAAGAGGAAGATGACTGACAGTAATGCACCATGTTAGCTGTCAGTCTCTGCAGGAAATAGTCGAACTCTGTGTTTTACAGCCTTTTGTCCAAGTTTGACTCATAAAAACTCAGCTGTAGTTCTGTTGTTTTTTTAAGACATGCCATTTATCAGTTCCTTTTATTTTGAGTGGTGATGTTATTTTCCCACACTGTTAATTTAAGTCTTGGGGAATATTGCGTGTGAAGTCAGAGTGTTGAATATGCCATGTTTCTGCAAAGCATTGCAGGAGTACAACGCTTGGCATCAGTGTTGTCACACTAAATCTCTGTCTCCATGGCACTTGGAGTCAAAACATGAGCTCGTAAATGCGCGCCCGCCCAATGTCAAGCACTGGTTCTTTTTTCTGGACTGAAGCTGCTGAAAATTCAGACAGAATTCAAACCACTAGAACAAAGTTATTTAATTATTTAGTGGTGGAAGTGAAATGCTTGACTTTTTTTCCTCCAAAGGCAAAGTGGTATTATCCTTTCACACTCCCCGTTTCCTAGGTCGCACCATGTATGCAAGTCCATGTTTCCAAGTTCCCCTGTGGAAGCTGCAGAGTCCCTCAGGTTTAGCTGTAACGCCCTGGTTAATTCCCCTTCATGTTGGGTTATAGCCATCAAAGCTCCTGTGTCAGTGTATCCTCACTTCTGGGTTATTCTTTCATTTTTACATCCTTATTGATCTGTGTGTCTATGGACAAAAGAGAGTATTTAACCACTGAATAGCAGACTGTACACATTATTCACAAATTTCAGCATCAGTGATACAACTTCATTAAATAAATGCTTGACCCATGAGGTGCTTGGCAATTTCTCATGGCTGTATTTCTTCAGTCTGTCAATAAAGATGGAAAATTGCTTTTCATATTTGTCAGTGAAAATAACTGAAATTGTGTTTAGGATTTGTAGAACTCTTCATAGTCCCCACCTAAACATACTCACCACGAACAGTTGATAACACAAAGATCATTATTTAGGTTTCAGAGTTACACATTTCAGTCCTGTTTGCAGAATTTTTACAGCATGTGCCTACTTTGCTTTTCTTACATTAAATATGGTTCAGCAGCTGCATGTGGTACAAGATTATTCTGCAATAAATGTTAAGGTTCAGCATTAAATCTTTATTGGCATCTAGTGTTGAAGTTGCAGAATGCAACCAAATGAGTACCTCATGTCTCACTCTCCCCTACAGTGGCTGGGGGAAAAAAAGGAGTCAGTGTTCTGTTTGTGTATTGAAGGCTGTTTTATTAGGGATGGGCATTTCAAACAACAATATTAATCAATTAAGGCTTAATCACAACTATTTGGGGGAATTATTACATCTGCTATTTTATAGTGTTCCAAGATAAAATTAATTTGAGTTTTTATTTTTCAATGATGTCAAAAATGCCCAAATTGCCAAATCAAGGTTAATGATTCTCTGCCGTCACTTGAACTCGCACACCAAAAGTTTATTGTTCAGTTCTTCATAGACTGTGGTCAGCAGCACTGACATCAGTGCAGTTTGTCAGCTTCTACAATGGTCAGTTATTACACTTCGAAGGAGTAGCTGAGAAAACTGAGCTGTATGTTAAGTCTAAAAGATAGAAAATGTAGTGATGAAAGGTGACCAACAACTACACTCACACAGGCCTGAATATATGGGACGTCCTGTGGTGATTTGTCTAAAAAAGTAAGTGACCATACAGCAAAACTAGTTATTACAGTCATAACAGTTTAGCTAATACTTGTAACTCGCATGTAACAGTAATTGGGTCATCTTGGCGAGCAAACTCAAGTACTATGATGTTGGTTTTTTTTTTACACTTATTAATAATATGTACACTTAAGTATGTCTGTAAAACCAGGCATCACAAACAAATGTCAGCAGCTGCAGTGCAAAGCCCTCTGGAAAACACTGGAAAAAGGATTTTAAAAAATAAATAATTTTTTTTACAAATAATGCACATTGACAACCTGAAAGTACTGCTTTAGTGTTATTGCCATTTGTTGATATTATAAATATACAGATTATTGTGTTTACTAAAAATGTTTTGGAATTATATTTAAAAAAAAAAAAAAAATCGATTTAAAATAAGTCACTCAGGCCCAGTTTAAGATTTTACATTTGAAAGTGTCCTAGTCGTAAATTCATCATCATCATTGTTTGTCTAACAACACAGAAAAAGTCAGTTGTGGTGTGTAGTCATTGTAGTGTGTAGCACGCAAAGCAGGGACTGAACAGAGATGCAAAAGGGTGAATGGGCTGAAGCACTACAGAGATGCTCACTGTCTGCAGCCTGTAAGACGGTCAAAGACCAAAATACCCCCCCCAAAAAAATTGCAGAATCATTGGCATCTTTTAAATCCCTTCTTAAAACATTTTTTTAATAGATTTGCCTTTATGTGATGTCTCTTTAATATTTGAATTTTTTCATATTCAATAATATAATATTTAAATGTATTTGGAGTGTCATGTTTTTCTACTTTGCTATTCTTATCTCTTTTACTGTATTGTCTTGTTTTTCTATGTTTTTAGTGTTTTTGCTTCCATCTTGTTTTACTTAAATTTCAGCTTAATTTTGTCCTTCTGTTTGGCCCTCTATTGCTATTTTGACTCCTGGGTATTCTGCTGTTTGGTCATTCTGCTTTGTCTGTCAAAGCATTTTGTAAACTCAGATTTTAAAGGTGCTATATAAATAAGTTGTTGTTATTGTTATTATTACAACCAGATAACCTCTGTTACCTGCAGCATTCAAAGGTTCATCTTCGGCTTTAGATGAACCCTGCAGTCCTGAAAATGGCTTCTCCTGCTAGAAACGAGTTGGAAACCTCAGGAAAATGCACACTACTTTGACATTCATCTACAAATTAAACAAGCATTAAATGACTTAGTTGTGGATCTGACAATGAGTCCAGTCCGGGGTCACTTTTCCATGATGTTCTCATTAAATGACAGACACAGAACCGCCGGGAGCTGTCCCCGTTATGCCTGATGGACCTGATACCAGGCACCGTCAGAAAATAAGGTTAAAATATATTTAAGACAGAATGATTTTCTGAAAATCATGGCCATCCCTACTTATTATCCATATTGTATACAGTGATCAGCATGTGCATCTGCCTGTTATCATTTGGTTTTGGAGCATAACTAAACCATTCATTATTTTCCCACCATAGTTGCTGCTTTATCTTTATGTGTAAGAGTGATGCTTTGTGCCATTTAGCAACCTGTGAACCACACAGGGGGACGAGAATAAACAATGAGTCTTGAGTTTCCAAACCATAGCAAGAAAACCATTCAATATTTTTTTTTACCACCAAGCTTACGACATTTTATCATTATCTGTTGAAATGGTGTGTCATTGTCTGTCTTGTCCTTCATTCTGCTCATAGTTTCATTTCCAGAGTAGAACAAGAGAGCCGTTCAGTATTTCCCCATAAACTGCTCATAAGCTACTTGACTCCTCTGCTGTCTATAGGTAAACTGAAAGAAACTATGCTAACATCACTTTCATGGCAGCTCAGTATGGAAGGACACAATATAAACAGTAAGAGAATGAACACAATACTAGTATTATTTTCATGCCATTATACACTACTGAAACCCTAATTATTACCCCACCCCCCGAAGGGCAGGCGAGGGTATTGTTTTTGGTTTGTTTTTTTTCTGTCTCTTTGTTTGTTTGTCAGCAACTTTACACAAAAATTACTGGACCAATGTCCATGAAATTTTCAAGAAAGGTGCGGGATGGTCCAGAATAGATCCCATTAAAGTTTGGTGACAGTAGGTCAAAGGTCAAGGTCACCAAAAATGTGTTTTTGCAATGATAAGAGATAGGGCAAATGAGGTAAAATGTTTGCAAGAGGCGGGGTTTGTTGTGCCTGGCACCACTTGTTAATACTACATTCAGTTACATCCCCCTAGGTCTTACATACTGAACCTAGTAAGCATAAGACATTATAATCTTTCATCTCCAGCAAACAAAACAAAAATTAAGTTTAATTTAACAGTTACTTCAGTGAACTTCATAGTCACCCCCTCTGTATAAACATTACTTGATGATAACAGAAAGGAGCAGGGACACCAGTGATATAACTTCATTAAATAAACCCTTGACCCTTGAGATGCTGGCTTGATCTATTTCCTTTTAGTCCCTTCACTTCACCAAAGAATAGAGATCACACAAAGAGATTGTGGCGCTGCTATCTCCCCATCTTTAATTTAGAAATGCAGGAGGACTGCACATGGGTAAGATGGTTATCCACATGAACTGTCTGTCTTGTCACTTCATGCATGTTAGCTCTACAAAAGCCTCCTTGGGGATCACGTAAATGTCTGTGTTCAGTACTTTTCTTTGTCTGTCGCTCCCCAATGTCCACTAAAAGGGGTGGTGTCTAAGAAGATTTTTCCACCTCTATTTTTCTGCTTCTGCAGTCTCTGAGAACAGAAACCAAGAAGATGCTTTTAGGATTTAAAAAAAATCAGTACCTTGACTTACTTTTACTTTTTTTTTTTTTTTTGGCATTTTCCTCAGAGACCTGCATGTTTGCAGTGCAGTAGCAGGGTGAACACACAAGGGCAGCCAGGAGCAGATCCCCTGCAGACATGTCTTGATCAAGGACACTTCTGCATGGTTCTTGGTAGATCAAAGCATTGATGGCCTCCCATGCCTTCAGAATTATTTAGGTGTGTAAGTGGGTGTGAGGTGGAGGGAGACGGGGAGGCGGGGGCTCCTCGTGGAGGGCTCAAACAGATGTAACTGTTCAGGCCACAGCAATAGCAAATTTCATGATGTATTTGACATCTGTTGGAAATTCTCCTCTGATGTAATGGCACCCTGTTTACCCATTATCTAATTTCCATAATGAATCAGTTACTGTATATGCTATATTATAAATAGTGAGAATATTCTTTTACTGCAACCAAGCTTTTCATACCCACAGCCCCCCGCCTCCAGGTCATGATGATGCACTGACGATGATGTCTCCAGGGATTTCATCTTTGCTTTTTACATTTGCCTTCACAAACAATTGGAAGGCAGAAAAAAAACAGTCCAATTTGTCTAAAAGGAAGCCACCCCGATCGATGGGTTTTTCATTACAGTTATGTTTTCATACTGCAGTTGAGACAGGGTGCAGAGTCCTGATGAATGATACATTAACGATCCCATCCCCTCTCTCCTGTGTCAGTCCTCAGCTCCCATGGCCTGTCACTGCGATGATGCGGGAGCACTGGGATGGGTTTGTGCACAGGGGGCCTGATTCTCCTCAATGCCACGTCCCCAGTCAACAGCTGCCCGTTTTGTCATTGAAGATTACAGGCGGTGTCGTGGCTTTGCAGGGGGGAAATACCAGAAGGCATGATCTTTGTGCGAGCTCTGCTTTATTGAATTATCTCTCACTCTCTAGTTCCACTTGGAGAGGTGGAGTTAAGCAGCTTACCTTTGGCCCTGAAAATACGTCACTGTAGTGTTCATGGTCCTGCTAGGAGCCAAGCTCTCCTCATGACAGTAATAGTATTCATAATTCTAATTTTTAAAATACAGGTGCAATTTATGAGAAGCAGTACACGGCCACACACATCCCCAAAAGTTTGTTTCATTTATTAATTCATTTTTTTTGGAGGTCAGGATCTGCTCATTACCAGACTGTGCTTCTTAGTTTTAATTAGAGACAGTCCTAGAGCTGCATCATCTTCTAATTTTCACAAGTATTTGGCAACAATTTGGGCAATGTCCTTTGTTGTTTTATGACATTGCTCTCATACATAAAAAGATGTTTTTCCTTTTTTTGTTTTGCAAGAACTTGACTTGTTTGCACAGCGCTCTGAGCTCAATGCCATCAAACATTGAGGTGAATTAAAACTCTGCCTGCAAGCTAGGCTTTTTTTTTCCCCAATATCAGTGCTCAAACTGTCTAATGCTCTTGTGGTTTAATCGGGGAAAAGGAGCCAGCCCTCCAATTTTTTTTTTGTTTGTTTAAAAACCTTGCCAGAATAATGGGAGTTGTATATAGAAGCACAAAAAATTTCACGAGATTTGGAATAAGACGATATAATAATTGGGTTTAGGTCTGCATACTTGTTTATAAATAAAAAATGAGTATGCTCCTTGTTGCCTTTAATATTGGGTAACATGCAGCACAGTAACTGCACTGGCAT
This sequence comes from Apogon hyalosoma, assembly GCA_037367295.1. Classification (NCBI taxonomy): domain Eukaryota; kingdom Metazoa; phylum Chordata; class Actinopteri; order Kurtiformes; family Apogonidae; genus Apogon; species Apogon hyalosoma. The sequence continues at coordinate 27,323,742 of JAPQRP010000002.1, forward strand.
CAATTATTGTTGTTGGGCTCCTGCTCATTATCTGCATTTATTTCCTAAGTACTGCTACATCACTACCATTAGCTGGCATTGTATCTGTCGCAGCAGACAATTCCTAAAATGAGACACTCTGGAAACCTGCACACCACATAGGAAATGCTGATCAGCACCCATGACAGCAGAAGGTGTAGGTGTGAACTACGACAGCCTGGTCTCTAAATCCAATAAACCTCCCTGTGATACAGCTGTGACAGGTCACCCAGATAATGCAGCACAAAGGGCAAAACAAATCTGGCTTACTCGCACCGGTTGCCTGTTGCTCATTATGCACTTGGCAATCACAAAACAAATGACCACAGACCTACAGGTGCAACCGATTCACTTTGTTGGCATATAGTCATTTACATTATTGTCGTTTATCAGGCATGGTGTGGCAGCCTGATATATTGGTTAGTGTTGGGCCTGTGTGTTATGCATGCACATCTAAAAACTAGCGGAAATTGCACTTGTACACATCTTAGTTCATGGACCACGACACTGCTTTTGCTGTTGTGAATCCTATCAAACAGCAGCTGTGGAAAAATTGTTCAGTTTGGTGACTTTGCTGTGTCCTCCTCTGCCGCTGTGCATCTGTGCACCACTTGTGTTGGAGTTTTAATTGTAATTTATAATTATTTTTGCAGCTGTATGTGTTCAGCTATCTAGTCACGATCAAGCGCTGGATTTGTACTTGTCTTCCTTTTTCACATAAAAACTCAAGTGGGCTAATTAGGTTGTATTTTCTCCCCAAACATCAGGCAGACATGATTGACCACTGTAGTACTTTATAAAAGGAATTTAGGCCTGACTGTGCAGAGTAATACTAAATCTAGAAGTTATATATATTTTATGTTATCATGACATGCGGTAAAGTTCTGGTGATCTGCGAACACGGAGACATTTTTCCAGAATTTGAACCAGTTTCAAGGTTAAATGAACCTGACATCCATCAAGCATAATCCTTTTCAATATCAATACGTTTCTTCTCCTTCTCAGTGTGCCAAAAATTGAGACCTGGATTCAGAGCAAAAATTGATAAATGGAATCAGATTCTGGGTTGATTAAATCTTAATCCCTGACAACAAGATGAGTGAAGAAAATGTAAGCACTTTTTAGGGAACTGCTGTACTCAGTCACAGCCAGGCTGACATAAAAACAAATGGCATCAAGTGACAAATGGGCAATTTTTAAATAAATGGATCTGAAGAAAAAAATGTAAGTCATCTAGCTGTTTGATGTTAGAGGTCAGACGGGCTGAAGTAGCGGAAAAAACCGCATCCACGTCTGATTACCTGAGAGGACTGCCAAAAGGTAGACATACACCAAAATACAGCAGCCATATCACTTTTGATTTTGATTAATAGTGGACGACGTTATTTCTTAATCAGGGAGATTATTGGATATGTTTCACTTTTACCATCGTGCATATCAGTGTTTATATTAATATCCTTTAACACAGACATTTTGACTCTCATCTTAAAGGTTAGCTGTAGTTTCTCACTGGAATCCCAACTATATGACAAGAACCCTCTCATACTGACTCTTAAAAATTGTGATGATGATATGTACACACACTTCTGGAGGAGATTAATACCACTTGTTTCTTTGTAGACTATACTGTTTTTAGCAGACTCTCCGTTCATGAATTGCACTAAGAACAGTGTTTTCCACTGTATTAGGGCTGAGCGATATGAAAAAAAATCACGATAATTATTTTTCATATCAGACGATATTGCTATTTATCACAATATAAATCAAATCACTATTTTAATTTTCCATTACTCACAAGGTAGTTGTGAAGACATCAAAAGATCATTTTGATTTAAATATGATTTATTTTCTGTCGGAGGTTGAGCAGATGTGAGGAAGAACATTATACAACTGTTTCAGATAAATACAACAGGTACATACATTTAAAACTAAAAGTCTGACCTGCAGGCAAAAGCGGTCAAGTTTTAAAAGAGAACACAAACAAAACAGACCATGTTCACGAAACTGTACCGGGGGTATATAGGTGAGGCTGCGTTCCTTAAGTGCCATAACTAGCGTAAAACCAAAAGTGAAACTTAAGGAATGGTGAGTGTTTGTGTTTGTCACATAGGCTACATGTATTCGTTCGTTACACCTCCGTTTTGTTTTGAAGGCCCTGTACCAAAACAGTTCGCACCCTACTTTTCAGTAACCTGGTCGCCCGAGTTCTCGGTCAGATTTTCTCTTGAGTGAACACTCATTACCTCCCGCTGCAGCCCAAACATTAGTGTGTGTGTGCTGTGGCTGCTCTTCCTCCTCTGCTGTGTGCGTCAGCCTAACTTGACGTGGCTCTAGTGTGATTGGATTCAGTGCGGTGCTACTTAATTATGATTGGCTGATCTTATGTCTGTCAAAACATGGACAAATTAATTCTATCAAAATTGTCTCATATTTCCATCGAGGAAAAGTTATATCGCAATAGATATCGTTATTGTTTTATCGCACAGCCCTTCACTATAGGTATACATGTGTCTGTGACTGGTTGCAGTGATGAGCTGATCTTATTTTCTGGAGGCTGAAATGACTCACCCACTAAACCTACTGCATTGTAAGGAGATGAACTCCTGCTGACAGGAGACTAGGGTAACACACAGGTCAATTTCCATCATAATACATTTCTGTGTAGTTTATAGTCAAAAAGTTGGAAGCTTTTCATTATACTTTACAGTACAGCTCATATTTTGCAGTGTCAATAACTCAACCCCCTCTCATTCTGTGCTGGATCAGAAATGGAAGAACTGTGCTGTGGAAATGTTTTGTGATCCACCATGGTCTTCTCAATAGAAACCTGCACTGATGGGTTGTAGCTCATAAATGATAGACAGTTCAGTTACAGCAATCTTTCATGTCTCCCTTCATCTAAGGACAGGTGAGATAGTAATCTGATGGGATCACACATTTTTTCATTACTGTCTCATGGTGCACCTTCTTCTGCTTCAGCTCATTGCTAGCGGGACATGAACCCAACTTCTATAAGATCCGAGTCATTTAGTTTGCAAGTGCTCACTGTTTTTGCCCTTTCTTGACATCATTTGTCAAACAATGTAATGAATCCTAAACTTTATAATTCATTTTTGTAGCCTTGCCACTAACCTCATATAGCACCGGATATTGCAGCTTAAGTGAAGTTTGAGACTTCCCAGTCCTCACACACACGCACCACTATACACACAAAACCACCAGTCATACACAAATAGTGCCCCTGATAGCAACAATTGCCTGCTGTAGAAGAGATTAAGCCAGAGTACTGTATGCTAACATTTAATCTGCGATGATTTATGATTCGTGTTTATTATTTCCATTGAAGTCTGTTTTTCTTATCACGGTTGTCCCAGAATGAAAATTTGGCTTTTGTTTAGTTTTTTCTTTTCCTGATAAGCCCAACTTCTGCATTTCCTTTATATTGCCCTCATCAGTTATTTATTTACCTTCATTGTGGTGACTCATGTTGTCCTCACCAGAGGTAAATGGCAATAAGAGGCATAACTGCATCTACAAGGATCTAGAGCATAACTCATTTTTAGAGGGGTTACAGGGTTTATTTTGCTTTTCCACCACGATCTTATCACTGACTCTGGCTGTTTTCTCTTTTGACCTTATTTGAATTCTGAGATAAGCATCCCTCCAGCAAAATTGGACCAAATTAGTCTTTTATCTAGTGTGTGTTTTAAGGGAATGCTTTGTCACCATGCCTGTGTGCTGAATGCAGGCTTGTACAATCTATGTGCTCAGCTGCTGCCTTGTCTGATTTTCCCAAATTTGTTTTAGTTGCTGTCGATGCTTATTCAGGTCACAGAAGTGAGCTGACCTTAGTCTGTTCAGTCTGAATGCCTTTAATGCTTTATCAGATCTAGCAGAGAAACACCAACAAATCTGTTGTGGTTGAAAGGGATTCCAACACATTACGATGTGAAAACAAACAGTAGGATTTGTTGAGGAGTGTGTAAAAAGCCTGCCCCACTCCAGCATTACATTATCTCATTTATTCAATTCTGTAAGGAATTATCTTTTTTCCTTGGCTGCATAAAATATTCAGAGGTTTGAAATGTATTGAAATTGTGAGCTGACGCTTAGTAGGAAAGACTTGCATTACATAAAATTTAAATTATTTTAGATGTGCGAATAGGGAATTTCATAGCAATTATGCACATAATCAGAAATTATTTTGACAGCACCACATCTTATTATCAGGGTTGTGATCAGTTTATTTCTGATTAAATTAGTTCATAGTGAGCATTAGTAAAGCTTTTGACGCTACACTGCTTATCCAGCTTATGGTAGAAGTAATGGCAATAATCATGTCAAGTTAAGACTTTAACGTAAAATTGTGAATTGAACATGTCAGTTAGTTTTTTTGGGGGGGGCTTTAAAACATGCAGGCCATCATTAGCGCCAGCCCTTCTCATGTTGAACAATGGTTCTAATGATAGATGAGTGGATTAATTTTTCATGGATAGATATTTTGCAGTTTGAGTAGAATATGACATCATTTCACTGGCAACAGGCCTGTGACGCTGATGTGAGATGAGCATGAGGCGAGCCACCACCTTGTGCCAAGCACTTTTGCGAGTTATCTGGTGCTGAGGCATGGAATGAGCAGATAAAACAATTCTAAAGGGGAAATGATTCTGTCCGTAATCAGATTTATTTACGCAGCCCACTGAGGAAGATTGATGTCTTATCTGTGGCTGTGGATTTCAATTCTCTATGCTACGATGCAGATAAACAATCAGTCTGCCGTCTCCAGAGCTTTTTTAATTGTCTTTCTGTGTGTGTGTGTGTGTGGAGGCGTGTATGCCTATTAGTATGTTTTGTCTGCCGGCATGTTTTTTTTGACAATTGAGACAGTGATGTTTCAGAATAAAGTCACTGTGTGTGTGCCTCCCTCTCTCACCACCTTTTTCCATGACTATTTTTCATGCCTGTTAAATGCCAGACATATGCTCTTACATCTTTGTGACTAGCAATTGAAAAGTGGAGCTCAAGCAGAGATCAAACCACTGCTGTTGCTCCTGTCTGACTGGGAGACATGTTTTCTCCTTTCTCGTAAGTGTGAAAAAAGTGAACCACCATTTTGACTGAGCAGACTGAGATCCATGTTGTACTTTTTCTTATAATATGTAGAATTTTTTTATTTTCAGCATCTTGAGCCTGTGTGCCTCTGTGGTTAGAGCAAAATGTTAAAATGTGTCTGAAGCAATACAGTGACTAAGTGATTCACTAAATGAGTTTGTCAGTGAACAACAGTGCAGCACAGTATATCTGTTCACTAAGGAATGAAGAACTCATTACTTGTATGTCGGGCTATTATTCATATGGCGCATTATGTTAATGACTTAGTTGGCCAGGGATGTACACTATTTTAGTATTTTACTACCGTCTATAATGGCACTCAAGTTTCCATGGCATCCACAATATCTGATGGCAGTGGCTGCAGTGTGTTGCATTGGGATTTACAATGTTGTATTGGGAATTAAGAGGGGGTAGCTTTCTAAATCTTAAAATAGGCCAGTCAAGGAAGGTGTGAAAGTGGAATCTTGGCATTAACTGTGCAGACTGTTGCTCAGAAGGTAACAAACTGCTCACAGGCAGTCTTTTCTTTCTCATAGCAAAAAATAGACAGACAGCTGTCACATTTTTATGTGAAAAAAGATTTTCGTGACTTGTTATCACGTTGAATTTTTATTCCTGAGGAATAAACTACAACCGAACAGTGAGATCTGAGAAAGGTTGCCCGCCCCTCCCCTCCCCACTTAGACAGCTCGTCTTATTATCTCCTGAAATGGCAAGGTTACAGTACCTACAGGTGCAGAGGAAGGTGAGTGTGTTAGCTTTTTATCTTTAAGCCAGTCAACCTTAACAGAGAAGCAGAGCCACTGAAGTCTCATCAGACTCTGAGAGGAATAAACATTCTCTTATGTGCAAGTTTTGCAATTCAGTCGAGCTACTTAGGTGGGGAAATGGGAGAATGTTGAAATATATTAGGTGTGTTTAATGGACCTGGAGAAATACTGGGAAAAACAACCTTGGTTACCTCTGGCATTAATATAAAATTTATGAGAAGGATTTAGGCCGATCTCCAGCAGAGCCTTGAGAAGACGATGCTTTGTCAGTCAGCACACGTTTAGCATAAATCTCTCGTATCCCCTTTTTCTGCACCCACCTTGATTCTCCCAGCATTCACTTATTCCTGCTCTTGTACTGCTCAGATTTCCTACCTTTACTGTTTAGATTAGAGGGTTTCAGGACTGTTAAGTCAGACTGTAATTAGGGGTGTGCGATATGACAATATTACAATATTAGATCGTGAAGGATTAGAACATATCGAGGAACTGACAAAGCAGAGTGATCATGGAATCTTTATTGGGGGGGGGTCCATGCCATACCTCCCCACAATGAGTATGTGCACACCAAATGATCGTACAAAGTGAAAGTGAAACTTAAGACTTACAGTGGTTTGCAAAAGTTTTCATACCCCTTGAACTTTTTCACATTTTGTCACGCTACAACCACAAACATAAATATATGTTATTGGAATTTTATGTTAAAGGCCAACACAAAGTGGCATACAATTGTGAAGTAGAACAAAAATGATACATGATTTTAAAATTGTTTTACAAATAATATACTGAAAAGTAGAGTGTGCAAAAGTATTCAACCCCCTTTTCTTTGAGTGCAACCAATTGCCCAGTCAAAGTCCAGACCTAAATCCATTCGAGAATCTGTGGCAAAATCTGAAAACTGCTGTTTACAAATGCTTTCCATCTAATCTGACTGAGCTTGAGCTGTTTTGCAAAGAAGAATGGTCAAAAATTTCAGTCTCTAGATGTGCAAAGCTGGTAGAGACATACCCCAAAAGACTTGGAGCTGTATTTGCAGCAAAAGGTGGTTCCACAAAGTATTGACTTAGGGGGGGCTGAATACTTTTGCACACCACCCTTCAAAGTTTTTTATTTGTTAAAAAAATTTAAATCATGTATCATTTACTTTCTACTTCACAATTGTATGCCACTTTGTGTTGGTCTTTCACATAAAATTCCAATAAAATATATTTATGTTTGTGGTTGTAATGTGACAAAATGTAGAAAAGTTTAACGGGTATGAATACTTTTGCAAGCCACTGTACGTCTCCTGCTGTTGTGCAGCTCATTTTCCTTTTTCCTATCTTCGGAAACTTTAATTTGAGGGGGCAGGAGGTTTGCTCTTGCCCCCCTCCCCCTGAACCAGGCCTGAGTATATCCCCCAGTCGCAAATTTGGTTTTGGGGGGCAGCAGGTGGGAAATGATGAGGTGAGTCCTCCACATACAGGTCTGTCACGTTCCTCTTAAAATAACGTATGGCAACACTATGAACCTGCTCAATCAGCTGAAAAGACAGCATTCCAAACAGCATGAACGCCAAACTCAACTAGAAGACCAGCCACACCTCAGCCAGAGGCAACAGGTAGAGTTAAACAAAAGCAAACAACTTTAACACAAGCATTTAGTAAAGGTACTCTTTAAGAGAAGAGTAACAAGTACGTTCCACATTGATCCTTTTTTGGAGTGCCTGGATTCTTCCTCTTCTCATTTTGGACTTCTTCCAAGACCACCCAATACACTGATTACCAGTTGAAAACCAGAGCTACCACATGTTCTGTAAGGCTGGAGTATTATTTAAAACGGACATTTCTTCACTGATATTTTGTCCTGTTTTTTTTTTTTTTTTTTTTTACTTTTTATGTTTATTGAAAGCTAATTCAAAAACCAAGTGCAGTTTAGTTTTTTCGTTCACGAGCGCACTTAAACAGAGTGTTGTTGTTTACATTTTAGTATGTTTATGTTCTTGGTACATGTTGGCAAAATTGCACAAACTATTAAATTAAAAATGTTCTGGAAGGGTCTTCTGGCTAAATTGTCTGTTTTATTTCTTTCTTTTAGGGCTACGTTTTACATAGGGAATGTGGTTTGGTTGCTCTGTTCATAAACTTACAAATTGTCAAAGATTAATGTAAAGAATTGTGATAAAATAGAGATTGTGATTTTATTTTTTAAAAACCGTGATGTGATGTTTTTGCCACATCTCCCACCCCTAATAATAGATGAGAGATCAACCGGTCAACTCTGTGTTAGTTTATCTATTTTGATTCTTAGAGAAGAGCAAATTAGCATTACCTTGCTTGAATGGTATATTTGGGGGATGTCAGTATAGAAAATAGGAATTAATTACATGAGTCATCAGTTTGACATTTCACTCAGCCTGTGAAAAGCATTATTAGAATGTAATCATAGGTTTCCCTCCGTCACTTAACTGTTCATATGAATATCCACTTACACAATCATCAGCATTTGTTGATTTAAATCTTTAGTAATTGCTGAAAATGTATAAATCTTTAATAATTGTTGGAAATGTGTAAATGTTGGTGTTCGTCTTTCCTTTGACCACTCATTCTTAATGACATGTCAGAAGTTGGGTTTATTGATTGCACCTCATTTACATTCATATGAAGGTGGTAATAAATTGAGCCATTTTTCCTCAGTACAATAGTTAGGCTATCTGCCTGTTAATAAGAGGGACTTTTGTACAGGTGAGAAACTGTCGTCTGTCTTACTGTGATTCATGAATTTAGTGAATGGACTCTAATGAGCTGCACATTTCAATCAGTTTCTAAGGCATAGGGCGTTTGCCACCGCCTGCTGCTTTTGATGGTAATAGAAATTATCAGCCAAATGGCATAGTTCATTTTCCTTTGTAAATGGCTACAAAACTGCTTTCTGAGAATTAAAGACATGTTTTCAGTGTGATTAGCTATACTGACCTTTAGAATTTACCCAATGACGTCCTTTTTGTTTTATGGCCATTTTTCTGTCACGTCAACTTACTTGCTGTAAATGCACACGTACAGAGCTAGTGCAGATTTTTACCTTCATATAAAAAATATACTGGGATATAAAAATAGATATAAAAAATATACTGGCATTTCAGCTAGAAGCCATATCTGAGCTTTCTCATCTTGGAATTCAACAGTAAGAGAAATTGAAATCTATAAGAGTTACATGATTACATTCTGCTGGTTATTCCGTGCAGGCCAGAGATGTTCAACATGCATCATCAGTGAGGAACAACTCTACCAGAAAATCTACCAATTAAATCGGGATAGCAGAGCTGTACAAATTGATAAATTGTATTGATTAACTGATACATTTTTTTAGAGTTATTATCTGCTATATGGAAGTGTTTCTAAAACATGCACCGGTGATATTTCAGTAAAATGCCAGACTAGTGAGCGCTGTGTAGCACTAATAATTTTTTTTTTCTTGTTCACATAGACAACCGTAGTAATCATAAATGGCTCTTCTAACTCACTTTATCAACACTAGTGAATGGGAATCTCATGTAAAACACAAAATGGCTGCTGTCGAGCTGTGTTTGCATAGCTCCTGCTCTGTGTAACCGCGCTCAATAGGCAGCAAATCCAGCCTCGTAAATCAGACCCTTCCACGGTTATGAATATGATCAAGGCCGGCCTTTGTGCACAAACATTTACCCAGGGCCTCTGGACCATGATGCTCACACCCCACTGAGACAAACCAGGGATCAGGACCCTCAGTGGGACTACTCTGAGCGGGTGGAGCTGGTTCAGGAGTTTGACCTCAAAGCTATTATTAGGACAAGGTATGCTCTGTGAATTTGCAATGCATGCTCTCTCAGGTGACCACTCAGTTTTCAGTAACACTGCTGCAGAAAGAAATATATATAAAGAAACTAGGTGAACTCTGTTGGTCAAGAGAGAAGATTCATTATCAACCCGAATAGGCTGTATTTTTCTGGAAATAAACTAAAATAGTGGGGGTCATCTATTACTTATGACTTGACAGTAAACATTTTGAAAATACTACTGATTTTAAATGGGCCAAGTACCAGTGGAACTACCATATTTTACAGACAGCATCATATTGAGGTTGTTTGTAGCATTAATATTGCTGGCTTAGAAAGTACTCTAGAGTCTGCATTAAATCGGGTTCGTCCACTTTGACCTGAAGGAGTTTATGTGGCGTGTTTTATTGCCACTGAACAAATAAAGCTGTGACAGTTTAAACTAACCTCAAAGCCACGACTTTACATCTTTACTGCAGAAATGATCAGAGAGAACATCTGTCAAACAGCCGTCACACATGAGCTCAGAGAAAAGGGTTGCAACTCTTCCTCTGGTGGTTTTAGTCATGTCAGTTCGTACAGTCAGGGAAAATATGAAGGATTAATTAATACAGGCCATGATGTTTCTATCATCAGTGACTAGGATTTGTTTTGGGTTTTCCTGTCCGTGTTCTGGCCAAATATTGTAAGGATTTCAGTCAAAAATATGTAACCTGCACACCAGCAAAGACTGATAATATAAGTTGTTTTTTGAAGGATTCCTAAACCCTACAGCCAATAGAAATGCTATTTAAACAGTTTTTAATGAGGTCAATTAACTTATGGAGAGAGGAGGAAAAAACATCAGAAATTATTCACTGCAGAGTATTTTTTATTACGGCATGTCTGGACATGACTGGAGGGGCTCCTTCATATTTTCTGAAGTACTTCACTGTAACTAGTTAGTCTTGTCCAACATGATTGTATTTCTTACTGTTAAATTACTTTTTAAAAATTATTATTATTATTATTATTGTTGTTGTTGTTAAAAATGCTGTCACATACCACAACAGCCTCTGGAATATACTTGATAAACATCTACTATAGGCCTGTGCGTACCCTTTTCTTTGTCTATACCGATGTATATATTTATATATTTTATCTTCATTTGAATGAGTGCATTTGTTGTGGCATCTATTTTAATTGACTTTCTCTGTTCTGTTTGTATCTGTGTTATATTTTCCATTGTGTCGTCTTGGCATCGTTGTAAATCATGGTCCTCCTCAGTGAGTTCCAGGAATCTTAATATGATACCTTTTGTATAATAAACCTTTATTTTTCTGTCTGAGGGTGTCAAGGCTGTATTTCTGCTTCATTTACTATTATTTAAATGAACTCATGCCTGTATTGTAACCTCCATCTCATGAGTTTTACCATGTCCTGTAATGCTTTTGTTTTGACAAACTGCATTCAGTCCATTAGACAAAGCAAAAGTAGCATTACCTGCTTCAGATTAATTTTTGTAATTAACCTCTTAATGAATGCTGTGACGTGTTAAAATACCTGGCGCAAACAAACCATTACGCAGAAACAAAAGTGTGAGAGGGAAAAAAAAGATTTGATATCTCAAGGTTGTTGGTATTAATAGCATTCAGCTGCTGTTGTGTAATACTGCTATTCATTCTAAGTATCTAGTAAATGCTGAAGAGATGCAGCAATGATTAATATACATCAGCTGGAGATGGAAAGGACCAACAGGCATACTCTTTCTTTTGTACTAAGAATGGTTTCTTAATGTCTCTTGAAGCACATAGGTCAACCGTGTAAAGAAAATATCATAAATCAATGTTATATGTTCCCATATATCATATACTTTGGGCCTGGTAGTAAACGCCTTGAATCATAATCTTCTCATAGCCAGACTTTTGCCTGAAGGATGTTGCCTCCTGAAGCCATATCACCCTATTTGTAGAGAATTCACTTTAGGATTTACACCACCTGATAAGCATTCAGAAGAACTGACATTTATGTACTAGGGATGTAACGGTATAGGTTATCCATGGTTCAGTACGTATTGCGGTTCTTTAGGCACAGTTCGGTACAGTTCGTACGCACAGCCGAGCTGTGCACCAAAACATAACTGGGAGTTGATGGAGAGCCTTAAAGCTTCAGTCACAAATGCCGTTACGAATGGCTACGAACACTGTGCGAACGATTTATGGACCATTTCGTGCGACCTTCTCAAGGCAGACTTATAAGAATGGAGTGTTCGTGGACTGCTCCTAAGTTTGTAGCCAGGTGAGTGATCTTGTCCAAGATTTTCGACAAGCACCGTACAAAACCCCCTTTCACAGGGCGCCCTAACGAATGCCTTATGAACAATGTAAGAACAACACATGACGTTCGTGGATCAGGAGTACATTCCAGAGCCCGCATGTTCCTGTGCTGGCCGCAATAGATCACAAGAACACATTACGTTGTTATTAAGGGTCCCTTATGAAGTTCTCACACACAGACATACAGAGATTGGCATGACTTTCTTAAAGTGGACATAAGGTGTTTCTATAGGCAGTAGTGCATCATTCGTGCGGCACTGGTGCCGTTCTTTGAGGAGGTCGAATACAAATTTTCAAGATGGAGTGAATGACTGGACTCAAACCATGGTGCAGAAGGGAATAGTGTTTTAATGAAAAAAAAAGCTTGGAAAAAAAAAAAACACCTGCAGAGAAATGATGCACAGTCGACAGTACATGGGTGACATGGATCAGGGTGATGGAGACAATGTGCCTGATGGATGGTTAGTGTTTTTAATGTTCCCTTCCTTCTATTATTCTTGTGTGTCTTTGTTTTATTCTTATACCTTCCATTTCAAATTTCTTCATCTGATGTCTTATTACGACACCTAATTTCTAATGGTTCAGGTCAGTTTTCTTGCATACGTTACAGGAATGCTGATTCAGCACCACAGACAGCGCAAAATCCCAAACACATAAACGCTAAAAGGCTTAATGTAAAATAGGTTAATGTAGTTTAATGTTTGAAAAGAATCATCACAATAGTATGCATTGACGTCTCAAATGCTGGATAGGCTCCAGCACCTCTGCAACCGTCTGGAGGATAAAGTGGTTCAGAAAATTAATGAATAGTACTGTAAGATTAAACTATAAGCTTTTTTACAGAGGTGAAAGTGGACATGACTACAGATGTCCACACGAACTTTGGTGATGATTGATCACTGTTCTGGGGCATTAAACTATGTTCAGCTTTTTTTTAAATGATAAACACTTTAGAATGTCCCTCTTCTTACACTGCTGTCAGACCAAAACAGCCAAAACAACCGCTTGATCTTCCTCCTCTTCATCTTATTGCTGTAGAAGTTTCAGTCTTGTGGGCATTATTACCATCTTGAATGCAATGACCACGACATGGTACTTTTATTGCACGGCCACTGTTTATATACGATCTAAATATTCTGAAACAGCATAAGATCTTCCTACCGTTGACTTGAGAGCACCGTGAGTTTCACATAGGGCTGACGTACATTCACCTTACGATAAAATAATTCATGAAGGGGCTGTAGGTCTGATGTTGGAAGGTCCCAAGGCACCCTTATGGAGACCATGACAACTGTACGGTGTTCGTACAACACAAAATCATGTAATTTTCTTATGGAGGCCTCAAGTTGCTCTTGCGTTTTGAACAGCGGCCGTACCAACTTCATAAGACGGCCGTAAGAAACTACTGCTCCTTCCACGAATGTCTACAAACTCCAGAACTCATACAAACCGGGAGAATTGTATGAACCCATTGTTCGTAAGAAGCTTCGTAACTGAGGCTTAAGGCTCATTTATGTATGTAAATAGGTTTGTCCGTTTCTAACATTTTCATGTGTCATATATGTTGGAATGAGTGTTTCTCAATCAATCCACCAGAGGGCACTGCTCTTAATTACCAGACTGGCCAAATACCATGAAGAAGGGGAGGTTTTACTACTTTGGATGCTAATGTTAATATTGAAAAAGGTATTTGGAAGTAGATGGGCTGTGCTCTGCGTCCAAACCGGGGTCCACCACTTCTGGCTCAGGCCAGGGCTCACTGCACCCGGCTCCGCCACGTAATACTCTAGCTGGGCTCTGTGTTCGGCTCCAACCAAATACAGTAGAATTCCGTAAGTCAGTTGTCTTGCAAAGCTCTAATATAAACACAAATTGTCCTGAAATGTCATTTCAAGATGACAGATGAGCTGTACTGCGGTACATGCTTGTACTGAACCTTGAGGGGCGTACCGAATGGTACAACGATATTGCATGTACCGTTGCACCCTTATTATGTACAAGGCTGCAGTATGTACAGGAGGGGGACACAGTGACAATAAACAGTAGAAACGCTAAGTTAATGTCACTTCATAGTGTTATTCAAGAATATGGTAAGCCAGCCAGACCAATCATTTGGCTTTTAAGATGTTGGAAATACTAATATGGGATAATTGGTTGCATGGAATATCTTCAGAACCCTTACGAACGAACATCCATCCATCCATCCATCCATCCATCCATCCATCCTCTGAACCCGCTTCATCCTCACTAGGGTCACGGGGGTCGCTGGAGCCCATCCCAGCCACTTAAGGGCGAAGGCGGGGTACACCCTGGACATGTCGCCAGTACATCGCAGGGCTGACATATAGAGA
>JAPQRP010000002.1:27338200-27348576 GCA_037367295.1 Apogon hyalosoma
TATTCAATTAAAGGAGCCTATTTAAACAGTGCTTTAACAGGACTGACACAGACTGTGGGAGGCTTCTCATCTGAATATAGGTCTACAGAAAGTCTGTGGTGATGTCAGTCCACAAACACTGACGCACAGATTCCACATTGAACGGGAGCTATTTCTTGCTTTGACGTTGCACCTCAACATGAGTCCACCGATCCTGCGAGAGGCAAGCGCTAACCCTAACCCTTCATTTCCTGAAGGAAATGTAGGAAAGTTTAGTTACTTATACTTTTTTATTATTACTAATACTATTGCATGTGCGCACATGCATATGACTTTATATGACTTTTTGCCCTTATGTGTAAAAAGCGTTTGAAGTCTTCAAAATGCAGTGCTGTTCAGTCATTCCATGTGTAGATTTTTTTTTTTTTTTTTTTACAAAAGATCAAAATCCCTCCGCTATTTTACATTGTGAAACACACTCTGGACAAACCTGCAGAGAACCCCATACACACACAAGTATTACAAAAGCACTGAAGTATAATCTGAATGTGTTTACAAAGGTGGATCTGAAGAGGGGCAGTTTAGAAGTAATGGGCATTTCTTACTTTGCGTCACTCCTTGGCATGATGGGCTGAGATTTCAGCACAGAGGAGGTTCATGCAGGGGTGGGTAGATGCCTTGCCACCCCCCCACCCCCCCTTGCTATTGTCCCGTGGTCACCAGGGTGATCGCGGTACTCACCATATATGCTGTGGCCTGGATCATGAGTCTGGAAGATGTTTTCAACTTCTGTCTCACTGATGAGACAGTCCAGATGACTGTGGACTATACCAACCTCTAGGGAAAACGCTCTGTCTAGGACCGGACCGATACCAACCCCGCATATGTGTGCATATTTGGGCCTCCTCCTGCCAGTGGCGGTGTATTGATCCCACAATGAGGCAACCCGCAGTATGTGGGACAAACAGACGGACTGGTATGTGTTTTGCTTTACCATGCCCCTAAAACGATTCTAACCCATCAACTCCACAATCCGGTCTTTTGGGTTTCTGTTAATTAGAGTCTGGTTTCGACTGGCTCTGTATGTAAAGTGTCATGAGATAACTTCTGTTATGATTTGGTGCTATATAAATAAAATTTGATTTGATTTGATATGACCGGCTATCCCAGTCCCGGCAGTGGCGTTGCACCTGAGTGACTGAACAGCTGGTTCCTCACTGGGGCCACTGCTCATTCCTCAGATACACCTGGAAGGTGTCTGTCCATGTGTGCCAAAGCCGGAGGAACATGCCCAGCATGGGGACCTGGCAGTGAACAGTGGTCCAAGCCGGAGCTGCTAAATGAAATTAATAATTAAATGAATACTGGAGGCAAAAAAAACAAAAAAAGAATTGTGGACTTTTTTTGTACTCTAATTACTCCAGTACTCGTTGCAGCTTTAGTTGAATATATTTTTTGACATCATTATCCTCTTGTTCTTGTACATAAATAACTGCACACACAGCTGAATCAACATCAGTTTTACAGATAACAGAATAATGCTTAAGGTTAGTGTTGGAGGACTCGTGAACAATCTAAAATCCAGTTGTTGAAGGCATTTTACTTGCGGAGAAAGGGGACTTGCTGTTTTGTTTCAAAACTCATCAACTGCACAGCTGTAGGAATATTGGTAAATGTTTGGTGCATCTTCAGATTTATTAGTGAACACTGTGGCTTGAAAAAAATATTTTCAAAAGTTTTTTTTTTTTTTTTTTTGCCAGTTCTTGCTGCCTCTTTCCGCAGGCTACCTCACTCTGTTACTCACTGGCAACAGGATTCATCTGTCCACTTTTGCACTACACCAGTCTATAATGTTTGCAAAACTGGCATAATATCCTCACTGTCTATCTAGTCTGGTCTTTACTTAAGTTTTGCCCTGCCTTGGTCTTGGTTTCAACTTTATTCTTCAAATCGTGGTTTTAGCTCTGTCAGTACACTCTGATCTTGGTCATGACTTGGTTTCAGCATAGATGGTCTTGACGACAACACTAATAAGTGTTCTCCTGCATGATGCTGACTGCCCGTCATTTGTACCATGAGAGGAGGGCTACCTTTTAACATGTACTGTGAAATCCACTTTCTCTTTTTGATTTTACTGAAACAAAGGAAACAATATTTGACCTTAGGAAAGTTAAAGTCCATGACCTTTGTCATCATGGATGACAATGAAATTGAGCAAGAGCACAATTTGGAGATGCTAAGTATTTGGTGATACAAATAGAGTGTAAATTAAAATCACTGTATCCTTGTTGAGTATTAGTTTGTCAGTCTGGCTCAGATAATTCAGTCACACCCAGAGACTCACCAGTATAAGCAAGTCTGTGAGTAAAAGGATGCTGGAAAGGATCATAGAGCACTCCTAAGATGTGCTGAGATAAAAACAAAATCAGCTCTTTCCTGGGGTTACTCGTGCAAGTACATAAGTCCTAAACAGCCAGTGGGAGCTAACACTGAAGCGGCTAACTCTCATGTTAACTTTTTCATATCAAAGTACGACCAGTATATTAAATAAAGTAAGAAATAGACTAATCATTGTTACAGTGATCAGTTGCTTACTGTATCAACATTTTCAGACAAATCTTCTCCTATCCTGTATTGTTTTCTTTTGTCTGTTCTTGTTTTGTTTCATTGCCTTATTTCACCTCATTAGTGTGACAATATTTGACTGTCCTGTATCAGTGCTCATAGTTTAAGTTGTCTGCCCTGGTCAGTTCAGGTTTGAAACAGTGCAAACACTAAATCTTTTTAAGATATTATCAATATTACAGTAAGGAGAAAGTCCACATGTAAATATTCTGTGAACCCCGAATCCCTATGAGCTTCATTTAATAAAGACAGGTTTCAGTTGAACCAGTTTTACAGTGGACTTTCGCAATGTCCCTCTGACTTCCATGTGAAAGCATAGCTCAAAGATAATGAATGGAAAGTACTTTAAAGAGAATTATGCGGATGCCATCTTTACTGAGAACACAATACTGCATTATTACTTGGTTTTATGTTGGGCAGGTGATATCTTAGATGACAGCAGATTTAAAGGAGCAGCTGTAACCCACTGCTGAGGTTAAAAGAGGGAGCTCTATTAACAGAAATATAGAGCTTTATTATCATCTTTGATTGGCAAAGTTTATAGACTTAAGGTCAAGGGAATACTAGGTTGTCAACATTACAATGACCCTTGTTGGTACACAGATGAACTAGGTCATCTTTACTCTTGCTATCATCAATATTTGCTCCTCTCTCTTGGCATTGGGTGCATGGGCTACAATTAGTAAGTTAATAAGTTCCCCTTTCTTTCATTAATGGCATGTTTTCAGAATTATCTGATTTCTTTTCTAATACTGTTGATTAGCAGAAAGTAATGCTCAAACCCTGCAATAATTTGACCTGTGAGTAACTTTTGCATTTTCAGCCATTTAAGACACTTTTTAAAACACATTAGTTCAATAACCCTGTGACTGACAAGTTAAGAAAACAAGTTGAGGTCAGCCCACGCTTTGTCTGCTGCTTTCCCTTGCAGCTTTTTTTTGAAAGACAGGCTCACGATATATGTTCTGAAAACTTCTATTTTGAATAGGCCTTGAACCGCACAGTTTTTGGTGAGCAGAAGGCCGGCTCGGTTCGGGTGCAGCCATGTTGTCGACAGGCCTGTTGATTCTGTTTATTCTAACCCTGTTTCACGAGTGCCACTAATAGCAGCTCTGCTCTCAAGTAACTTCTATATACAGGCATTGCAGCCAGACTGAAGCCATTAATCAGCCAGTCAACTGTCTGTACTTTGATTATATGTGAGGTAATGGAGTTACGCTGCAGTTGTCTCACCACAATGACTGCTGCTCTGTGTTACCCAGACTTTTTTTTGGAGTTGTAAGTGTCACTGCAACCAGAAGTCCCTTATCAATTTGTTAGAAGTTCATGAAGTGTTTGACATTAACTTGTTGTTTGTGGTTGTTATTTAATGTAAGGGCCTGTTATTTTACAACATTGTGGAGAACAAGCTCAGGATAAACTGCTTATTTTAAAAGTGATAAAGATTTGTAAGTGTTACTGAACTATAATATAACATTTATCCAGTTGTCTTCTGTGGACACTTTGCATAAAGGTGGAGAATAACAGTGCCTTGGCATGTCATGTTGCAGACCTACAGTCTAAGCATTTTCATATTCAACCACTTAACCCTCAAAGACCCAAACAGCCACTGGCAACCAAAATCATCTACTGATCTAAAATGTTTAATGACATCTGAACCACTGAACCTATCAGTATGTTGAAATAATTAAGGTAAAATGCAGTTTGTCATCTTTTCATGGTCATCAGATATGACCCATTTGGATGTTCAGAGGCTCCATAGTGAACGTGTAAACATTGTCATCTTCTACAACATTGATTCACCAGTAAACATGGAGTTTGATAAATGAGTTTTTTTTTTTCAGTTTTCTCTGTATCTGATATAACTCTCAACTTTAATCTGATCTTAAATGAACATCTACATGAACAGTAAAATAAATATGGGAAAATATTTTTAATTTACTTATTATAATATATAAATATAATATATAAATTTTCACTGAAAAAATACAGAGGATAATATTATAAATAAATGGTGATAAACCACTCAAGAAAGGATAACTAGAGAGAAAAATTAATTTGGCAACTGCAGCAAAAGTAGCACTGGGTCTTTCTGGGTTAAAATGGTATGTGTTTGGCTGACGCCTCAGTCACAAATGCTGTTACAAATGGCTACGAACACCATGCAAATGATTTGTGTACCATTTCATATGACCTTCTCAAGGTGGCCGTATATGAACGGAGTGTTCATGGAGTGTTTGTAGACTGTTCTTAAGTTCGTAGCCAGGAGAGCGATCTTGTCCAAGATTTTCTATGAATGCAGTATGAAACCCCTTTTCACATAGCACACTAATGAAAGCCTTATGAACTACATAAGAACAACGCACGACGTTCATTGATCAGGAGGCCTTTCCAGAACCCACATTTTCCTGTGGTGACTGCAAGTAGATCTCAGGAACACCTTACGGTAATATTAGGGGTCCTTTACAGCGTTCACATGAACAGAGACACAGACAGAGATTCACACAGCTTTCTTAAGGTGGATGTAAGGTGGAGTGCGGCAGTAGTGGGACATTCGTGTGGCATTCGTGGCATTCTTACAAACTGTCAAGCCGGAGTAAATGACTGGACTAAAATGCACGCTGTAGAACACTTAAAGAATAAAGTGTTTTATTAACAGAAAAATCAGCTTGAAAAAATAACACCAAACCTGTAGAGATAATACATAGTCAACAGTACCCAAGTGATGGAGAGAATGTGCGTGACAGACGGTTAGTATTTGTAACGTTCACTTCCCTCTGTTATTCTTGTGTGTCTTTGTTTTATTCTTAAACCTAACCTTCTATTTCATATTTCTTAATTTGATGTCTTATTATGACTCTTAATTTCTAACAGTTCGGGTCAGTTTTCCCACATATGTTACAGGAATGCTGTTTCATCACCATGGACAGTACACAATCTCAAACATAAAACGCACATTGTAAAAAGGTTAATGTAAAAAAAAAAAAAGGGTCAACATAGTTTAATGTCTGAAAAGAGCATCAATCGTCACCAAATTATGGTGGACATCTCAAATGCTGGGGTAGGCTCCAGCGCCTCCGCGACCATCTGGAGGATAAATTGGTTCAGAAAATGAACGAACGATTGAAGGAATGAAAAAAAAACACTCTCAGATCAAACCATGTTAAGTTTTTTTGCAGAGGTGAAAGTGGACATGAGTAGAGATGTCCACACGACCTTTGGTGATGACTGATCACTGTTCTGGGGCATTAAACTATGTTAAGCTTTTTTTTTTTATTATTATTTTTTTTTTATGATAAGCGCTTTAGAATGTCCCTCTTCTTCTGCTGCTGTCTGACTGAAACAGCCACTAGATTTTCCTCTTCTTCATTTTGTAGATGTAGAAGTTTCCATCTTATGGGCATTATTACCATCTTGAATGCAATGATCACGACACGGGAGTAAAAAAAAAAAAAAGGAGTCAGTACACGGCCACTGTTTATATACTGATCTAAATATTCTGAAACATTGTAAGATCTTCCTACCAGTGACTTGAGAATGCTGTGAGATTCACGTAGGGCTGACGTACATTCACCTTACGACAAAATGACTTGTGAAGTGGCTGTACGTGTGATGTAGGGAGGTCCCAAGACACCCTTACGGAGACTGTACAGTGTTCACACGACACAAAATCACGTCATTTTCTCACCATGGCCTGAAGTTGCTCTTGCGGCAGCCATACAGACTTCATAAGATGGCCGTAAGAAACTACTGCGTCCTCCACGAACATCTTCAAACTCCACAACTCATACAAACCGGGAGATTTGTACGAACCCATCGTTCATAAGAAGCTTTGTGACTGAGGGTTGAATAAGAAGTGGCTACTTTATTTGCTACGTTGGTCATCAGATCATATATCCAGGCATTAGAAACATGGACTCTTCAAAATCCTGTATGAAAATCATACTGTGACCAGAGAAACAAGCCGAGCAGGCATTCGGATCTACACTAACCAAATAAAACAGCACAGGGAACAGATCATGTTCACGATCATAGGAGTTTGTCAATGGTAAATGATTATTTAGAGGTAAGGGTGACCAGTGGCTGGTATACACAGCCTGGCCAAAAAAAAGTCCATACTGGGATATAACTAAGTTCAGATACTTTGGATAATTACTGTTGTGATTAATATGTTTTAGCTGCAACAAATTCTTTGACCAAAATTGATGCAATAAGTAGCTTATCATTTCTGAAATATCCATCTGGTTGCTTGAGAGCATAAAAATAACAATGGACAATACTAGGATTCATCAGGCTCATCTGGCTTGTCAAAGAATGGTTCTGGGAACATGAGACATTATTTTTGCACAGTCCAGACCTGAATCCCTTTGAGAATCTGTGGGATGTGCTGGAAAAGACTTTACACAGCATTCTGACTCTTCTACCAACAATACAAGACCTTGGCTTAAAATTAATGCAGCTCTGGGTGGAAATAAAAAGTGTGACAGTTAGTGTGACATTGTATTGCATGGTATAAATTAAATCATGGCAAAAGATCTATTTTGCATGCTTTCTGCTGTGCACTTTTATGAGCACAGTGGTAAAATGGCCTTGTGAAATAATTGTTGGTTGGTACTGATACAGATTAATGTTATTGATCCCCAGGGGGAAATACAGTTTCTTTAGAGCTTAATAAAATAAAAGAAAGAAATCTTATTTATATATATATTTTTATATATACTTTTATACTGATGTTATTATTGTGTGCTTTAATGCAATGCAAGGCACAGTACTATTGTTTGTCATATTTATTATTATTATAATATCCCCAAACAGAGTTTCGGGGACATTACGTTTTTGGTCCGACCGCCAGTACATATCCTTCATGTGAATGCAAATCAAATCAAGTGCAAATGAAAGGTCATGACCTGGGGATGCCTCATGTTATGACATCATTGCTGTCTGGTTAAGGATTGGGGGCATTTGGGGATATACCCCTAGGTGTTGCTTCCGACGGCGTAAGCCTAGTTATTATTATTATTATTATTATTATTATCATTATTATATCCCCAAACTGAGTTTCGGGTATATTATGTTTTTGGTCCAGCCGCTGCCGCCGCTGCTGGATATCCTTCGTGTGAACGCAATAACTTGAAAAATATTCGGTTTAGAAATTCCATGTTTTCCATATCAATGAATATCGTGGAGTGGAAGAACTGATTCGATTTTGGATGATTTACCATTTCTAGATTGCCCACAAGGGGCCGCTCAAAAGTTTCAAATCACTAAACACTCTTTTGTTCATATCTCTAGAACTATTTGTCTGATTGACTTCAAATCAAGTGTAAATGAAAGGTCATGACCTGGGGATGCCTTATTTCATGACATCACAGCTGTCTGGTTAAGGATTGGGGCATTTGGTGATATACCCTTAGCTGTCACTTCCGACGGCGTAAGCCTAGTTATCATGAAGGTTAAAAAAAAAAAAAAAAAAAAAGCGGCCCACAGCTTTAGAACTACACCCAAAAATATTATTGCAAAAATGCGCAGCTTGGTCTTGAAAGATGTGCTATGACCTCTGTTAATGGTCCAATGCACGGTTTTCGTTAAAATTGCCAAAAAACAAATTTGTCCATCTGAAATGAATAGCACCATTTTCAAATTGCTACCATTCCCACATGATTGAACCTACAATCACACTACCTATACGGAAAATGTGTGGCCCAGCAAAAAGATTATGTGTGTGATGTCAGGTACCAATATTATGTACGGTTTTCACACACAATGCGATCGACCAAACCACATCCACACATGGGGAACAGAATACAGACAACGCACCTTACTCAAGTTCCCTGTAACAACATGCCTTATTGATAATTTATCAATCTTTTGGCACTTCACTGTTTTCTCTCTTGAGATAAGCTTTACTTTCCTGGATGTTAAAAAGATATTTTTTTCTTTTCCTACAGCAGCACTTCATTACTTCATCTTGGTACTGTTTGTGTCCTTGTTATATACCCACACCCCTTGCACTCCTTTAACCCTCCACACAGCAGCAGTTAAGACAAAGAGATATACTCAGCACTCTAGTCCCCTCCACTGTCCTCCCCTTTGTCCCAGAGGAGGCCCAGCTGATGTAGATGTTATTATTTGAAGCGTCCCCCCTTTCTGTGTGGTAGGGTGGGGGTGTGGAGGTTTAACCTGCCCCCGGTCAGCTGGGGCTCCATAAATCTTCAATCTGACGGCAAGTTCCTGGACCAAAGCAGGTTGTGGGATTGATAGAAGAATCCGGGCCTCAGCTTGGCTTTTACCAGTTCTGTTCTGTTCTGTTTGGTCAGATGTCTGGGTCTGGCTAACCACAGCAGATGAGGCTAAGTGAAATGCCTCATGGGAAGCAGAGATAACATCAACAGTGATATATAGGCCACTGTGCTCTCACTTGTCATCTGCTCTGTTTTCGATGAAAGAGCGAGGGTTTGTGTCACTGGTCCGATTGAAGTTCACATCACGAAGGGAAGCCATCCACAGGCCCTGTATGAGATGCACAGAGTGCACAAGAACAGAATGTGGTATGATCATCGAGGGGGTTGCTGAGCTCAGCAGAAGCCTTGGTCCAACTGGCGGCTACTTTTGTGTGCTCCAGTCACTTCACACTCTGATGTCCCAATGTCAACAGCTTTGAAAAATGATGAGACTTCCACTGCTGACACGGCTGATGACAAACTTCCAAACTATTAGAGGAGTAAAGTATTAATATAAAGGGCTAGTAAGAGGAGTACTGGCTCTTATATGGGCTGTTAAATGCACACAAGAGGAATAGTAAGAACTGCAGTAGTTTTTGGCTGTTCAGTCAGTGAGCTCACATAAAGGACAGAATCATTAAGTAAACTGGGAAAGAAAAGTATTTGTAAGCCCTACCATGAAAATTGGGTTTAGGCCACTAGTTCCCAACCTTTTTTTTTATCTTGTGACCCCTTTTTTATCTTGTGACCCCATTTTAAACATTACAAATTTCTGGCGGCCCCAGACATTCAAAACGGAGACTTTTTTTTTTTTTGCTAAAATTATTATTTTTTTGATCATGTAATAGTTTGCTATACTATGTCTCAAATAAAGGTTAATTTTAGATGACATGTAGGCTATATCAGGGGTCAGCAACCCTGGTCCTAGAAAGCCACTATCCTGCATGTTTTAGACGTATCCCTCTTCCAACACACCTGATTCAAAGGATAAGCCTTTCATCAAGCTCAGTAGAAGCCTGATAACGACCATCAGGTGTGCTGGAAGAGGGAAACATCTAAAACATGCAGGATAGTGGCTCTCGAGGACCAGGGTTGCTGACCCCTGGGCTATATAATGTATATTATTATGGACGGAGGCAGAAAATCCAGGTTGAGATTACTGCTCAAAGTGAGAATTTTATTTTCCTTGGTCAGGATATGTAAAGTCAGTCCAGCTTGTATTTACAAGGTTGCAAATTAATACTGAACAAACAATAACTCAAACTAGACTTTCCTACATTTCTTGAAGGAAATGTAACCCGTGTGCTTGCCTCTCACCGGATCGGTGGAATCGCGGCGAGGTGTGACGTGAAGCTCCCGTTCACTTCATATGTTGAATCTGTACGTCAGTGTTTGTGGACTGACGTCACCACAGACTTTCTGTAGACCCAGCACACAGGGAACTAGACAATTTCCACAGATGGAAATTGTGAGAGGGGTCGGGGGGGTGGCATGTCCAAGGCCATTTTTGAATATAGGTGCAACTTGTCATTGGGTTATGTCAGAGTCCAG
>JAPQRP010000002.1:27377144-27392971 GCA_037367295.1 Apogon hyalosoma
TGCTGCTCCTAGCCAGGTGGAAGCGGAGCAGTAATAAATGTGGCCCAATATATCATCCGCAGCACATTACAGGGGAGCTGGGGGTGATTATTCATGCCGGCAGGGGCATGAACAGACCTTTCAGGGGTTCATGGGCTCAAACTTTGAAAAGGGCGTCTCCCTCATCTTTCTCAACAGGGTAGAGTCTCCCTGTGTGTCTGCTGCTGCTGGCTCAACTTATCTCCTAATGAATGCAGGAAAAACCCACAAGATCAGACTGGGAATTGTGTTGTTATATTTTCCCTTTTTTTGTTTTTAATTCTCATCTGATTGCTCAATGAGTCTGGATTGGATTTCACATGTATTTATCAAGGTCCTTTGTTTGTTTTTGTGCACTCATTGTAATCATCATTGAATTCTTTAACCTTAATCATCAGTGTCAAATGCAGCAGCAGGCAATTTGTTGTGTTTACGTTGCATTGTTAACTCTGCGATCATACAGACCACTGCATTAAGCTTTGCTGATACTTAAATCCTAGAATTAGCTTTTCAGACGGGTGTAATCAAGACTGCAATTACCATACTTGCAGTAAATCAACTTTTTCCCCATCAGCCACATTCTTGGACTCAATTAAAGGCGGCACTTCTACAGTCATTTAGTCAGGGGCCTGGAAATGATGGTATTGTGAGCAGCGGGACGCGGGGTGAAGGTAGATGGGGCGTTAGGCGTGGAGCAGCCTGTGTTTACTGTCTGTTTGCAGCGATCAGGGTGCACAGAGAGACAGATGAGCCACAACAGCTGGCCCTAATGCGTGTTGGGTAGGATCAGCCCGGCCCAGTCACAGCACATCAATAGACCCATACGTTAGCTGACAGGGGGAGCACTAAACTGCGCTCGTCTACCAGGTGTCATGGGCCCAGCCCCGGCACAGGTGATAGGAAAATAGGCAATCTGTCTTTCCACTGGAGGGGAAGAGGAGGGGTGGGTGTTGGGTTGCCACTGGACATCAGAACTCTGATCCTTCACAACACAGAACAAAAGGGCCGTTTTACACAATGACAAACATTCATAACCTCAACCTGCTGCACTTTCCCCAAATAACTGCAGGGACCAGCTGGGTGGTCTGTGTGCTGATGTTCAGCCTCAGTGTCAGTGGACATGGAGCTTACAGTTGGCTCTCACTACACAGATACCAGGTTTATGTGTATGCTCTAATGTAGGAATATGAAAAATGTTCACACATTTCATACAGAGAAATATTAGACTCACCTTTTGTCTGTTTTGCTTGCATTACTGTTACATCTCAAAAGCCAAACCAGGGACGAGGTCACATTTGCTACAGCTTGAAAATTGCATTTTATTGAACACTATTTGACTCCTTTTGATATTTGTCGTCCTAAATTCTGTTTCTTTTGTGTCTGAAAGTTGATGACTGTTAGAGAAGTGGCCCAGAAGTGGTTTAAAAATACACATTTTATTATTTTCTTCCTTCATTTGGAGCTTCTGTGCTAACGTTTTCTGTTCAGAATTAAGTCTGTGTCGTGTTCACTCTCATCCTTGTTTATTTGTCTTGCCTTAAAGCAATGTTCCTGCCAGCATCTGTATGGAAGATTACAAAGAGTGTGATATGCATCCAACTGTTATAATGTCAATACATTTTTCTATTTTCACACAATCATATTGCATGGCTCTATACAGGACTGATTTTCAGTCATTATGAGTGAGTCCTGCATTACATGAATGAGGCAAAATGGCCCTGACTGGCCTAGAATAATGCTTTTACCTTACTAGTGAAATGGAAGAAAATTTACATTGACACAAAAGAGTGGATCTATATGGAAAAAGGCATAATTTTTACATGTTCTACAACATTTTGTACGTTGAAGCTGTTCTGGCTCAAATTTGACAGTATTTAACATGGACTTCAGTAAAACATATTGAACTCATCATGGCATGAGATTGCATGATAGTAGTAGTAGTTTCTCTAGAAATAAGTTATGAACCTAAAATACATGCTCACCCTGCTCTTTGAAATGTAAGTGTTGAAGGATTGTGGTGCTGCATTATGTAATAATGGTGCAATATGTAATAAAGTAATAATTTTTCATCTCATTCTGTAAAAACGCCACATTTTGTAATACCGTGCTGCATTTTGTATTAAAATTCTTGAACGTGTTTTGTAATAAACTTTGCTGCATTTTCTTATAACTTATTACATATAACAGTTATTACCAAATGAAGGTGTAGTACTTTTTCTTTTAAAGAAATTTAATAATTTAGTGCATTATGAAATAAACCATCGAAAAACCACTGAAATTGATGCCTTAATTGGAAAAACCATCATACCAGCAGAACAACATTAAGCTTTCCAGCTCAAAATTCAGTTTAAAAAAATAATCTGATGTCTCTTTGGTCATTCATTGAAAATATTCCAAATCTTTTTGTTAATAGGCAGTTCAATGTTCATTTGTCTCCTGTTGTTGCATTAACACACAAATGGAGCTGGAATAAAGAGTTATTTTTTCTGTTCTGTATTTGTGTTTTTAATGCTTTGTATCATGTATAATATTTGTATGACATAATCCATATTGTATGTGTGTATGTCTTCCAAAATTTCAGTGCATCGGTAAGTTTCTTGGCATTAATACTTAATTAGTGCAGCTTTTGTCTCTACAAACACATTCTCCATTATAATGAACACAGTTACATTTGATTTAAGTTTGACCAATGAAACATCCTTCTGGTTTTTTAAACTGAATTTGAACTGGAATGCTTAATGTTGCTCTGTTGGTATGATGTTTTTTCCAATTAAGGCATCGATTTCAATGGTTTTTCGATGGTTTATTACAAAGTGCACCAAATTATTATTTTTTTAGTGCTACACCCACATTTTGTAATAACTGTTGCAGTATGTAATAAGTTATTATAAAATGTGGCAAAGTTTATTACAAAATGCGTTCAAGAATTTTATTACAAAATGCGGCATGTTACAAAATGCGGCTTTGTTATATAATGAGGTGAAAAATTATTAATTATATTACACCATTATTACATAATGCAGCACTATAAGGATTAATAGAGAACTGCAGCATCTCAATGCATCATTGCATGGTACTTTTTTGCTTTTTTAGTCTTTGATTTTAGTGTTTTGTCTGGGTAAATTATGTCTTACATGTTTTTTTGTAGTTTGTCTCACAATCCCCTCCTTTTTCAAATATGCGAACTGTCTTTTAATTGCATTTGTGTGGTTGCAACCTAAGAAGCCCAAGGCAACTTTCCCTACATTGTGGGACAATAAAGTGATTCTTGAATTCACCATTCAGGTATTAATGCCATATATGCTATATAGACATAGAAATAGATTTGCATTTTAGAATTTGTTACAGTGACTTATTTTTCAGAGGAATATTGGGCCTGGTTAGACATAAACAGGATTATTAGATAGCACACTAGTATTTTTTTGCAGCTCAGACGGGATAATGACCAAGGTAAATTTTTTTTTATAAAACTGTATTTAATTAGAGCTAAAGCAAGAAAGTATTAGCGATAACAGCACAGTATTTTTAATCTGAGGTTCTTTTTTTATGTTGGGAGAAAAAACGAGCTACTTTTATCTGACACATACTGACAAGCGATTTAACAATTCAAACATTTGTCCAGAGGATCTTAGAAACTGTGAAAATAACAATGACAATAACATGACAGTGCTGTCTGTGAAACATAAGTTTGTTTGAAATATCATTACTTTGCTGTTTACGACTCTGTTTTTTTTTATTGATACATTTTCACTGTGTTAATAGACATTCAGACATATAGCAAGACTGTTAAATATATCAATTATAAATACATCTTCTCATAGAATCATAGACCAACAGCTTTGACCATGAAAACCTGAACCACCACAACATGAAAATGCAGACTGAATTTGGTGAATAGTCCCCTTTGTCTGAATTTATCTTTCCTTAAAGGTCTGATGTACAAACTCAAGTCTAAAACTAAAATATTTCATCATGTGTTCATTGTTCTCTAGAAAAGGGAAATGGGCAATATCTGGCTGTTAATGTTGAATTGTATTTTTTTTTTCCCGCTCACATTTTGTCCTTGTTTAAAATCCGGTCTCTACTTCAGCTTCTCTATAGACTGGCAGTGGTTCCGCCTACATGTTCTCCAATGTATGGTGAGACGTCACCTCGAAGCCAAACCGTGTCCTTTTCCTACTGTCGAAAGTCGCCTATTATTTATATGGAGAAACCAAAGAAGTATTTTAAATGAAAATTGAGGCTGTCATGCTATATTTAGCGTGACCAACAATTTCCCTTTTGTGAATCCTGAATTGTCATTTAAACCAAATTCACCAGGTGTTTTCAAAGAACGCAGCCTGTCAGGGTCAGAACCTGCCTTGCATATCAAAGCAGTTGTCAAAAAACACCCTGAATACCACTCCATTATCCAAATGACATTCAAAGACAGCCCTATAGTTTAAATCTCCTTTTTTTACTTGGAATTTTACAGACAAATTAGAAAAAGCCCTAATTGCATTTAGTCGATAGGATTTTCTTTCCTATACTTTTACACCAGAAAGAATAGCTTGACACACTACTTCCACCAATAAAAAGTGTTCAGATTAATTTAGATAATATTCTTTGTACTGCAGACACACTTCTCCGTGCCCTGGTCGATGGCCTCGATGAGATGTTTCCACTCGAGCCATAGCTTGAATGCTATTGGTGTATTTCCACAGAGCAACGGGCCTCTTTTCAGATATTTATTGCCAGTCACCTAATGCTTTGCTATTGTTCATGCACATTATTGGGTTTTATGTGGAAGCCATTTCTGCCTCCGTAATGTTGACCGTGGCCATCAAAGCTCTTTATGGATTTGGAAAGGCAGGGAGGAGGGAAAACCCAGTCGAGCCATTGTCTGGGGAGGGGGTACAGGAGAAAGGTCTGCTCTGTTTCAACATGTGCACTCCAGCAACAAAAGCAAACATGCTCAATTTGTTATCATAAGATGTTTTACAGCCCACACATGACATTGAAAGGCACAGGCTTTCTTTGGGAGAATCTCAAGGACAACTGGAAGAATTTGTGTATAGTGAATGAGACGTAACACTCTGCAGGTGTAAGGGGGGTAGAAAAGACACTGACCATTGTGTTGAGAAATTCAATTTCCCTCGGTATCAGCTGAGCCCATTTCACTTTGGCCTTTGTGTTACAGCTACACTAAAGAGTGTTTAAGTGACTTGAAAACAATACTTCTGCAAAAAAAAAAAAAAAAAGTGAGTGGGACATGAACCAGTGTGACAGAAGCGAGCTGTTGTCCAGAGAAGATGCATTTATAGGGATTTTTCACGTAGATGTTATTGACTGTAGCAGCAAGACACA
Source organism: Apogon hyalosoma (assembly GCA_037367295.1). Classification (NCBI taxonomy): domain Eukaryota; kingdom Metazoa; phylum Chordata; class Actinopteri; order Kurtiformes; family Apogonidae; genus Apogon; species Apogon hyalosoma. The sequence goes on from JAPQRP010000002.1 coordinate 27,382,509, forward strand.
GCTTATTCTGCAGGTGTACCCATGGGCAGCGGCATTTCCTGTGATATGTAGGTCTATTTTGAGAAATGCAGTGACAACCTGTTTTTAACATTCTGCTCTGGAAAATGGTTAACGGGTCAGGTATGTTTTACACAGGTGAATTTCCTCAACTTTAAACCAGCACTTTATTTCTTTGAAAAGGCATGTTTATGTCGGAATGTTACAGAAAAACAAAAGAGCCCAGACTGAAATTCCCAGTTCCTTCTGTGCAGTGAGAGCAGCTCCCTTGTTATCAGACAGTGCATGTTTTCAGGCCTTATTTGTGGCGAGGTGTTATTAGCAGCGTAGCGGTGCTGTCCCACCTCATCACATCATCTGTCAGAGGAGCATCAGTTGCTGTAGCGGCTCAGGAGGAGGATCCCAGTGTGCTCCTTATCAGACTCACACACATGCAGCCCCTTGTCCCTGTGAGAAAAGCAACGTAACCAAGTATTATTACTAAGTACCAGCGTAATGTGGAGAAGATCAATAGTGGGTGATATTTTTCTGTTCGATGGACTGTTTTGTTTACTTTCAGAGTGTAATCACTGGTTACTTTGCAGAATACAATTTATGATGCAGATTATATCACAAGCACATGAGATTTGCTATTTAAACTAACCAGCTGTACCTCCACCTGGACCAGCTAACGTACCCGCATCAATATCTTAACATGATTTCACAGGCTTTAGGCATAAATGTTGTGTGTCTATTTCTCATTGAGCTTATTGCTTAATTTATTTAGATATAAGGTCTAAACACTCTCATCACATCCAGGCAAAATAAAAACTGATTGGGTAAATCCAATTGCCTCTCCTTATCATAGTCGCAAATTTCCCTCGAGATTTCTTTTTTACATGTTCTCCGGACGTAAATGTTCACAGGTGTGGGGAATTAAATTGTGTAGGCATCAACAGTCACTACATAAAGTAGTTTAAAGCCTATAACATTACGTCTGATCCACGGGGTTAAGACAGAACAAGCACAGCCCTGAAGTGCGGTACCATCTCTTCTGTTTTTTTTTTCGTTCTCCTAATGTGAAAGAGGAAGAGATGAGACTGTCTGTGAGGAAGAGCAAGAGCAAATATCAGCCTTATTTTAGAACCTGGTTAGTTTATTTGTTTGTACTGATAAGCAGCAGATTACTTTATGGCACTACAGATGTAACGATATGAAAATTTCATATCACAGTTATTGTGACCAAAATTATCACGGTTATCATTATTATCGTAGTATTGTTGAAATGTGCTCAAAATGTTCAAAACGTATACACACACTGAAATAATTTAACCAAGTAGTATTTAAAAACAAACAAACAAGTAAAATAACAGGCACAGTGTACTTTCTGTTGGCAGAAACATTTAAATATTAACATGTAAACATCAAACATAGAAATGTGCATTAAAGACGGCACCTTATGGCCAGAAGAGATATCTGCACTGGGGGTGGGAATTGATAGGATTTGATCAATATCAATGCCATTGACCATTCTGCTTACCAATCCAATTCCTTATCAGTTCTCCTATCGATTCCTGAGTGGTTTTTGAGGGGGTAAAAAGTAGTTGGACAGGTCATAGTGGAGCTTGTTTGACCATTTTCCAAATCAAATTATTCAGTGTCACACATACACTATTGTACACACAAACAGAAATTGAAACACAGTCATATTTTTCTGAACTGTTAAATGAACAAATGTAAATATTCAGAAAGAATGAGGATTTTAAAACATTTAAGGGTGATCTGATCCAGACTGGTCAGTGGTGACAAATCCCAACAGTGGCATAAGGTCCAGTTACTCTGTCTGTCTCTCTCTCTCTCGCTCTCTCTGATACCTTTTTTACTCCCTTGTATTTGTTTAACAGATTGCAGTTTTTCATGTCCAAACTCAACACAAAATTGAAGATTTGTGGTTTTCACTGTACATTTATGACTAACTGAGGGTTTATGTGATCCTCATGGGGATTATAATTCTTCAAGTAACTAAACTCTCTTGGAATGGTTGGAAAATGCATTATTGCAGGCCTGTTCTCATGAGAAGTCAGTGTTGCAGAGACAGGTGGTTCTCACAGGCCAGGATAGGATCATATGGACTATGATGCATCAATGTAGAATAAACAGTTATAAATAAGTAATAATAAGTTATAAAAACAGTTTAAGTCATTAAAATGAGCTCAACCTGGAACAACAGTAAAATGCAACAGACACATTAGGAACATGAACTCAAAAATATCAGGTACAGGAACCATTTGACTGTACATTGACTCTTTTTAAGTACATTTTGCTGTAGATACGTGCAGAGCCTTTACATGTAGGGAAGTTTTTCACAATGTGATCTTGTGATTTCATTAACTCTTACACATGTTCATTATGGAGCACAGATCTGTTTGGAACATACAGTATAAATAGCCTCTCTGTCATCAATAAATAGTTGACTAATTGATATTTCAGTAAGTAAAGAGGCTGTGCTTTTAGGTTTTGTACTGCTAATTTATGAAGTATGTCCTGTTTTACATAAACATACATACAAACATAAAATGAACACCAGGATGACTATTATTGAGATGGAAAATGGTGACAACATTTTGAAACTGAGGTGTATTAAACTTTTTATCCATACAAACATCAAATACTGCAATTTTGTTTCAATGTCACTGAATGTTTGAAGTCTCTAGATAAACCACTGACATCCTATTTTTTAATGGGGTAAAATTACTATAATGATATGTTTTCTGATTTTACTGTGGTCTTTGAGGTCAGTGAGGACACCAGGCTGTTTTAGCTGAATATTAAAGCACATGGGGGAAGATGAATGTATAAAGCTATGCATATTTGCTCTGGTGGTTTGGATTTTTTTTCCCCTGTTTTTAATTGTTCAATTGGATCATTTTAAAACTTTATTTGGACTGTGTACAACATTAAACATAAATGTGGCCATTTGATATATTGTACCAGAGTAAGCCTAAGGGTAATTTTCATCTGCAGTTCCCCTGGCAGGTCAGTCAAAATATTCACAAATCAACAAAACAACATTTTAGGCAGATAAGACCAAACACATGACACAAATTACTCACAGTAATGCATCTGATATGCACAATTTTTCAGTAGCACGAGTAAGTAAAGGTTCTGAATGCATGTTCCACAGCTGGTCTCCAGTGGCCACATACTGGCCTGCATGACATTTCTTTCCAGGAACTTGTTAGTGCACAGGGTTTTGTGTTCCAGGGCTGCTGTTTAATGTTCGTCATTCTTAATCTATGCGACTCGATGAGGAGTCATGTACAGATTACAGGAATTATTACTAATGCACAGATAAAGGCCAAGTAACATGAGTCATTCTCAGAGAGGAGAATATTCATTAAAGTGAGAAGGCGAAGGTGTTGAACCAGCTGCCATCACCAGAATTTTGACAGGACTTGGATCAGAGCTGTTGTTTTGCATTAGCTGGTGTGAACATTAACATGTGGCAGCTATCACACACTTAAGAGCTTTATTTAATTCCCCAAAGTAAGCTGTTCATATGTAGTTTTACTTTTGTACATTTAATAAGAACATTCATATTCATTTGCTGTTGGTGTGTGTGTGTATACGTGTGTGTACGTGCACTAAGAGTTGCCTCTTCCAAAACCGATTTGTATTCATGCTTGCTAAATCAGACACCGGAGTGTCTTTTGGTTGTGATGTCAGGACAACTGGAGGGAACGAGGAGGAACAAATAAATAAATAAAAAAGGGCGAGAATAATCAGAAAGCTGTTCAGGTTGAAATGAGTTTCCTCCTCTGCTCGCAGCTTCTGCCTTCAACCGATACCCTAAACACACGTCGAGTTCAGATGTGCTTGGGTTTGCTTCGGAGGGAAAGTCATATCAGATAACTAGCTCTGTCTTTCATTTCTAGACAGGTTCACACTTATCTACATAATTCCCAGTTATATTTCTCTTTCAGGACTGGAGCCTCTGGATTTGAGTCTTTGCCGCTTGTGAACGTGTGACAATAAAGTGAACATGTTTGTCTTTTGATAATGTTGGAGCCACATATCTGTGTTTGTAATGGTGGCAGATCTCATTACTTTCATAATTATGGATTATAAATACAATATGAAGGTGCAGGAACACACGGAAAAGGAGTTTTGTGGATTTAATAATAATCTTGTAAAGCATTTTTTCAAATAGTTTTTATGAAAATGTATCCAACTTGTCATAAGATATTCCATGAAATATTGAACTACATTTAACCAATAACAGTAACTGTAACCCCTTGGACAACTTACCAATTTCACATCATCGTCATTTGTTTAAATAGTTGTTTTCATTGCTTGTAATAAACACAGCTTGTTAAAATGTTAAAATATTTTCTTAGTTTTAAAGCAGATACCGCAGCCAAATGTGTTTACTACTTAAGCAGATCTTTTTTTCATTTAATTTCAGACTCATTGGTAATATTTAACAGCACTCTGCTTTCTAGTAGCACTCTATTTCTAGTGTAAATGATGCTAGAAAGTCCATGTATCTGTTTTTGTTGCTTACTGTATCATCATCTTAAAACAAAGAGGCTCCGTGATCATAATCTCGACCAGAAAATTACCTTTTTTTGCATAAGCTTGGTTTTCTCATCTTCAGATTACGGTGTAAGATTGCCCAGTGGCATTGTGTGTCACCACTGCACTGGGCGCCAGCGGTGGCTTGTTAAACTGGAAAGTTGGTGGTGGCTTTGTGTTAGTGTAATTAGAGCTGAACAGGTGATGCTTTATCTCAGCCTTGTTATGGATCATATCTTTGTAATGCGTTGCACCTCTGTCTGATGCTGGGGAGACTCCATGCTCTGTCACACTAATTAAATCGCACCAGTCATTCCCCATTTTCCTCCAAACTGCATTTTCAGCTGGAGGAGGGTGAATGACGGGACGAGGAAGAGGAAGAGGGAGAGGAGGAGAAATGAATAGGCTCGTCGCCATGATTGACATGTGTCACAGGGCTTCACGTTTACAACAGTTCATGTCAAAGGCCCTCAGAAGAGATGGAATAATTTTAAGGAGCTTCTGCCTCCATCAGCAGTACTTACACACTTCCCCATTTACTGAACTCAGCCTGTTTTTAGACCGTCCCTAAACCAGTGGCATATTGTGTTCCTCGTGACCCAGCTGAGACGGAGCGTGTTTTATCAAATCCAAAAGCTCTTGCATTTATAGGGTATGTAATATGAGAAATGGGATATGGAGCAAGTTTCATTTCAGCTCTGAACTGCAATTTGTAGTGCTTTGTAGTGTTTTCCCAGCCTCATAAACAATATAGATTACCAGTGATACTGACGTTCCATTATTTTAAGGTTTATGGCTCTTGATCATTATAGCATTCTGCCTCACTTTCAGTTGTAAAAAGCACTGTGTGAAACCTCTCGTTTTAGCTCCAGGCATATCCGGTAATTAAAGGATTAACTTTGTAATCTAAATTGTCTCTTGTCTTTTCCTTCCTCTTTCCTCCCATTATTTTCTAACATCCATTTCAAAGATTTAAGAATGCCTCCTTTCCCTCTCTCTGTCTGTTTCTCTTTCTTCCCGTGCCTGCACCGCGTTCTGTAATCAACTTGCTTCTGGATAACCTCGTTTCCGGCTAAGCGTGCAGGGACAACAAATCCATGAGCGTGTGTGTGTGCGCCTTGGATGGCAAAGACTGTGACTGCGCCTGCCCCTCCTGACAGCTCAGGATGTCTTCAGTTCCTTTGAGGATTGCGTGTAGTTATTAAGTCAAAATGTGTTTAAATCTCCATGGCTCTTTTGAAAACATCCCGCGCTGAACTGCCAAACAGGTAAAGCTTTGAAGAATCGCTGGCATTTACATCCAGAGCTCTGCTATAGCAAACAATTTTGAAACTTCCTCTGAAATGATTCAGTTCTATCAAATGTGTCCTGTGTGTGAGTGTTCACAGGCTCTACAGGATGTAAGTAAATAGATTTCATTAAACCCAGCTTTTGTCAGTGTCTCAAATAGCCTCTTGAGAGATATTTGTTTTTAAAGGCTTGTTGAGTTTTCTTATACACACTCACAACAGCAAGCTTTAAATACCTAAACTTAACTTTACTAAGCAGAAAGGTTAATAAAGAGCTGGGTTTTTTTTCCTTGTACCTAATTTGCTGTTTTGAAGAGCAGGGATTTAGAAAGAGGGAGTACATTTCCAAATAACAGTGCAACTTGATCTTTGCCGTCTCTTGGGTTTACATTCAAGTATTTGCAGTTTAAACTCGGCTCAGCCTATTTGTAGCCTGAGTAAAACAACAACAGTGTGTAGTCACTGAATTATGCAGTGTGGGCTAAAGAGCCAGTGATTAAATCACTGATATAGAAAACTGATTGTCTGAGGGGCCGATTCAGCGACAAAAGGGCCTTGAAACTATAACTGTCTGTTGTGTATGTGTATCAGCTGAAGTAGGACCAGTAGTATAGCTGAAAAGATTTAATCATTCTTTCAAGTCTAACATTTTGTGTGTGTGTGTGGGGGGGGGGGGGAAGAGTCTGTTTAAGAAGATTGTGGCATTGGGCTGTTTTAATACTCAGAAAATAGCAAACACTTAAAAGGTAGGGGATCATTTTCATGAATCTAGTTAGAACATGCAAAATGATGAAAAAGTAGTAAAAGTTTAATTAAAACATGGGAACATTTTGAGATAGTTTCAGGTGACAATGTGAAATAAACCTACTATTGCAATAATTCTGTCAAATGTGTTCTTTGTGTATGGTCACAGATTCTACAGGATGTAAGTAAATAGATTTTATTAAACCACGCTTCATCAGTCTCTCAAATAGCCTCAAATCTACTATTGCAATTGTAGGTTTATGTCATGTTTGTATATAATAGTTTTTTGCCTGTATTGATATGATGAAAAATGTCTTGTCCCTGCAGTTTTAGAGGTTTGACAGTTAACGTTTAATTTGGAAAGACAAATGTATCTTGTTACTTCTCTGCTATTCCTGTCATATACACAAACCAAGGCTCCCAGCTGTTGATCTTATTCAACATCACCTTCAGCCATTTATTTGTACACATTTGCACGTTTGCCTCTGCACAGAAGAGTATAGTCACATTCACACACCGAGGTAGCCTCACACACTGCTCTTAAAGTGTCAACTCTTTTAGGTTGACAGAAACTTAAAATGGTCTCATTGGTTTCAAGGCAAAATGCGTCTTTCAAGATGCCGACGCCTTGAAAGGCGAGTGAAGCGAAGGTGTCAGGGAGAGTCGGAGCTGGTGGCAAAGGCAGACGGCACCAAGTTGCCTCCCTGCCTGGACCCCCCTGCTGAGGTGTTTCTTCAATGACAGGAAAAATGTAATAAATAAAAATCAACAACCGGAATAAGCAGATGTGTAAGCTCCTGTTCAAAGGTGTGAGGCTGTTTGAATAGTGTTGCTGTGTACCGTATTTGCACAGCTAACAGCCCAAACTTTATTTCCTCTTTGTCAACAAAGTGTTTAATGACACATCTTGACAAAAACTCAGCATTTAATCATTCAAAGCGTTGTCTTTCACAGTAGAAAATGATTTATGTTACTGGCTTTTGATGGCAGTTCTCCAAGTTGACAGTATAACCCGAGCCTCAGCAGTGCATCTTATCATGGAAATGTTCTCGTCAGGGAACACTGTAGGCAGCGCGTTATTAGTATCTTGAATTAATATATGCACACAGATGTACAGCCCTGCATCAACGGTACATGCTTAGCAGCCAATTTTCTATTCATTGCATTGGAAGATTGTAATAACGTCACATGTGGCATGCACGGGAACAATTTACATATCCACCCCCATCCTCCTTGTCCCCCTCTCCTTCTGTCCTTTATTTTTTTTAAGTCTCTGAATCCTGCTATCTCTGATCCAGACGTGATGTGATAAAGTATACGGTGTGAGGGCCATCTTTCCTACACGTTTGTTTAATGCATCTTAGCGGTTTGCATTTCCACTGTTGTTTACAAGAGCAGCCTTAATGACCAGCGATATCACATTGGTCTCGGAAACGCTATTGTTTGACCATTTCACTGTGAACCCTCATGTTTGTTTGCATGCATAAATTCTGCGCCTCTCATTGATCGAGAGAACAACAAAGATGTTTGTGTGCATTTTACCTTTCTCCTATCTATTTTTTTGTGTGCGGGTACATCAATGTGTATGTGTTTCCAGTATGTAAAAGGGTGTGTATGTGTCATTGACAAAGAAATGGTGTGTTCGGTTGGTGAACTGCTTGTTAAAGCATAGTTGTCTCATTGAAAAATTTATTCTGAATTCCAGACATGTGGTGGAGTAAATATTTGCCATCTGGGGACAAACGTACATCAGTCAGCCATGCTTCAGATTATATATGGTGGTGCATAGAGCTTTTTATCTTTTTTATTTATTTATTTTTTTACCATCTCGCTACTGCCTTCTTGTCCCCAGTGTTAAGGTTGACAGAGCTTATTCATTGTATTTTTTAACTGTACATAAACAATGTTCCTGTTCCCAGAACCCTAATGTACTTGGTTTTACAGAGATTACACAGTAATGATACTGAGTGGTTTTAAAGCAAGAGAAAGCCACTTGTGCAGACCTAGCACTGAAGGGGAAAAAAAAAAAAAAAAAAAATCTCTCAAATGACAGAGTACTGGTGACAAATTTGATCTTGGCTTTGTTTTTAATGGCAGCTAAACATGAAATGGTTTAATATTCTGGATAGTAATTTTAATTGAATTAATTTCAGAGGGCATTGTAAGGCGCTGATGGTGTCATAAAACACTTGTTATAGCTGCCGTTCATCACTGTGATGTAAATTATGCCCAGTGATTGCTCAATGATGCTTTCCTTCGGGGACATGACGTTGTTTAAAAAAAAATGTAATTGGCTCCAAAGGGCACACGATGTGTTGGTGCCATGAGGGAGCAACACAAAAGAGGGTTATTTTCTCTCTAGCTATAGCTTTCTCCCCGCTGACATCCTCATACCACGGAGCATTCAGCAATTCTCTCCTCCAAGTAGATAATAAGGAGTGAAATTAAAAAATAAATGCTTATTTTACAAATGGTGATAACACAAGTCGACAGTGTGTGGCGGAGCACTGACATTAGCAGACAAGAAGTCAAGAAACGTGTGGGCAATTCCATTACAAAAATAAGTCTGAGATTTGTGTGTGTAAAGGAAAAAAACAGATACCTGCTCTTGGAAAGTGATACAGTAAGTGACATCAAAGTAAAAATCATTATGAAATATTGAAGAACGATGGTAACAAAAAACGTTTTTGAAAGCTGCAGCACTTAAAAATATAACCCGGCTGATTATTAAAATGCAGTAGTATGGATATATTTGGTTACAAGGATTACAGGAATATAACTGCAGATTTGGACGGTTCCTCCACTAAAAACACATATTTTTCAATATTCGTTCAATGTGATCTTTGACTTTCACTGTGCTGAATGACATCTGTGCAGGGTTTGACACTTCCAGAGTTTTCTCACATCAGTCTGCTGAAGGGAGAGAATTTGCTCAACAGAAATCTGAATTTGAAGGGTGGACCTACCAGTTGGCAGAAATAGCAAAACACACACATCCATTACTCAAGTAGAAATACACATACTGATTTAACTTATTTACCGAGACATGCTCTGAAATGTACTTAAAAATGTAGCCATTTTGGATGTCTCTATAAACCATGTTTGTGTAAATCTAACTGAACTATGTCATTTCAATACAGTTCATAAGTTTGAGTGCACTTGTGTTAATTGATGCGCTAAAGCAAGGGTGTCAAACAGGCCAAAACTGGCCTGGTAAAGGTTTCTATTCGGCCTGTGGGATGAATCTATAAAGTGCAATAATTACATGGGAGATCAGGAGTTCAGGGGCCACATTCAGACCAAATGTGATCTCAGGTAAAATAATAGAATAATAACCTGTAGTGACTAAAAATGTTCTTCTTGGTTTAATGTGGAAAAAAATATTACATTATGCCTATAAATAATGACAACTCCATTTTTTTCTAATTTAGTGCAAAAAACTATTAAAAATATTTATTACATTAACAAACTATCCTTTTAAAAATAAAATGTGAATAATCTGAACAACCTGAAATTTAACCTGAAAATTAAGGTTAATTTTAACAATATTCTGCCTGTAACTAAATGTTTTGTGCCTTTGTAGATCCAATCCATAATGGACACACAGTATATAAAAGATAAGGAGAGACATAATATTGTTAAAATCACACTTATTTTTCTGAAGAAACATTAGCTTTTCAGGTTAGTACCCCACCCCCCAAGGGGGTAGGCAAGGGGTATTGTTTTTGGTTCAGTTTGTTTCTTTAACACTCTAGCAGCAAAACTATTGGTTGAATTCATCTGTTTTTTAGATTGCCAGTGACCCAGAATAGATGTCATTACATTTAGGGAACAGTAGGTTAAAGTTAAAATTGTTTATTAATCACCCCCACACCCCCA
>JAPQRP010000002.1:27394751-27408409 GCA_037367295.1 Apogon hyalosoma
CACCCCCACCCCCAGTTACTTATAGAAAAAGCTAAATTTCATATGTCTGTAGCAGCAAAACTGTTGGTTGAATTCATACCAAATTGACTTTATAGATTGCCAGTGACCCAGAATGGATCTCGTTACATTTTGGGAACAGAATGTCAAAGTTCCAAGTTTTTATGAATTTTTAAAAATTTTCCCTTCTACTGATAATATACAAAATATGTGCAAGAAGTGGGGTTTGTTGTGCCTGGCACCACTTGTTCACATCTATTTTGCTTGGATAGTTTGTAAATGTGTAAATTTTCATAATTTGTTTTTTTTTTGCACTAAAACAAAGAAAATTTTGAGTTGTCATTATTTATGTGCTGTTTTTGTTTTTTTACTAGTCTGGCCCACTTGAGAGCAAATTGGGCTGTTTGTGGCCCCTGAAAGAAAAAGAGTTTGACACCCATGCGTTAAAGCATCACTTTTTCTACATGTTATGTCCTATCCATTTATGTAGAAATCCATTTTCATGGGAAGATGAACAACAATGGAAAATAAGAATAATCAATAATAATTCTCCTCAAACACCAACTGAAGCACAGATCATTAGTTTAGGCAGGGCACAAAGTTAAGCTCTAGCTCAGCCTATAATCCAACCCTAGTCTCATTCATATCTAAACTTCATAGCTTAGCCTGGTTTAGCCTGTTACCCTCTGTAACCCCAGCTCCTGCTATGTCTGACTTAATCACTGTTATGTCGCTGTCGTTGATGCCTGCTCTGTTCTGTTCCCTATGGGGCCTTTTGATTTTCCCCACCATGCCTTAGGCTTTCCTCATATACACATGGAAGAGTAGGTAGGTCCCAGAACGGAACCATACCCCCAAATGCAATGTGCTGCAGATGAAATAAGTTTTTTGACGAAAGCGATCCCAACTGAACTAAGAAAAAACAAGGCTGTTTTTAAATGTAAGGAGCAAAAAGTACAAATATGAAATTTAGCACAAAGATATAAAGTTGACTGTCAGGGAAGTGGGAAATGTTTAACTCATAAGATGATTGGGAGAAATAAGCTCTGTTTGCATATTTAGAATTTTATGTACTTTGGCTGTGGACTGAGGAGATGACAGTTTAACTTTTTATTTTCTGTCATTACCAGACTTTTTCTCATTTATTTAACTGCACAAGGACCACTTCTTTGTCATCATCATCTTTTCAGCCTTGGATGAGCCTTGGTCTGTCCCTGTTTTGGAAGTTGATGTGGTCAACTGGACAGATGAGACAAGGGGTCTGTGCAGAGCAAGAAATGTGCTCTGGACATCATGGCTCAGCACACTGACAGCTGGTGCACACTTGTCATGCATGTGTGTATGTGTGTTTTAGGTCGGTCGGATTGTCTCTCAGGAATAGCAACTGCAGACAAATATCACAAATGCAGTGTACATCTTTAAAAAATATATACAGAGCTAAACATTCTTCTCGATTCAGTGCTTTGCGCCACACACTTATGTAATGGTTATTGGGTCTTGGTAAATGCATCCGACATATATCAATTAAATCATCTTCACTGGCCATCCGATCAGCGAGGGAGACATTTAGTCCCCGCATTTGTTATGTGCCTGTACAAAATGATCTTTCAGTTGCTGCGCTGAACAATTAATAGCAACCCTAGCCAATCGCACTCAGTGAAACGTAAGCAGTGCCCATATAGAGCTGCTGTATGTCTATTTGATTTGTGCATTGACCCACAAAGAGTCTGTTAAATGGCTGATACTCCCCATGTCTGTTTGTGTGTGTGTGTACACGTTGACTTTGAAGTACATTGTGTCGTGACAATAATCTAAGTCAATTTACTACGCATCAGCCCTCCATTATGGGTTTGATATAAAGCAGTGCGTGACTAGAATGCCCTCCCATAAAATGACAATTTGCTTCTCTGAAGAAATTACGTGTTTAACCTCATTAACCTAAAGTGCATGTACTAAAATGGAAGACTAACCCCACCCTTTGTGACACACACAAGCACACATAGAGTGAATGCATACATACACACATGCACGCACGCACGCACACATACACACACACACACACACACACACACAACAAAAAGTGGAAACATCATCAAAAAGTTGTGAGTTCTTGTTGAATGTGACCCCAGTAAATGAGAAGCCATCGGTGAGCGAACGACATCAGGAGGTCATCAAGCCGTTCTTGCAACTTGCGACCGTCTCAGGTGGCTCTGGCTTTACTGTGTCTGAACGTCGTCTGTCCTCTGTGAGATGATTAACCTGGCAGGTGTGAGGTGACTCTCACCCACTGTTTTAGTGAGCTGTCGTCTTCAGTCTGTGGGGAGTACAGAGGGTCAGCCCAGTCTGGCTAATGGCTGTGGTCACAAAGCTGGAAGCTGGCCCATTAGAAGAAGCAGCTGTCATTAGGCCCACCACACTTTCAAACAACCTGACCTGCTGGTCCCACACTGTTTATTAGCAAAGTTTTGGCTCTCTGTTAAAGCAATTATGCCCACTATTCATGATGAACTGTGGCCTTTTCCTCGATGCCGTGAGATGAGAAACACACACTCACATACATAGTAAATAATGTCAGGCGGTTGTGTTGTCCTGAATAGAGAGCTGCCATATTAATGACATTTTCTTCTCTGCAAATGAGAAAATGTGTTTGGAAAATGGGGAAAAAGCCAAAGTGTCAGCAAGTGATGTATATCCTTCATTGGACACAGAACATTTAGTTTTCATTAAGAGTTAAACATGTACACGAAACATTAATGGGGTTCAGCGGCAGCAGCAGTGGCGTGCTTCACTGTACCTCATCCTGATAAATTAGCAACTCAGCACACAGGGGTAAAAGGAAAAAAAAGAAGAAAGACAGACATTAATATAATGTGCAGTGGGGGAGGAACTGACAGATAATGTCTTTATCCAACGATTGGTGTTTATGACGCAACGTAATATTATCTGTGACCTGGGCGTCAGAAAGCTGCAAGGATGAGCGAAGGGTGGGTGAGGGAGGATGAGAGGAGAGAAAGGTCAGCATGAGTGTTGCCATTTCATTATGAGAGATGCGGACTCCCATCCTCTCCCGCTACACAGGGAGTGATGGAGAAGGTTGTTAATGCCTGGTCTGTCAGCCATATTGGATTCAGGGCAGTAAATTAATATTACACTTCTTTTAAAGGGGTTTTATTTTGGGATTTACTGGCCTCCCCTGAGTGTTGGCGGTGTAAAGAGGTTATTTCCCGCTTTCTACTCGGTTCTGTGTCCTTTTTGCTATCTCTCACACAAGACTAATATGTTTAGAGAGAGAGAGAGAGAGTAACTGTTCATGGAGAGGAAGGATGCGAGCGCTGTAGGCTCCATTGTGTCAGTCAGTGTTTGTGTTGAACATTTTTCAACGAGCATAAAACTCCGCTGTAAATTGTGCCATTGTCCCCCTGAAGGACAGCTCCAGTATCTCAGCACAGTAGAGATGTATCATCCTCCTCCATGTCTCATGACTCTCTCTCTGTTTCTTACTTTCTTTTTTTTTATTCCAAAAGAATAAAAACAGCGACTGTATATGGGATATGATTTGATTTTTAACTGGCTGTCTAGCTGTCAGTCATCTCTAACCTCGCTGCCTCCTCCCTGTCTTGCTTAATGTGGGTAGAGTTAGAGTCCTGGTTGAAGAGCCGTATAACACAGCGTGAAGGGTCCTATAGTCGCCCAGATGGGATTTATGGCTGCCGGTCTATCACCGATGATGTTAAAGGACTGTGATTAAGCGCAGCAGCAAAGACATGGACTCTACTATCCCTCCGACCTGGCCAAGAGCACACAAGGCCGAGCTCTGTCACTGCCAGCTCCCTCTCATCCAGCTCCGTCTCTCTTTTTCACTCTCTGTCCATCTGTCTCTCTCTTCTTCTGCCTTTTCCATATGCATATGTATGAGCTGCAATTCACCAAGGACACTGAATCTCTGCATTAGATTTTTGGCGTCTGCTGCATTTTCACCCACTAGTCAAGCAGTCGCTACAGTAAAGCAGGATGGCTTCAGCTCCCATCTCTGTGACAACTTGAAAACTTGAAAGGTTTTTTTTTTCCTTTTCACTTCTCGTGCATCTAACATCTCTACTTCTGTTTTCTTCAAGGTTCTGAGCACGCCGCTACTGCAACACTTCCTGCCGCCTTCTCAGACCTGTTACCTCACTTCCTGGTGGAGCCTGAGGATGAATTCATTGTGAAAAACAAGCCGGTGACCTTGACCTGCCGCTCCACCCCAGCCACGCAGATATACTTCAAGTGCAACGGCGAGTGGGTTCACCAGGATGACCATTTGATCGAGCGGACTGTCGACCCAGCCACAGGTACATGCAAAGCTGAGTCTTTCACGATCCTCAAAGCTCTTTTGAGGCTTGGTGTTTAATTTCTGCCTTTCTCACAATCACAGACATATTCATCTTAAATGGGTCGAGTAGTGTTGCATAATGGGTTGCACGGGTTGTTTGTTGCGTTAATGCTGCAAAGCTAATAAGTGTATTTAAGTCTGCCTGTCAAACACTTTAAACCCACATTATTATATTTCCAGAAGAAAATAATTTAAACGGTTCATCTGATGTTATATATTTTCTCGACATGTGTACTCATAAATTACAATCATCACATTTACAACAATGATCAAGAGACATTTGTTAATTTCTTAACTATTAGGGTCATATTTCAGAAACAGCTGAATGTTATTAATCCTGAAGGGAAAGAAAAAAAATACAATTAAAACATGTACTTAGTTATTTACAGGATACTCAGCTTATTTTCAGTCTGTCTGCCATGAGCTAAGATGTGGGGCAGTGGGGATGAAGGATCTTCAGTATCATGCAGAGCATTGAAATGAGTCATCCACTGCAGCTGCTTCTCTGGTTGGTTAGAATGTGGTCGAGAGCATGATCTAAATATATAAAAAAAAAACAAAAAAAAAAACACCATAAAACTCAGTACCTTGAATAGACATAATGCACAGGCAAGCTAAATTACAATAAAAGTACAATAGACAAAAAAACAAAAAAAAACAAAAACGGAGAGTTATTCATGACATGACTGATAGCTTTGGAAAAATTGTTCAAGATTCAGTTTGAAATGAGCAAACAGGATTTATATAAAAGCAGAGAAACCACCAGGTCATTGACAACCTGAAGAGCCTGGTTTCCATTATTGGCAGCAACAAAATACCAGAAGATGACACTGGTGGAAGAGATGAAGAGGCTCAGTTGTTGTAGATGCTGCTTGTGACCAGGAAATAACACAATAATTTAAATGGGAAAACATCATAACATACATGAAACCTGCTGTGTGAAATAGCAGCTACTTCACTAGAATATTATAAAATGTACAAACATAAAATCAATAAATGTGATGCGAATAAAGCTGTAAGATAATTTGAGTTCACCTCTTGGCCAAATGCTCTGATTTAACTCTGAAGTTAAAGGTTTTATTGTGGAACATATGACCACAAATGGTGGCTTTGCTATTCATAGCCATTGACACCATCTTCAGATTTTTTTTATTGAGACATCAAATGGCAGAAAATGCAGATTTTGAGGTTTATTATTGGTTCTCTTTAAAAGGCTGGAGTTTTTGTAAAGTTTTTTTTTTTTTATTATTCTGTGAATTCATGACATTTTAAAATAAATTTAAGCATCACTCATCTTCTTTACTGCAGAAATGAACATAAATCTCAGATGATGAACTCGCAAAGTAATTTTAAAAACCACAAATTGTAAGGAAATCATCCTGAGAATAATCAACTCGCTGCATTAACTTGGTGAGTTTGCAAAGTTGTGTCCAATTTTTTATGAAGGAAACTGTAAATGCATTCGGAAGTTCTATAGTTTTTAAACTTTTCAGTTCAAACAGCAGTGAGTATGTCAGACAGCTCATTATGGACCGTATTTATTATTTTACTTTATTTTTATTTTATTTTCATATCTGTTTTTGGACACCTTTTCTTAACACATTTTCAGTTCTGGAACTAGGCTGTTGTTTTTGCTTAGATGTAAACATTGTGTTTATATTTGTTAAGTTTTCCTCTTTCTATCAAATACTGTAGTTTTGTGACTTGTTTATGAGGCTATATATTCAACATGTATGCCAGACTTTGTCAAGTGTTTTTGACATCTTGGTTTGTTTGGCTTAGAACTTTATTTGTTTCCCAGTTAAGAGAAAATATTGAGAAATATGACCATTTTAGATATTTTTATCCATTTTTTCCAGCCATATTTCTAATATAAATAATTAATTTCCATTTTCTTTAAGCATTTATTCAGCTGCAAGGAGTCATTTTCACCTGTTTTTGGATACTGTTTGGTACAGATGTGACATGTGTGACTCCATAGATACATTATGTAAAGTGCTTGCTGAAACTCACATTTGCAATTTGCTAGTGATTACTGTGCTCCATCAGGCTCTCGGCTCATCCTCCAGCCTATTTAGCCTGCCAGTCTCATAATAAGCACATTGGTTTCAGTCTCAGAAATCTTCTCGATCACCTTGGAGACCTGTTTGTTTTTCTCTCTGTTGTGCTGCAATCGCCCGCCTCCACCATCAGTGTCATAAACATGTATGACACTGATGTGGTGTGATTCAGAGAGGCGATCTGCAAATTCAAACCACCCATTCACAGCCTGACAGCTGATTGGGTATGAGAGAAATGTGGAAATGAGCAAACAGCACACCGTTTTCTGTTTTTATTACTGTTTTAATATGCATCCGTTAGGAGTGTTTTTTAAGATTTGACAGATAGGGAAGTTATCAACTCTTAAACCAACTCTGTGTTTTTATTTTAAATAAACAGCACTTATAAATTAACATGCAGCAACAGCAGTTCACCAACCATTGTCATAAAATCACTGTCATATGGGTAGTTTCTGTATCTGTTGATTTAACCTGACACATAGGTGAAGATTTCAGAGCTTGTTTATGGATGAACATAAAAATTCTCTCATGCTGAGCCTCTGATTGGTGTTCCTGTTGACTTGTCCTATCCTGGATATTTTTTTTTAAATAAAGCAAAACAGGAGGATCTTTAAATTCTTTGCTGCTGGAGTGACTTTGATGCATGAGAACTGATGTGAGCTTCTGTTCTCTGCAGTGCTCGAGCTGTTTACTTGTAGCTGAAGTGCACAGCAGAAGTTAGAAAACACTAAAATGTGTCTGCATTTCCATAGACTCTACTTTGTGTCACTATTCTGTGAGCATATTGAGTACAGCTGTAAGACAAACTGTCTGCACTTCTAAGGCTCGTCATGTCAAGACGCAACCTTGCTGTCACTCATGCACAGCATTGAGTTGTTTGATTTGTGTTACCTTGTATATTCTTGTATATTCACCACAGTTTTGTGTAGTGGAATCATTTTGGAATCAGGGTCTTGCAAAAATAAGAAATAAAAGTATTGTAAGAGCTAATGTTGTTTTTTGTATTGCCAAGATAGATATTTACTCTTGCTTTTCCTTTTAGTATGTAAAAGGACAAGTCTGTAAGTCCATATTCCATTCTTAGTTTTCCAGAGCTTCACTAGTAATCAACAGCAAAATGCGTGAAACTTTGCTGGAGGGTATTTCGTAAGAAATTTTGGAATAACACATAGCATGATAAAGTTAACGGTAAAGATGATGGAACAGAACATAGAACAATGTAATGTAGCAAAATGAGTGTTTCTTCAACATGGACTGGGACTTGACATGATGCACGGTTGAATGGTCACTCACTGGCGTCTGCAGCTGAACGCGATCAAATGCGTTTTAAGTGCGACATCATGACTTTCCTATCGATCAAAAAACACTTCACACAACATTCTGCAGGTTAAAGTGAATGACCCAAAAGCTTTTAGCACTGACAGACTCCGGAATCACTATAAAAGTAGACTGTAAGAGACCTGCTAGCTTAGCCACAATAATGCTAATGACACATAATGTAGATCAGTGAAGCCTTGACACCATATTTTTGACCTGCTCAGTTTTGACCTGGAAATCAAATTTGTTGCATCATATTGAAAAATATCTCAATCCCCTGAAATGCACTTTGAGGACCGAGGACCAAGGAGACAAACCAGAGGAGCAATGACCAAAGCTTCCTCTCAATTATTTATCTTTTCACATCCTTGGCTTCTGTACTCCTCAATGCTCAATGATGACCCAGAAATAAAACTTGGCACAACGTCTTGAAGGATGTCCCACTTCCCTCAAATGCACATTGAGGACTGAGGAGGTTGGATGAAGGAGCTATGACTGAGGATACACAGGTGGACAGCTGGTCCATGATTGTCGGAGTAGTACAAAATGAAACTGAAGGCACTTTACTGTTCCTCTAACTCTCCAGTGCTACTCCACTGCTATATGGTCCCCTCAGGAATGCTGGGCTGCATGAATTTGTCATGTTTACCCCCCCCACCTCGCCCCAGTTTGGGAATCATAACGAGGCTTTTTAGGTTTAGTAACGTCAGACATGTGTGATCGGAAATGTTCCAGCTGCAGCTTAGTGGGAACTGGCAACCTGGATGCTGAAACACTACTGACTTGGTGATTGGGAGATAGGTGATGGATGGAGCATCAGACCAAAACACAAAATGGCAACATAAACATTACTTGTGGGCTGCCACGTCGCTTTTCAAATGTGAATATTCTGGCTGGACTACTACTGTCAGTGATATCAATATTTGAAACGAACAGAATTCCTTAATGTCTGGTGACATATCAGGGCCATTTTATGATTACTTTGAATATAATTCTTACATACAGCTCCTTTAAGTTAATCATAAGTTTAGATGAACACTTGTCTGAAAGATCACAACAACAGACAGATGATTAGACCTCTTCCACATGTAATATTTAACCAGCATCTATTTAAAATGACATCTCAGAGGCCCGGGTGTCTCATGTTGTTAAATGCCTGTGGCCTTAGGTTCTCGCCTCAACTCCTTTGCTCGTATCTCAAGTGGGAGGGACAAGGAAGGAGACGAGCAGCTACAACTTGAGACTTGAGAAGAGGGACATGGGTGAAAGTTACCTGGCTGAAGATGACCCTTATGTCTTGTACCATTTCTTGTTTGCTGTGAAAGCTACGATGAGTGATAAAGGGGTTAACACTTTCACAATTCCATTATTGCTCACTGTACAAGTTAAAAAGGTGAATGTTTCTAATGTTGAAAGCAACAGAAATCTAAGCTATTGTGTAATGTATAGGTGTAATTATCAGTAGTTTAACTGTAGAGCGAGTGAAAACGACATTTCCTGTTTCCATTTGCTGGGGTGAGTTTGTTTTGTTTGGCTGTTGTGTTTGTGGCCAGTTATGTACACCTCACAATAAAAGTTATAAAATGGAGTTTAAGTTTTTGGCATGTTTCATTTTTCAGATGAAACACCGTAATGTCTTCATAATGTCATTGCTCTGCTCTGACTTTGTAAAATCCACACATAACAGAGAAATTTTGGATTTGAAACATTAAGGAAAAGCAGCCACTGAATCACACACTGACAAAATATAATCATTTTGTAATCTCCATTTTCTTTCTTGTGTTGTTTCATTACCAGCTCTACTGTTAAAACCCACAACAACTTTACACTGGACAAACCAGGGAGACAAATTAAAAGCTTTGCCAGTATAAACAACACCATTAGTTTTGACATGTATATAGATAGTCAACATTTACCACACACACGCAACTGTGATCTACAACTTAATTTAGGCTTCAGTGGTTGTAACACGCCACGTAATTATTTACTGCCTTCATTTCATCTCAGAACCATACATATGTTATTTTTTTGGCTGTGGGTTTTTAGCACCAAAATGTGACATTGCAGAGTTAGCCCACAAGCTTTGATACACAGAATATAAATTGTGTTTGTCAATAGCTTAAGAACAGGATGTGCCCCATAAACTGCAGATTTTATGAGAACATCACATTACCAATGCAACGTTGCTCTGCCAACATTTAACGATGATGGACCATTTGCCATGTGGTTATGAGCTGTTATAGTCAGCATTTATTTGTCTGTGGAACAAATCTTTCTTTCTGGGTACCACAGACCCCTGCAGCAGCGTGGGGTCTGTGTTTTTAAAAAGCCCTGTGAAGTTTCAAGGCCTGCTTTGGGCTCTCCACATCACCGTACAGTCCCACTGCCTTGATGATGAATGTGTCATATGTGGGACTGTGCAGTTATGAAGGACACGTGGCTGTCCAGAGGTACGGTCGCTCCAAGGTACCCACATCGATCTCTCAAACACTTGTGCTGTTTAATGTCAGCACTGCCCTGAGGAGTTTACTGATGGCTGCCTCTAATCCCCTTCCTCTAAGAAATCTGTAAGGCACACATGCAACTGCGGTAAATCTGCCCCGCGTGTTTGTGTGTGCGGCGCTACAAACTTGTCAGGCTGTCCTCTCACCCTGGTCGTCACAGTCACACTGGACTCGAAACTCATACCTGTTGCCAAGCAACCGCGACTTCTGTCACACCAGGAGCAACCCAATATCAACATCACGCCTAGAGGAGGGAGAAATGAGGAGTTTGGAGACATATCCAAGTTGACAAAAATTGATTGACAATTTATACTCGGCGTAACAGTGAAAAATCACCTCCTCAAAATAGCCTATTTCTCCGACTGGAACTTTGAGAAATATCCTGTCTAACGTGCAGTGACCACCTCAGTCCAAGGTTCACACTAAAATGATTCAACCCCAAGTGAGATCTAACAACCGTCTTCCAGGAAACCTAGAGCATCATTCACTTCATTTCCTGTTTTCTGGTGAAATTTTATGCTCCAGTTTGTCTTTTCTGCACCACTTTGTGGCAGATGTCTTTATTTAAGTAGAGGAAAAAACTACATTCAGACAACTTGAAATATAATGGAATATAATGCAGAAAGTCTCTTGGGTAAAGTGTCTTGCTTTCAAATATTTAGTCCCCTGTAGATCAACTCCTCTCATTTAATATGATCCCTGCCGAGTCCACACACATTAAAGCCTGATTTACTCTTCTCTGTTCTTTTGTGTCTTCTCGTTGGGGAAGTAACCTGTTTAAATGTGCATGTTGCACCTGTTCACATTAGAGATACATTCAGCTCATATTTCTTGCAGGATTTTAACTCATGTTAAAATTTTATTGCATGTTGAAAACTGATGATAGGCTGAATATTGTGTAAATAACTGACTCATAACAGATTTAAAATTTTCTTTCCTTTGTAACTATGAACTGATTAATATATGAATATCTCCCTTGAAATTAATAATATCAGTATGTCTGTATGTGTTTTTGGATGATTTTAAGACTAACTGAAATCAAGATTAGACTTACGATGTAACTGACTGCACTTGATTATGACATTACAAAAAAATTAAGAAGAATCTTTATTATTGTCATTATATATTATGTAGATATTGGACATGCAACACACACTGAAATTGAATCTCTGCCAGTCTGGGGATTCAAACCAGTTACCCCTTGATCACAAGTCACTCCTTCTATGTTGTAGGCCATTGCTGACCCCTCTTAATAAAACATTTAATCAAGAAAAAAAAAAAAAAAAAAGGCCAAAATCCTCTTCCTGTTTCTACCTGTTTTCACTTTGAACCAAAATTAAAAACTCTCCCCACTTCAGATATCAACAGTAGATTGACTGGTTGGCTTATAGGACAACTCAATTTGTCATATGTAGTGATTTTATTTTATTTTTTTAAATAATATGTTGATTGTGCAACGTCTACGTCACAGGAGCAGCAACTTTTTTGATAATGGCCAAATCTATCACAACAACGTACCTTTTAAATCTGAAGCAATTGAAGTTGTGGACTATGAATCATATTCTAAAGACAAAACAGAACACGCTTGTTTTCCACAAACACCAGCAGAAATCAATTTTTTTTTTCAGTAAAAATTAATGTAGTAATTATCTCTCCTATTAATATCATGACTCACATTAGCAAACGCAGTAGCTGTCAAAATAATATGATTATTAATATAACTTAATGTGCTTTGTTAAAAGTCAATGTTCTCAACAAGGATCTTTGTTACTTTTGTTATGTAAATGAACCGTGGAGCTTTGGGGTTGATGCTAAAACTGTGAAGTAATGAAAAAGGCATGAAGACGCATCCAAGTCATGAGAGTGGAGCTCAAGATACTGCACACATGAGTAAGTCTTCTGAGCTCGGGGCTCAGTTAAGTGGTCCATCAACAAAAAGAAACACGTTGTCTGATTATACAAGAGCCTCTGAAACTGAAAGTAATACATAATCAAGATAACTTTCCTTACAAAAATGTAAATATTTGATCAAAAAAGCTGTTAGTGTGTCACTGTGTGTGTGTGTTAATGCTTATTTTTCTGTTGCACTACAAACATTTCTCACTCTAATTGGATCTGAAAAGATTTCAAGAAGCCAAGAGATGTAACATGTTCTCCCTCCATAAAGCAACATGTTTAGCATCAATTAAAGCATCACAACACACAGGGCCAAGGAGATGCTCCAAGTGTAAACAGATAATTGCAGTGTATGATGAAGCAGAATGACGCTCATTTTGGAGGTAGTGGAGGGAAATATGGATGATATGCCTCAAACTACTAAACTTCCTGATTGCAAACACTGAGGGCTGTGACAAATATACCATGACGTGCTTTATGATATGCTGTGTGAGCTGTGAGCTTTATTTATACTGAAGCAGCTGTGTCTTTGGATCTTTATAGTTGTCTTACAAAAATTACATCACAATCTGTCCATTGTATTTGTAAAAGATACTTCTCAAAATATGGCGTTAGTGTAACTGTCACAATATGCAATTACTTGAACTGTCAACACGTAGAACATTAATTTCATTATAGAAAAAAATGACATGTCAAAAGATTAATCATGCTTCACGCTCCATAATATCCCCATACATCAATCTGCACATTCCTTCCACAGTAGCTTTGTAAATATGAACATGTCAAATATTGCTTGGCCCTTAAAAGGAAATTTTACATATGAAAAGAACACCTCTAAGGAAGGAGAACTGATCTCTGTTGGAATTTTTGTACCAATTTGTGTGATGTCCCCTCAACACAAAGTGCTTATTGAGATCAGAGGTCCAGCCTGGTACTGACCACAACCATACAAACCATTACAGAGAGGAACCGCCATCATCATGACGACAATGACGGTGTACAGACACAAGCTGGAGGCCATGTCTCCATGTGAAAGATTAACCAAATTTTCTTTTAAATGAGTGCTACTTTACTTTTTAAAATGGAATTATGCATTTTAAAACATTTCCCAGTGGTCTACACTGTAAATGCTCTACTTGGGTCTGAATTCTACATTCATTCAACTCCACAGGTCCATCTTCAACCCTATTTCTGAATAAGGACACCAGAAAGGTGAATTTGAGTGCTGGCCCTTTAAATGCATGAGCCACTTCATGCCCCACCCCCTCCAGGTTGTTGGCTGTGCTCCTCTGTCTCGTTCAACCAAGAACTGAACATTTTAGGTAATTGATTCGAAGTTTGGGTATATTTTCCGTAAAGCCCGACCAATATGAGATTTTTGGGGCCGATACTTATATTGGAGGCTAAAAAAAAGCCGACATCCAATATATTGGCCGATATATGAAATAAGAACATTGATCTACACAGGATATAATAATCTTATATTAGGTAATTGTGGACATGTGGATTAAC